>OY986048.1:57923404-58235206 GCA_963920205.1 Stenodema calcarata | reverse complement strand
ACTCATCATCACCACTACTATCTGTATATCTAATTCTCAGAAGCCTTGCAAAAAGCTCCCGCCAACAGCATTGAAAGAAGCGTAAAGCTCCCTGCCGGTGTAACAGAGGAAACATATTAGGTGAAACCGAGGGGAACTAAGGGTGAGAGGGGGTTGTGGGAAGGAGACAGGGAACAGGAAAACATTGACGGTGGAGGTTAGGGGTAGGAGGATCAGGTTTCTATATGCACACTCAACAGCGAGGTGCGAAGCACCGAGCATCCTATATATATGTGGCTGGCGGGCAAAATGGATATCATTCCTTTTTGCGGCTGACGTTTTTTGGCGGGCCAGTTTTTACAACGGAGTTGTTTTTGGGGGGATTATAATCTACGGGCTCAAATGAAAGTCGTCGACGAGATTTGAAAAAAAAAAATCCACGGTCATGCAGTGAATTTTCGAAGAAATAACAGGTTTTATGGAAAAATATTTTCATTGAAGAATATGATGTCCATATTCAAGTATCAACCACATTTCTTCATCTTCAAAATGCACCAGTTTGAGAACGGAATAAGGTACCGCAATTCTGACTTAACCGTCGTGTTCAGCGTAAAACGACGTCTTTAAAATCCTCATTTTGATACCTCTATGACTTGTGAGAGTGTTTCATTTTTTAAATTTATGGGTAACCCCCCAACTCCCCAAAACTCCCCGAACCCCCCTCAGCTTATAGATTTTTCAATGCTGATCACGACGGTGAAGTCCAAATTAGTCAAATTAACAACTTGAAATAAACTCCTTTATACCTGAACCGTTCAGTGATGAGCTGTGATCACGTGCCATCTCTCATAATAATCGTAGTATAACTTTTTTTATATTCGTTTATTCATGTTACAACTGTATTACAACATCCAACAACTTGTTTCGAATACGTTTTTTATGGTCTATACATCACAATCCACTTCTCGTCTCTCCACACTTGGTGTGCCGCGACGAGGTCCATCGTTATAAATTCAATAAGTTTACAAATTGATCTAGAGACAACGCCTATGCAACGATCGGTTATTATATATTGTAATATGTTCGGTAGGCAGTCGGTTCCCGCGGCGCTGGTTCATCAATAACAGATTTCCGAGTTAATTTACGGACGTTATAATATTTCTGAAGATGATATTCACGATGTTTCCGATACAGGTGGGACTATTAATAACATCCGGGAACCGTAGCCTGACAGGCAGAATTAATGGCAAGAAAATTATATAATCCACAGGAAAAATTACGTTCAGGCTCAAGAGCTTCAATTAGAGATTTGCTGTATTACGACTCGGAATTACACGACTACTTAATTAGAAAACACGCAAATGTTGGTTGGTTGGTATGAAAATGACAAGCTTATTGGACCTCATCTCATTTTGTACACCAATGTTTGCAGATCTCGTAGGACATGCCTCAAGAAGGTCTTCGAATTTATCTAATTTATCAAGCAACCTTCATATCGTTTGAATAAAAAAGAAACATACGATAGCGACTTCCCATATTTATGTAGGTATCCGCGAGTATGTAACTGTAGGAATCACGTCAGATGCAAACATATTAAAATAGAGGTTGATGCTTCGAAGAAATTGCAATATACAGTAACTGATGAAAAGAAGTTTGAATTTATACATTGGAGTCATAAATTTGAGACCCATAATATATTATGTACATAATCGATGGGGAACTCGCATGTGATAAACTTGATTAATCAACAAATCAGTCAATGTACGGTTAATATGCACAATGCGTGAGGAAGTACAACCAACGAGAAACCCCACAGCAGTCCCGAATCCAAGTTTTATGGTATTGTTGTCCCGTGGCCAATACTCCCTGAATCGCACCTATATCCAGAGTCGCATAAGACATCAATCACGGTGGCTGGTATTCCCTGGGGGCCTATTACCAGTGGCTGGTATTCCCTGGGGGCCTATCACCAGTGGCTGGTAGTAGGCCCCCATGAAAAATCGCGGCTCGAGCTCAGTCTCTTCAAACCTCCACGGAAGACAAATGATTTTGATTACAAATAAAATTGATTTGGAAGATTTTAAATTTTGCAATACAAAATGAGGGTGAGTTTCAATTTTAGTGAAAAGTCGCCAAACGTTTTCACTTGGATATTGTTCCAGATACGAATAATACCGCGAAAACAATAAAAAAAACTCTGCAAATTCTTGACACAACGGTTTATTATCTTCCTTGTGCAGATCACCCTTCTGTCTATACCAGACTGTATTGCAAATCGGCACCATACCATATTCTCACCGTACTCATACCATACCATACGAATTTCTTTCCTATCATACCATACTGTATTATACCAAATCATACATACAATAATATACCATACCATACTCATACCATGTCATACAAACCGAGTGAATATTGAAATGTCATCCATTTCTGACCTATATTTAAAATTTCAAGTATCTAGCTCATCATCAAAATTTAATTTGTTTAAACAAATAGGTATTATTTAAACAATTTTACAGACAAGAAACCGAGTGAATATTGCATTGTGATCCAGTTCTGACATATTTTTAAAATTTCAAGTCAATAGCTCATCATCAAAATTTAATTTGTATTATTACAAAAAGGTATTATTTACACAATTTTACAGATGAGAAACCGAGTGAATATTGCAATGTGGTCTATCCCCGACTCACGGTTAAAATTTCTAGACTGTAGTTTACCGGGAAGATGAAAAAAGGTAGTTTTATTCTGGGCGTCTGGGGGTTGGGTCACATAACGGCCGTTTTCGACGCGAAAGTTTAGTATTTTTCCTAAACCTTTGCGCGGTCACTGTGAACGAACGGCTGGTTGCAAAAAAATCCAATTGGTCTTAAAAGATTCGTAATTTTTCAGGTCATTCAAAAGTGAACTAAAAATTACACCGTTTCATGAGAATTTTTAGAGATATGACATTGTCGAAATTTCAAAGTTCGTTTTGAACCCCTTCCCCTTGACCTAGGGTTATGAAAAGTTTCGAGGATCATTGTGGGGCTGGTCCAAACCCAGAAAACAAATTTTGTAATTTTAGCTCAACGCTAACTGGGCAAAGTGGCACGGACGGCGGACGGCGTACGGGGGACGGCGTACGGCGGACGGACGGATTTTTTTTTATTCGATTTTCTGAATCTACGTATCTTGAAACGTAAACCAACAAATTTTGAGGGGGGTTAAAAAAAATTTTTCTTTGGGCGATTCCAATGGTTCATTATCGAAGATAATAAACCAAAATAGTGGAAAGTGGCGCTGTTTTGCAAAAAGGGTACAATTTGAAAAAGGTGTAGATTTTCTGGAATTAAACAGAAAACAGATTATACTTTCTGCGTACTTATTTTAAAAACTCTGCAAATTCTTGACACAACGGTTTATTACGAGTATTACGAGTTTTCCTAGCACAGATTCTGTGTAAATCACAATGATCTGCATGAAATATCCGGAATTGGAGGAATGGGCCAACAAATGGTTTAAATAGACGTAAGTAGCTCAGGCATGGTCTATAAATTATTTGTATAAATGGTGAGTGAAACATTTATTTTGCGGGAAGATGTAGGAGGTTGATGAGGGGGAGGCGGGAGTTGTCTCTTAATCCTTACGCTCTCTCTCCCCTTCGTATATTAACCTAAATCCCGATTCTGATAGCTCCTATAAAGTTCAGCTTGAAAGTCTGCTCCAAACTCTGAATCTATACCTTTTTCCGCTCAACCCTACCTTTTATAGGGACAGGGTGCACTCAATCTAGATCTAATCATGACAAGTAATTCTGACCAAATTATAATTATGGTCAGTTTCCGTCATCTGGCATTTCAGCCCACGATATAATCTTCTGTTGCCTTCCGCTGCACTGTCTCAGTAAAATTCACAAATTCATTAAGGAATTTGAAAAAAATTTGACTCCACGGCAACACAACGGGAATTTGATAATTTTGTACACCTCAGTGGTATATGCCACAGATGACCTTGATTGAAAGGTCGGGATAGTGTCAGGCTTTCTAGTATCTATGATGGATAGGTACTTTCCATTGAGGGAAGTACGTGTAATCAAGGCACCCGCCCCATGGATTACACCAGCAATTAAGAAGGTCTGGAAAGAGAGAAACAATCAACTAAGAGTGAGTAGGCGTACAGGGTTAGTGGAAGATGAAATGGCTTACAGGAAAATGAGAAATCGAGTGGAAAATGTGGTTCGAAATGCTCGCCTCAAATTTACAAAGACTCAATTGCGGGATTTGAAGGACCCTAGGAAATTTCGGAAAATTATAAAAGAGCAGGGAATGGGGGAGGGGGAAAGACCAAATGAAGTAGATCTAGATGGATTAAATACATATTTCAGTACGCTAGGAACTCAACAGCATATTGATGATTCATTGACTATACAAATTTAGCAACGCCAGATAATCTTGCATTCAAATTTCTTTCTGTAACCTCAGACAATGTTAGACATGCAATTAAAGAAATCTCTTCGAACGCAATGGGGCCAATAATTGGCAATTATTGCCGAACGCAATTTTAATTGTAATACTTGCTGAAAAAATTGCAGAACTGCTTGTCCACATTTTCAACTGCTCAATAGAGAAACATCTGTACCCAACCCAATGGGAAACCACCTAATTCGTCCTGCCTAATAAGAAGACCCCAGCTCTTGATTTTGCTGATCTAAGGCCGATTCCTCTTATTAGTGTATTAGCGAAAATCTTCGACAAAGTAATGTTTGAACAGTTCTCCTCCTTTGTTCATTAAAATGGCATCTTGGACAAGATTTGAGTCCGTAGATTATAATCGTGAATTCTAGAACACCCATCGTTAGGGAGGGATGAAGGGGGGGGGGGGGGGGTTGACCCGACAGGCTGCCGCATGATTCACCCTCATGTTGACAGCTTTTGATCTGCTCCAACTTTGAGTCCTCACTGTAAACGAACGGCTAGTCGTACAAAGCTGCGAATGGTCTTAAAAAATTCTAAAAAAAATAAACTCTATCTAAATTATAATAAAAACTATACCGTCTTATCTGAATTTTTCGTTATGAAATTTTGAAAATTTCAAAATTCGTGTTGAACTTCTTCCCATTGACCTAGGGTTATGAAAAATGCCGTGGGTCCTTGTGAGGTAAGTTCGTACCCGTAAACCGAATTTCGTAACTTTAGCTCAAAGCTAACTGTGCAAAGTACGGCGGACTTTTTTTTAATTCAATTTTCTGAATCTACGTATCTTGAAACGTAAACCAACAAATTTTGAGGGGAGGAGGGGGGGGGGGGGGCTAAAACATTTTTGTTCTTTGGTCAATTCCAATGGTTCATTATTGAAGATAATGAACCAAAAATCTCTAAATTATCTTCTCTATGGTGAGATCATATCCATGTATCAACATGATCCAATCACTTCTTTCATGAGATGGAAAATTTAACGTGAAAGTGGGGAAGTTTTGCAAAACGGTATAAATCCAATTTTTGTACCGTTTCGCGAAACTATCTCCACTCAAACTCAAGAGATATATTTTCCATTGATGCCGTTCGATTCAATTGAATCAAAATATTACATTTATGTGTTCTTGATGATACATCCATATCATTTTTATTTATTTGAAAAGTATAGAACATGCTCAGATGATTGGAACAGTTTTCTTTTAGAAAAAACTCTGCAAATTTTGTCTTCATTTTTGCCGAGTAACCCCTGAGTTTCTATGTTATATATCGTACTCGTATATACATAATATGTAAATACACCATAATACAATAATAATATACACCATTATACAATATACCATAATACAATAATATATATAATATATAAAGACACAAACAATCATAATATGATTATGATTGTTGGTGTCTTTTGGCAGTGAATTCAGGATGTTCTAAAACGAATTGTGTAATAAACATTCTTTGGAAATTCGACTTTTAAACAGTTTGGACCGAGAAAAATAGCTTCATTTTCTTCCAACATTCGCTAAAAATGAGAAAGAATTTGACTACTTGACTACTACTTGACTGATTCGGAAGACAGGATTGAACATATGTATTTTCAATAAGACAGACATTTACCCGATATGGAAGAGGAATTTACGATGAAATGTAGGTTGACGTTATTAAATCGGTGTATCAGCCATCGATCGGTACAGCGAGCGAGGTCAAATTCATATTGTGACTTAGTCAATATTGGGGGATCGATCTCGAAAAATATTAGTCTGCCAACTCCTCGCCCTTCCCGTCTCTTTCATACTCACTCCCGTGACGCAAGGCCCCGCATCACTTAACTTTGTTTACCTTCTTTTGCCCTTCTCGTCCCTTATATTTCTCATACCTCACGTATCTCTGTGCCACCTTTGCCAGTTTTTTTTTTCGGTGAGCGATCGAAACCAATTTCAGATTAACTGCTCCTTTATTGGATATTTGAAGGACAGAAGTCAGTTGCCCGATCCTCACGGACTTGAAATGTCGTCGAATTGTCACCATCAATACTTACATTGACAATTAGGTAACCGAATTGATACTTTTAACCCTCTGCCCGGAACAACCGTCATTATGACGGGTGTGGTTTACTATTTTCCCTCTGGTGGCGCGACCGGCAGCAACAGAGGTCCGGCTTTCCTTTACATGTTCAGTTGGACCAATGTGAAGCCTGAGGAAGCATCGGCGTGTTTCTGGCGTGTTTCTTATATCGGTCAAACTGGATGTGCACTGTATTGTGTGAATCAAAGTACTATTGTATGGCAAACTGAATAATAACTATTGTATTAATGGCGAAATTTAATAATAACAAGGTTAGAATTGAGTCTGCTATGAATGCTGGCTAGGGAAACGGTGCAGGAGGTGTCATCATCCCTTCTACGAGGGGGTCAATTGGAGGGGGTTTGAAGTCGGAAGTGCATTCCTCATCCGCTAGATGCTGTGGTTGGGTTTCTCCAATTATGCTGCAAACTTGTTCTCCCATGTTCTACCTTGATTACCGTTCCTGTCATACTTCATTTTCTTTTACAGGCACATAGCTACTTTTTGACGAGGATAGCCATGGCAGGTTCGAATGCACATATTGTGCAGCCACTATTCAAAGACAACTAATATATGAAGAGGTATGAATTCACTAGAGAGGTCGCATTTGGACTGATTCTCAATTTCGTTCAGATGAGGTTGTTAATACCTAATTTGCCTCAAAACCTAAGGGCAATTATATCAGAAGCTGCTGAAAAGGCGACTACTTTGAAAGAAAATCAGAAAGACGACGACCAACATCCTACTTCTAATCCTTGACAAGGGACATCTTCCACGGAGATTTTTATACTACATAGTTGCTGCTTACCAATCCAAATGTGGGACTGTCACTTAAGAAGAAATGCGATTCTTTTTTCTAGTATTTCAACGGAGGTTATTTTTAATTTTTTTAAATTATTTTTTATCTTTATTCAATTGTGATTTTAACTGATGAGAAACAGAATGTTACTACAATAAGACTGCGATAATATTCTAGTATTAGAGATTGAGAAAGACCTACTTTTTATGATTCGTTTGTATTGTTCAAGTTTGAAAAAATAAAATAAAACTTAGTGGTTAATTTAACTTTAAATTTGTTCTGAATAACCCCGTGCAGTTGCTAAAGAGCATAAATAGACTGTCAAGTATGAAAAACCTCAGAAACGGAATGGTATTAGTTTTTTCAGTGATAGCAGTCATTATGACCGGTGTTCCTCGTAACAGGGTACTTTTAGAATCATGTTCTGCGCAGAGGGTTGATGCGTATGACGTAGGATGGGGTCACCAGTCAAGTTTGGAGTGAAACTCACTCCTCACACAATTCTCTAGCCAAGAGAACATGGACACAAGTGTTTCCCAATGAGGCGTGTTTGGGCTGCTTGTGCTAATCTACCTCCTGTACACAAAGGATATGCTGTCAAGTCATGAGAACACAACCACTGCTACTTTTGAAGTATGCTTTTTTTAAGAAGCAATTTTTAAATGACAACGTAACGTAACGTTCAGATGAACAATGCACAATGTGCAGTCTCCGCGAGACAGAGGATGTTTTCCACTTTCTCTGCCGCTGCCCAGTGTTGTTGGAGTTTCGAGTCGTCGCCTTTGGACGTCACATCCTGTCACGCGATGAGGCAGTCTCGATTCTTGATGACCCGGATTGGAGGCTGGAGCTGGTCTGTCGAACAGCCTGGAAATACCTAGAAATATTCTAAAATTGTCCAAACCTCCGGCAGACGGATTTCCATGCTGTATTGTCGATTTTCTGTGATTTCTTCGAGCAATAATGTCGTGGGCTCCGTGGTTGTTGAGGACAGGAAATGGGCGTCAACCAACGAAATCGTGCTGTTTGCGGACAAGCTCTGGCCTTGTTTTCACGCATAAACAACCTGCACGATTAATTTCACTCCATTTCGCCCCCTCCTTAGCTTTATGGGTCATTACGCGAAAAAGGTCATTTTCGAACTCTCAATTTTTTTTTCTGCAATGTGCATGGAAAATTATGAAAAAAATCATGGATGTTCTACTCTGCATTCCTTGTGTAACTGGATAGTCAGCAGCGCTTAATTTTAAATCTGGGTAATTATATTAATTATAATACAATTTGGTAAGGTGAAGTGATGACGCGGCACTGGAAAAGCACTTGTAAAGACAGTGCTTTCGAACCATCTTTCTTCCTGGTCTCTTCTGATGTAAAGTCATGTCCTGCGATGATTGAGAAGTTGATGCTAATGTGTCATCACCTAATTCAGAAGTGTTTTCAAGATGTACAGAAAGTTCGGTCATCGGTTTCCTGTGGCTGTAGGCTCTGGTGCAGAACCACAAGACCGACTGACACTCTTCTCTCTAACTCCCTCAGGCAGCCATGTTCAAATTCAATTGTAAAAATATTTTATTGACATAAGGGTATATACAATGATTATTTAACAGTGTCTTAAGATATATAAGTGTGAACAATATCGGCCTGCCGGCCTTAAATGTCTTTTTGTCTTAAAAGGTAATGTATGTAGTGTCTTAACTTAGGGGGTGGAAGAGTGAATTTTGTAAGAGAAAGGGAAACAATGTAAAACTCTTAGCGTGAAACTCAGCCATGTGTGTCTTTTACCTAGAGGATTCCTTCCCAACCCAACACGTTCTAGTGGGAGCTTCAAGAGCTAGAATAACTGAGGTGAAGGGATGACAAGAATCATCTGGAAACAACTTCTGAATGATATTACTTATACCAATTTAAAATTGGCCAAAAAATCTTAAACTCTGTTTTCTGAATCTTAACATTAAATCTGACTAATAAGTGCAATTGGGGAAAAAATATCAGGGGTGGTCATTGAGCAGCATGATGTCAAGGTTAACGAGGTCAGTCGCTGAAACCTTAAAAATGGTCTCTTTGGACTAGTTTTCCAATTTTTCAAGAATATAATATTCACTTCTAGCTCTTGAAACTTAGGTACACGTAAAAACTAGGTGGGAGTTGCACTATAATATATTTTTTTGCCGAGATGCATCGTGCAGAATCAGCCCGGAACACCAAATTTACCTTTTTCACGTAATGACCCGTATACATATTTTACATTATACATTGTTTATACATGTATTATATCATATATTTCATTACAGTAAATTATATTTATCATAATCAGAAACATATTATCGTCAATCATCAGAGTTGCCAAGCACTCTGGATGCGCGCTGGCGCTCAAAAATAAATAAAAACATCCCCAAAACAAAAGATCACATACATATGTACAGATTAGTTGGACAGAGAGAACTCGTCATATACGTTTAGTGGACGCATAAATTAAGTTGACGGGGCTGATAAAATTACCGGCGATCCCTAATTCCCCACTTCGCCAACTCTAACACAAGTTGTCCGCAAATCGCACGCCACCATGTCATGCAATGTATGAAAATGAAGTTTTTTCCTTCTTCTTCCATTTGGCCTGCATGCAGTGCTCGGTTGCTCTGCTCCCTTGTCCAAGTGCTCGTTTTATTTTTAATTCCCCTGTTACCCCCGAAAACTGGTGCCGTGGCGTCAGAAACGAGTTTGGTTTATATAATATTCTTATCTTGTTAGGTCGGTCTTACACCTCGAAATTCAGAAGAAAGAATTTTTAGACCTAAAAAATACGTACACAAACGTGTGATATATGTAGCAAGTCGCAGAGGTACGAGTACATCGCATGTACCGCTAAGGAATACTTTGTATTACTAACTATTTATTGATCGAGTTGGTGCAAAAAATGTAAGCCTTCATGAAAGCATAAATTCGTCTTCACTATCAACATTTGTCCGTTGGATATGGACCCCGAACTCGCGTGCGTTGTGTGTCAAATTAAATCCCGTGTACGTAAAAAGTTACTTACTTACTTGTACAATTTTCAAGTCAGCACCACATGCATTACCTGAAACAAGAATGCAAGGTCAGTAGAGGTTATGCTATGAAATGAGTGGACATTCGATTCCTGCAGCGTGAGAAAGTTGGACACGATCGCATACCGCCCTGCATGACAGGTGTGTCTTGCGGGATAAGTCTACACTGAGATGTGTTAGTCAATGTTATACAAGTAAAGATACGTGAAACCTCGTAACTCGTTAACACTCGTAACTCCCTGGCTCTAAATAACCACCGACTAATAGGCCAGCACTATAGAAAAAAAATGCCCTTGGGTCCAATCAAATTTCAGGAAGCTGATTAGCTGATAATCTGATGTTAGGACAAATTTGCGTAGTATTACCTACACCAAGATTGCATTTTCGAAATCCCTAGGGAAACTTTTTGGGAACCTCGAAACTTTTGGACTTTTTTCAGTTGTTGCCTCATAACTTGTGAAAGGTTGGTTTTCTACGAAAAGTCCTTCTTAGGTACCTTTATTAAAGTAAATTGTGTAAGCCACAATGTAAGCCCAACCTCAGCTCTGTAGGCTATTGGGCCTCCTGAGATATTGCACTTCGAAAATCGGCTATTTTTCACTAAAAGTTCTAATTTGAAGTTTTACTCATATCTTGGTTAGAATGTGGGCTACAATGCTCATCTTACAAGGAAAGTCATCCGCGCTAGAGTTAAGCACAAAGCAAAGTCTGTAGGTTCAATAGGTCTCTAGTTATCTGAAAAAATACGAAAAGTTAGGAAAATCAATTTTTTTTGTAAAGTCGATTAAAATCGATTAACAAATTGTTGTTTATTTAATGATTGTTCAGAGCCAGGATACAAAAGAATACTTTTCTAATATACAAATCGGTTTATTTGTTATATACGGTATATAGGTCAAATATGATACTATTGGTAAGAGAACTATTACTGCAGAGAGCTGGTATTGGACTGCGAGTTATCAGGTAGAAACACGAGGGAATCTGGAAGAGGTTGTGGAAGGGGGAGAATGTTAAAGTTGTGGCGAAAACCCACTGCATAATACCTCTGCACACACAAATCTTATGTAAATAAGGTCTAAGTAGTTATTAAGGGATTAACGTTAACTGAATAGGTATGAAAGGCGGTTGGGAAAGTTCAACGGACAGGCATGAATAATAATATTACGTAATATTACTATTACTTATGAAATATTCAGGGGGGGGGGGGAGGTGATCAATTAATTATTGACTCCTGCTACAGATATTCGCGGAAGTAATGTAATGCGTTATCAATTTTGAAGCTGCAATGATCAAAAATGTAAGGCAGGTTTTTACAATTACGCTTACCATTCGTTGATTAACGAACCTGGCGACGTGTATACTACGAGTATGATGTGGTTTTACCCATACCAAATGCGAAAGGCCACAAATATCTAGGAGTATACTTAGATACGCGGTTGACGTTCAATAACCATATTACCGAACTCATTAAGAAGGTTCGCAACCGAGTGTCTTGCCTGAGGTCGTTGTTGGATAGTACGAATGTTACAGTGCAGAACAACATTATCATATATAAGACGGTTATTGTACCAATTTGGACATATTCAATAAACATTTGGGGAACTTGTTCGCGTTCACAATTCAGAAGGCTGGAAAAGCAACAAAATGGTATTCTACAAAAGCGGATTATCCATACTCCTGATTTTGTGAGAAATGAGACAGTATACCATGACTTCGGGCTAGACACTCCGTCCGAAATTCTTTCGCAACACCTAACGATGTTTGTCCAACGATACCAAGCTCTCGGAAACCCACTTGTTACTGAAGGCTTTAGACGACCGGATGTACAGCGACTGGTACCGCCGCGTCACGTCATGGACTTGATCATCCCAGCATAGCATGAGCGTGATCATATACATCTGCAAATCTAGGTACTCGTCATAGTGAAGTGCTAATTTGAAGAACAATACCAGTGACTTGAGAGTTCCTCCATGAAGGAACTCCTACGTGTGGAACAATGAAGTGAAATGCAATATTGCCAATGAGATATGTTTGTTGTAAACGGACTCAATGAAAAAAAGGGGGTGAAAAAAGGGACATACGAAGGATAAGAAGCGTGTCGTCCTCTCCAACACCATAAGGGCGACAAGGCAGCATCTGCAGAGGCTGTATCGTCATGATAGGCGTCAAATTTCAAAAAGGTGACAGCCACCCCAAACCAGCTGCGGTTTTGGTTTATTATCTTCGATGGAATCGCCCAAAGAAAAAAATTTTTTAACCCCCCCTCAAAATTTGTTGGTTTACGTTTCAAGATACTTAGATTCAGAAAATCGAATAAAAAAAAATCCGTCCGTCCGCCGTACGCCGTACGCCGTCCGTGGCACTTTGCCCAGTTAGCGTTGAGCTAAAATTTGGTTTCTGGGTTTGGACCAGCCCCACAATGATCCTCGAAACTTTTCATAACCCTAGGTCAAGGGGAAGGGGTTCAAAACGAAATTTAAAATTTCGACGATGTCATATCTCAAAATATTCAACTGAACCGTGTAATTTTTAGTTCACTTTTGAATGACCTGAAAAATTACCAATCATTTAAGACCAATTGGATTTTTGTGCGAACAGCCGTTCGTTCACAGTGAGCGCGCAAAGGTTTAGGAAAAACACTAAACTTTCGCGTCGAAAACGGCCGTTATGTGACCCAACCTCCAGACGCCCAGAATAAAACTAAGTTTTTCATCTTCCCGGTAAACTACAGTCTAGAAATTTTAACCGTGAGTCGGGGATAGACCACATTGCAATATTCACTCGGTTTCTCATCTGTAAAATTGTTTAAATAATACCTTTTTGTAATAATACAAATTAAATTTTGATGATGAGCTGTTGACTTGAAACTTTAAAAATAGTTCAGAACTGGATCACAATGCAATATTCACTCGTTTTCTTGTCTGTAAAATTGTTTAAATAATACCTATTTGTTTAAACAAATTAAATTTTGATGATGAGCTAGATACTTGAAATTTTAAATATAGGTCAGAAATGGATGACATTTCAATATTCACTCGGTTTGTATGACATGGTATGAGTATGGTATGGTATATTATTGTATGTATGATTTGGTATAGTACAGTATGGTATGATAGGAAAGAAATTCGTATGGTATGGTATGAGTACGGTGAGAATATGGTATGTTGCCGATTTGCAACACAGTCTGGTATAGACAGAAGGGTGATCTGCACAAGGAAGATAATAAACCGTTGTGTCAAGAATTTGCAGAGTTTTTTTTAACCTGATATACCTAGTAAGCATTTTTTTATTTTTCCTTTCCAGAAAACGGAAGTGGTGGTGTCACAACCGGTGAATGCGTGGAGGAACAGTTCCAATCCAGGAGGGAGCGACAGTTGTTCTCTATTAAAGGATGTTGACGAGAACTGTTCCCAATCATTTCCACCCCTACCTCTTTTTTGGTGGTATGCGTTGTAAATAATGCAGCCCAGTCAATTGAGGAGCACTAACAATTGTCCTCTCTAGCCATTATGATGTGCTCATATCGGTTGCTCTTTTCCATTGCTGTCCTGACAATAAGGCTGTCAGCGTCATCTGGGTGTTCGTGTGAATTGCTTGACTCAGCAATATGAAGATTCACCACTCTTGAGGAGATTGCCTCTGCTGGCAGCAAACGCCCTATATGGTGGAGATCGAGAAGCTTCATGCCCACCGGTATGACCCGTGGCTATACGCGGAATAAGATTTTTTAACGAAAAATGGAAACAATAAAAGAATACAAGTATCGTTTATATTTCATTGAAATTTTAGCTGTTGAACTCAGTACAACAAGCTACCGGTCATGTCAGGAAAGCTGGTGCGACCGGTGGAAGGTTAATATAAATCTTATACTCGTACTTTGACGTTCTACTGAAAATATACAACGAAATACAAGAAATAATGGTCAGGAAGCAAGATGTTGGATTATCCAAGATGACTGTCTTTGGAATTTGGCATAGAAGTATGGTTGAGATTGGTCCAACTTTAAAATTTAGGCATTATTTGATCTTGCCGTTAAATACTCTACAACTTTGATCCCAAAAGTGTTTTGATGCTAACGACCACAGAAAGTCGTCAAATGGTACATTTTAGCCAATATGGGAAAAATTGTCGTTTTTCAGCCGTCGATTACTACCCTATAAATCGGTTTAATTCCAGAGTTAGGAAATGAACCGACGCGGATTTTAATGCTCTTCAATCTGTTAATCGACGGAGTTTCCGCTGGAATGCGTTGTTTAGGAGTTACAAGCAAAAACCTGAAGAAAGTCAGAACATTTCGACGTTTTAGGGGCACCAAAAGTTAAGTTCAACCCCTGGAGGGGTACAAACCCAGATTACTCGCTTTCAAGACTATCTTAAGGTTTTAGAACAGTTTCCAGCTTTCCCTTCAGGTCTAATTTAACTAGACTATTAAGGACCGAAAAGTCGTTGTAGCAGTTGATTGAAACGAGCGTCCTCTCTACGTCTACAGATTCCGCAGGCCGAGCTTTCACGCCTTCCCTCTCCCAGACCCGAAGTTCTACCGTTTGATTCACGCTCATGTTAACGATTTCCACTCTCAGCTCAACATTTGACCTTTCATTGTGGACGAACGTCTGGATGGCAATATAAATACACAGAAACAAAATCTATTCGAACTTGTATATGGTCCTATTTAAAGTTTCCGATATTTCTCACTTTAAGAGCTCCAAGGATGCCCTTTTCTAGAATTCCTCGGATAATTTTCAAACGGCCAATTTTTGAAAAAATTCGAATGTTCGATAATTTTCCTATTAATTAAATTGTATGGGATGGGGACAATCTGAAAAGCTATGAAATAGAAAGCGCTGGTACAAATATTGATTTTGGATGATGAACCCGACTTCTTACACGAGGAAACATCAGCTTCCCTACGAGTGCGAGGAAGTGAAATCTGGTTGAAATCGGCACTCATCAATCGCGACCTTCCGTTGTTGGTAGTTTCGCGGTTCACCAAAATATTGTAACGACCGAACAGGGGTAATGTAAGTTAAACGGGTTTGAATAGCCTCGCGGGGAATTACTGTAATTTCGTGGGGTCGGAGTTTATCGATCTCTTCCTCGTCGCCTACCGCATCCAACTTGATTCCCCGTCTGAATATTGCATGCCTGGCGCTGAGACTTGAAAGTGTTTTATTTCTACCGTTTGTCTTTCTACAACTACCGGAAATTGCTCGGAACAACCGACGGCATGAATGTGCTGAAATAGATTCGTTCACGGATTTTTCCCACTAAAAACATAATTGTCAATCGATTGAGGGAAAAATAAAGAAGGAAAAGAGCGCACGAGGTTTGTGTGTATTGGTTTATCATCTTCGATAATGAACCATCGGAATCGACCGAAGAAAAAAATGTGAGATTTTAGGTTTCAAGATACTTAACCTTTCATGGACCAGGTGGGCGGTTGGCGCAAGCAGTACCAGGTGGGGGTATTTTATCACCCCACTCATTTTATTGGCGCTGGTGCCATGGTGTCACATTGCACAAAGCTAAAACATTATGTACATAATATTTAGAGGTATATTATTCATATTTCGAGGTTAATGATAAAAAAAGCTTCTAAATGTCAAAATATGTGTTTAAAACTTTGCCCCAATAACCAAATGTAAGTACATATTATAAAGCTTATAATCATGAACTCGTAAAATAAAATAATTTAGAAGTTTGCCCCAATATACCAATTTATATTGGAAACGTTGTAAAAATGAACTCGATAAATAAACATTGAAGAACTTATGAAACACAAGGGCTAGGTGGGTAAATAGCTAATTTTGTAACTTCCCTACTATGAATACCCTCACCTCCCGAATCTGCTCCTCCCCTATGAAAAGATTTGTTTCCCGAGTAAGACCTCAGTTTATAAAATGTTCAACGTTGAACATGATAGTGAAGTCAGAATTGCCATATGACATTCCGTTATCAGATTAGAGCAGACTAATCATGAAGAACATCTCAAGTATCAACCACGTTTCATCATCTTCAAAGGGTTCCAGTTTGAGAGCGGAATAATATATCGCAATTCTGATTCCACCATCGTGTTCAGCCTGAAAAAAAACCTTCAAAATGACGGTTCAATTGTCAGACTGTTTCATTTGGGAATTTATGGGTAATTTTTCCCCCTAAAACTCCCCGAAACCCCCCCCTTGTTACTTGAGATGTTCTTCAATGGAGATAATTATTTCTTCGAAGATTCGCTCTTATTGCCATGCTGCATGACTGTAGATTTATTTACATATTTAAATATTTACCTAAGGAGTATGTGAGTATATGTATGTGGAAGACCAATCGGTCTGCTTGGTCTGTAGAAGGTTTGGCCAACGTACGAGTAGTTAATAGTGTCCTGGAAAGCCCAGCATCACGCTTTGGAAGACCGCTGGAGACTATAGCATCCCCTATCTTACGTTGAAAAGGAAACTACTGGGTGAAGATATCGTTAAAGGGAAACTGGACGATCACTCTGAATTGTCCTGCATGGCTTGTGATGATTTTGACAATCGCTAGGAGATGCTGTAAAATGGACGTTTCCTGAGTGCTGTTCCCATTACGTTTACGAAAATTGTTACAAAGGTAAAAACAAGTATAAACAATAAATAGTAACAAGTATAAATAATAGATTTAAAAAAAAAACAATGCATGTCAGAGTTAATCCCTTATTTAGCATGGACACGATTCTCAAAGATTCCACTCTTCCACCAAAACCGTCCTATATGTTAGTTCTCAGTTAGGGCTCTCAGTACATACCAGCCAAGGGTCAGTCAATTTTTTTCTATTTAAATATTCGACCGCTTCTTCATACAAACATCCGAAATGCGCTTTGCGAATATCCCTCAAAATATGACAATGAACCAAAAAGTGCAGAACCGTTTCATCATCCCCCGAATTACACAGTGGACAAGTATAGGTGCGATCTACGATCCAGGGTTTATAATTTAAATTTAACATCTCACAACGAGTTCTACATATATTTCTAACTATACATTGACTAAGTTTATCGTCTTTTACATAATTCGGTGGGCCTAAACCTATATACAACGTATGGTATCGAGCCGTCTCAGCCTTCAGTCTACAGACCTCCCTAAATCTACTTTTTTCCCTCTCCATGACAATGTTAGTGTGTGTATGAGATTGTAGCGACACTACAGTTTATTTGTACTTTGATCATACGTTACCAAAAATATGTTGTGAGTTCTATTTCAAAAAATTTAGAGATTCGCAACAAATTTTTTCTCAAGTTTTCATCCGATAGTTTGTTTCTAAAAACAGTTTTCGTATTCGTGAGTTCAGATAACAATAAATCTTTTGGAGTCAGATTAATTTAGTTCGTCATTTGTAGTTAGTCATCACACACACACACAATACCAACTACAAACTGGTGACCCCGACGTGATCATCTGAACCACATACATTAGGGTTTTAGAGAATATCTGGTAAAATCAATCATTCAACGAAAGCCGATGTTATTTATTGTTTACCGTAAAATGATTACGACAGTTGGTTTCTACGATTCAATTCTATTTGAAACATGAATTGGATTATGCTGAATAAATTTTCTTCACGAGGGAATCGATTTTTCGTCGGGGTTCGCCCCATTGTGGAACGTCGAGCCGCGAGGGGGACGTGAAAGGACGACTGGAGGTAATGAGTCGATGGTATTACTACACCTTCCAGCCCTTCTGTAGTGGAGTAGAACTCAACTGATGAATGGAGGTCCTGCCAGGAGGCGAGCGCCTGCGCCGCTGACACTTCTATTGATCGCATGCCCGTGACATAGATAACAACCTGGACTTGCCCTATTTATAAATAACTTATTTACATGCCCTCCTGCCACGACGCCGCTGCCTCACGAGGGCTCCTTTTCCGATCACGGATTTCCGAAGTCGTCGTACATCATTTGGCGATGAAACATACGATATAATATATTGACATATATCGAAATATATACATCTGATACAATAAATCCAATCATTGATTCATATTAATTCATATTCATAAAAAAAAAAAAAAAAAAAAAAACCCTTTGCTTCCTCAAACCAGGGGTGGGCATAACGGTTATTTTCGAGAAACGTTAAATAACGTTCGTTATAATATAATTTTCATATTATGAAAATAACTGTCGAAAAAACTAGTTACAAAAACTTCGCTAATTCTTGACACAACGGTTTATTATCTTCTTTGTACAGATAACCCTTCTGTCTAGATTACTGAATGGTAGGTTAATTATTATTGTGAATTATCATTAATTATTAATAATTATTATCAAGTAGTGTAAATTATTAATATTTATTGTTGGTTATTAATCATTTTTATGCTTCATTATTAATCATTATTATTAAATATTATTTATTAACTCGATATTTGAAAACCATGTGCTGTTTGAATCAGCTGGGCCAGTTTGAAAATGGACCCGACAGGCTGCCTCTCGATTCACTCTCATGTTGACGATTTTCGATCCGCTCCAACTTTGAGCCGTCATTGTGAACGAACGGCTGGTCGTACAAAGCTGTGGATGGTCTTAAAAAATTCTCAAAAATTAACTCTAGGTATCTAAATATGAAATAAAACATACACAGTTTAATGCGAATGTTTCGAGATTTGAAATTTTCAAAATTTCCAAATTCGTTTTGAACCCCTTCTCCTTGACCTAGGGTTATGGAAAGTTTCGAGGATCATTGTGGGGTTGGTCGGAACCCGTAACAAAAAGTTCGAAATTTTATCTCAACGCTAACTGGGCAAAGTGCAGCGGCGGGGTACGGAAGATAATAAGCCGTTGTGTCAAGAATTTGCACAGTTTTTGTTCCTAAAATTTTCTTGGGTTGAGATAATGGGTTAAATGATTCAAATGACACTGGGCCATGTAATAAAGAAGGTGAGTGCTACATGTCAAGTCGATGGTTCCCATTACCCTGGCTGTACAATCGTCAAAGTGGACAATGTTAGCCAACAATTTCTGTTTTTTTGTTTCTGAAATATTTTAGTGTTCTTTTTTTTTCAAAACTCCCATCAACAAGTATATGTGATGATGAGAAGTTGTGAAGTTGAGATTAAAGTAGGGGGAAACTTGGAGTCAGCTAAGAAGTAATTATCGGCCAAGTAATCGGAAAAATGAGTGAGTTTGTCATGTCGTAGTACCTCAGATTTCTTCGACACGGGCGTCCTCAACCTCGTCCGCTGGCAAACAGTGCAATCCGAAGACAAGATGTAACCAGTCCCTAATTTGACATTGTGCTGTATTCAGCACTGAGGCAAAGGTCAGGTCAAACCTGCGGCCTGAAATCACTAAATGCGGAAAAAACATCGTTGACAACTTTGCCGATGCTGTATTCAAAATCCTGGAAAACATCGAGGGGCCTGGAGCAGTGTGGGTGGCTTCGGTGGAGGCTCTGCGAGATTGTTGTGCTGGGTACTGCTGTGGAACGGTACATAGTGATGGTGAGTCTGCCAGCTCATATGCCCCGCCACTGCAGTGAGTATAGGTGTGAAAGGCGAACCAGTTGGACCTTATGGTGAATAATTATAGACATGCGACAGAGTAGGGTGACCGTCAGCCGATCCCTGAACGTGTTGCGGAACACGAGATGCACTTTAATAAATAATTGTTTCCGTATCAGGGTGCAAAGCAAGCTGCCTGATGATGCCTCGGTGTAAAATGACATTTAACGGGGACTGGGAGCTCATCGTCCACTGGATGTCAATGACTGACTGAGTCTATCCTAGGCTTCATCATACAAATTTGTAATTTTCCATAATGTTCGTACATACAAACCAAAGGACAAGCTAGAAGATGGGCAATTTTATAAACAATGAGTACACTTGATTTTTTTAATTACGAGAGCAATGCAATATCACATGCTAGCCGTGGGTTGGTATTTTACTCGTAGTGTAGTGTTGCCAGGAATTTCACTATGTGGCCTGGAAAACGTTGGATTGCTCCAGTGTGAATTGAAATTCACAGCCTTCTGAGAAAACTAACATTGTTACCACTGGGCCCTTTACACTGGCAACAAATATTGCTAGAATTGAGAAAATTGCTCTACAAAAGTGGAACGGCAATTCAAGCCAATATTTATTGCCGCAACTATTCTACATTGAAAGCAACATTTCTTGCCGGTGATTGCTCAATAAATGTTGCTCCATAAAAATTGTTCCATTTTTATGTTTACACTTGAGAGGGAGATTTGGAAACAGTTGCTCAGAAACAGAAATCAGGCCGTCAAATGACTTGGTTTGACCAACTGTTCATTTTCACAGCAACAACGCACGCAACAACTCATACACAAAAACCAAGGATACACAATGAGATATACACTGTGATCCACACTTTCTATTCGAAAGGGTATGGAATAGTGATGGGCCACTCTAGTGGAACATCGATTTTTGAAATAATCGGAATGAATCGATTTTCTAAAATCTAAAAAAAGAATCGAGTGATCATTCGCATACTCGTAATTCATGCGGGAACGGTCTCTAGCGGCCAATTCTCAAATTAAAGATGAGTGATCATTCGATTGTTATTCGATTTTTCTATTCATTCTATTCAAGATCATCGATTTCCCGAAGGATTCGTTTATCCCATCACTAATATGGTAGGGAGAGTTGAGGGAGCATCGCCCGTCCCCACATATATACATGTAGTATATATAACATAATATGTATTATGTATAACATGCAGTTGAATGGTAGTAACAGAATAAACGATTTTACTAACTACTTGAAATTAGACGATTCGGCATTCCAGTTAGTGATGGTTACTGCACGTATCATGGTTTAAAAAACATCATGAAGAGAATGATGGTGAAACTTCTTATCAATGCAATTTACCTTTACAATTGAAAAAAAAAAAAAAAAAAAAAAAAAAAAAAAAAACAGACAACCGTGCAATTCGAGGCCCATTCAGAGTATTCGTCAAAGTCTATGAATTTTAGTTGGAATTTTGCCTATAAGACGTGGTTTTTCTGTAGACCATATTTGTGGTTGATTACGGTGGTGCTCCGAATACAGACAAATAATTTTATCAACTTTTATCAACACATTAGACCATCAGAACCCTTTGGGTTCACAATTAAGAGCTCTTTTGCGTGCGTGTTTCTGATAATTGTCGAATTTTGATCAGCAACATGAACATGAATTGCATCTCTTTGTGAAAACTGATCAAATTCAAAGTAAAAAGAAAGAAAGTTATGCAACATGACATGATTAGCATGATTACATTTGTACATCGATCCATTCCGGACTCGATTATACCGACATGGAGTGAGTTATTTTCTGCATCCTACAAGTGTAATAATGGCTCCCCCCAATTCACATCATTTTTTCAGAAGGATTAAAAATCAATTTTCATAGAGGCTCCCTTTGTGCTAAATTTCAGATTTTTTTGTAACACTTCTCTTTGTGGACAAATATTATGTAAAGAAGGGAGCAAAAAAAAATGTTTTTCACAAAACTACACAGACATACCTACCTACCTAGTAAATATATGTATTTGGAAAAAAATTAAAAAGTACCTATATTGTATTATTTTTTTAATTTCATTTCTTAGGTACGCATTAACATTTTTTTTTTTTTTTTTTTTTTTTTTACTAGTAATTTGCTTGTTAACATGATACATTTACATAAAGGTTCAATTATGCATAAAAACACCCCGAAACACCGTCTTCAACCTTCTCCAGTTCGAAATGTTGCCGGACGTTTTCAAAGGGCAACTTCATTAGCAACACGAAAAACTGTTGCCAAAGTGGGTTCAACGCCCGGAAATGTTGCTCCACTCGCGGCAACTATTGCCGGCAATACCAACCAACACTCGGCAATATCGGCGAAACGAGATTAGTGGCCCGTCAATATGGAGATATATTGCCGAGAGAAATGTTGATAGTGTAAAGGCCCCTTTACAATATGCGAAAATCTAGGGTTCAGTTCAGACCGTTCCAGAAAGTACCTGATAGCACGTGCTGACCATCGTCAATTATTACCTCGACGAGTTAACGTGTGTAAACATTCAGACATTTTTTACTTCTCGAATTTGATTGCAAGACTTCCTCAACCGTGGTAGACTCAAATGGTAAACTTGGGTATTCAAGTTATAGAGGTGTAGGAAGACGGTATTGTATACACGATGTCATCATTATCATTGCGACGGAGCACATGGGAGTTCACTGGCACTATTGTTGAAACCCTATTGATGATGAACTTGGTCTTTCCAACTCTATAGGCTCAAGAGAACGACGAGACGTCTACGGTTTGAAATGTTTGTGGAAAGGTAGTTAGCTGAAGATTTTCAGATAATATAATCTCTCAAATCCGTGGGTGTCTTCCCCCTAACGAAGTCCAACTTGGTTGGTTTCTATCGCACTAATTGTAATATGATTGTCTCTCTTTGTGACGCCCCTCGAATTAGCCCCTTTCGACAAATTATTATGTTCCGACCCTCTCTCGGGCCCCTTTGGTTGTGACTCTGATCCTTTCTCGCGATTCTCACCTCAAGCGGAGCGAAAAGGAACTTCAGGACAGTTACGCCCTCACTCTTTCATCTGGAAAATATTTCCGTAGTTTTATCGCCGTTCTATAACTAGGAACGCGGGTGAGTTCCGCCCGGCCAAGCAAACAAGTTGAGTAGAATGAACGGTACCAAGTTTATGTTTACCAGACGTCACGAAACGCGTTTGTCATCTATCCATATCTAGGCTCCATATCTAAGCTATCAAGTTGAAATTTGGTGTGGATCTTCTTGGTATGGATAATAGGAAGCCTTGGACACTTCGAGTCGCTAGGTATGTAGTATAGATCTGCAGTAATAAAAACGTCTCGCCATGGCGCCAAGACGAGATTTCAAAACGGTTACGGTTCTTGAGAAATGATAAGGACATCTCTTTAGTTGGAAAGAAAAGGGCGGGCGGGGAAAGTGGATATCATAACTTTTTCCGGCCGCTGTAGAATGTTATTTGCGTGGCGTGGTGATTTTTACAAGGAGTGTTTATTGGGGGGTAACTTAATACAGGCAACGAAGCTACACGAGTTTTCACTGGATCAACTGGGTGTTTCACAACTTTTGTACTTTCCACGCAGTTTTTGAAACTTTGATTACTACCTTGACTTTGACAGAGAAAACTAGATCATCGAAACACTGGGGCCCATAATTATGATCCGTTGAGTATTTGTGTTAAACTTTTCAATTCATTATGGGACGCTATTCGTGGTTTGTTTCTCCGTTTGCTCGCTAGCCTCGTAATGATGTCGTACTTCCATCCGCCGTGGAGGTGAGACATTGCCAGAAACAGTAAAATAAAATAGAGTGGCGAATATTATGCAGATTATTTAAGCGTGATAACGAGTAGAAGTTTGTGAAAATGAACATTTATATTTTTCTATAATATTTAGTGTAAGCTGAGGGGGTTTTAAGGGGGGAGTTACCCATAAATTCCCAAAATGACACAGTCTGACAAGTGACACTTCAGTTTTCAGGTTGTTTTACGCTGAACACGATGGTGAAATCAGAAGTGCGATATCATATTCCGTTCTCAAACTAGAGCACTTTGAAGATGAAGAAATGTGGTTATTACTTCACGTTACATAATATACGTTACATATTATGCTCTAATCTAATAACGGAATGATATATCGAAATTTTGACTTCACCATCGTGTTCAGTGCTGAAAAATCTCTAAGCTGCGTAGGGTTTTGGAGGGTTTTAGGGGGTGGGGGAGGGGGAGAATTATTCGTAAATTCCCAAAATGAAACAGTCTGACAAATGCCACTTTATTTATAAGGGCTTTATACGCTGAACACGAAATACGATATCTCATTCCGTTCTCAAACTGGAGCACTTTGAAGAAACGTGGTTGTTACTTGAGATGTTCTTCACGGTTCATCTGATCTAATCTGATAAGGGAATGAGATATCGCAATTCTGACTTCACCATCGTATTGAGCGTTGAAAACTGTATACACTGAGGTATTACTTGGCAAAAAAGGAGACAAACTTTGTTATAAAACTAGTAAACTGGAGTTTTTATACATAACACCAGTTGTTTGTTCGAAAATTCGCTCATATTGCCATGCTGCATGACTGTTGATTTTTGTAATCATCAACTGTCGATATTACCTAGAAATATGCGTAATTTGAAATGCATATAACCTAGTATCTACTTATTTGAATGCCCGATATGAATGGGACTTGGAAAACATAGTAGATCTTTCAGGTCGTTGGAATGTTGCAAAAATCGAAAAATCGAATTGAGTGGAAATGGTTACAGCGCCTCGAGTGGCGCCATTGGTGCCTTCGAAACAATTTTTAAAATCTCAAATAAATTCAATATCCCAACTAGTGAAAATGATAAATCGAAGCGGTCCCAAGCGAGTCACAAGCGCTGTAAATGGATTGAACCCCTTTGGTCGTCGAGGAAAAGTTAGAGGGCAAATCGATGGGTCGAGGGGGATCCCTGGCAGATAAATTCTACCCGAATTCGCCGCCTCGTGCCAAACGACTGGCGGTCCATGAATATAAAATTGTACCGTTTCATATGCGTCGCCACATTGTTCTCTTCCCAAGTGTGTCTTTCTTCTTTTCCAATCAGCATTAAGCGCGTAGGGTTTGGCTCAATCGGATAGCCAAAAGAACATTGGTCGCTAGACATATCCATTGTGTCGTTTCGTTTCAAACCACTGACAAAACATAGTGTTTTAGTGGTGTGTTTCTCAAAGCGAGGAGGAATGGAAGTGAATCAGAGGTACTCCGTGGGTGAACATGATATTAGTGGAGCAACGGAGTACACATACCTAGGAGTACCATTGAGTTCATCCGGGGTGTTCTCCAGGGCGGCAAGGAGTTTTAAATCAAAGGCTATAATTGCTTGGGGGAGCGCTAGGCACATATTAGTAAAGGGGAAAAGTCAAAAATGGGACCCCATGAGCCGTATTGTGGATTCTGGTCTACTATACAACGCAGAGATTTCGATACTTTGATGAAATAGAAATGGTCCAGACCACATGCGTAAAAAGCGCTCTGATGTTGCCAATGAGCACCCCTGGGTACAAGATGCGAATTGAAGTGGGCAGAGACAGATTATGCGACAAGGTATTTGACCGGACACTGGGCTGGCTGATCGAAATTTTAAAAATGCCTCTCAATAGATTCCCAAAGGTTTGCTTCAACCAACTCGTACCCACGCTGAATAGAGGAACATGAGCATGAGCAGGAGCATGAGCAAATACATAATATGAAGGGTCAGGGGAAAGAACGAACTCGACGAAGAAGTCATTTTTTCTTGAAATTGAGAAAAACGCATCGTGTTGTTTCAAACTTGTACAAAGCCCGCATATTATTATGTAGACAAATATGTATGTACAAGTAGACACATAATTGGTTTTTATTAGTTTGTGGGTTGTTAACTAGCGATTGCAAAAAGCCTGTAGGAAGATGTAGGACTCGCATACTTACGTTCAATTACTGTACACATGCTCCATTTGCATTACCTGAAACAAAAAATCTGTCGTGAGCAAACGGTGAAAATCGTAGTAGGATGAATCGGGTGCAAATTATTGTGATTATGTTTCAACGCACAACTGACGAGTAGGGATCAAAATTTAGCGTAGAAGCCAACATTGAAGTTGTCATCTAAGTGCTCGTGTAATTTGGGATAATTAATACGGACAAGGAAATATGAAATATCAAGGAAAAGTCATATAAATTCAAATATGAAACGCATTATGAAATATGACATAGGTATGAAATGAAATATCAAAGAAATATGAAAAATCTTGAATGGCCCTTGGTAAACAAAATTCAATATAAAATTTGGAGGTTGATAATTTACAAGAAATATCCACAAGGAAATGGTGCTCAATCCAAAGGTATCTGGAACCTCGAAAAAACATCGTGCAAGGCGGGGTCTTCGAAAAATATTCAGGAGAAATTTTTGTTCCAAATTACGAAGTTGTGGAATCGACCCCTGAAGTTTGTGTACTTCAAGTTGGAACACCACGTTTAGTTCAAAGTGAATGGAGGTGTAAACGATTGTTGGGTTGTAGTTGCGGCGACCTCACAATTCGTACGCACAATTCACCCCACAATATTCATTACCATTCCATTCACATATGTTCAATAACTTTCTCAATGTGCAGAGTTGGGTAAAATAGGTACATCCTTTCATGTGTTCCGAGTTTTTATTAAGTGATTAGAATTCTACAACTAGCCACTATATTTTGGTGACCCCGACGTGACAGAACGTTTTGTGTGGTCATGCATGCGAAGGGACATTAAGCTTTGGGTGCGTCAATGCTACGCTTGCCAACTTTCCAAGGTGCAACGACATGGAAAATCTCCATTGACCTTCCTCTTACCAACCGATTGATTCTCCCATATTCGCGTGGACGTTGTTGGACCATTACCACCATCCAAAAGAGCTTGTTGCCTATTAACTTGCATTGATCGGTATACTCGTTGGATTGGAGCATTAACAATGCCGGACCAAACAGCTGAAACTGTTGCTGACACTTTATTTTTGGGCTGTATATCACGGTTTGGAACCCCCATCTCCATCGTTGTCGATCGAGGAAGAAACTTCATCTTGTTTCATTTAGTCTCAGCAATTCTTGGAATTTATATTAATCATACGTCGGGCTACCACCCACAGGCAAACGGATTGATTGAACGCCAACACCGCGTTTTAAAAGTTGCATTGATGGCTTGCTCAGAACAGGCTGCTGAAAATTGGGCTCAAGAACTCCCAACAATCCCCTTGGGTTATGCACTGCCTTCAAACCAGATCTGCAAGCTTCATCAGCAAACTTGGTCTATGGAACCTCACTCCGCCTTCCAGGTGAATTCTTTGAAAGCCCAAATACGAGTACACGACCAACTCCCACCACTGAATACATTCAGCAACTTCACGAATTATTTGAACGAATTCGACCAGCACCTACCTACATCCTTGCACATCACTCAGAAACCATTCACGCACCCAGATATGGAAGTATGTTCACTTGTTTATCTCCGTAATGACCGAGTACGCACCTCACTACAACGTCCTTCCAGTGGACCATATTTGGTTGCAAAACGATCTCGCAAAGACATTTAAAATCTTGATTCGTGGCAAACAAGTAGCAGTCACCAGAGATAGGCTGAAACCAGCTTTCATGATCAATGAACGAAACCATCACCAAAGGCCTAACACCAGCCCCAGCAGATGTCGGCCTGTTACCATCGACATCACAAGCTCCTCCACCTACGACTTCACCCCCAGTGTTTACATCCCATGGTCGCAGAGTCCATTTCCCTACTCGAATCGCCGACTTTGACACCTCCTGAGAGGGGAATGATGTGGCGACCTCACAATTCATACAATTTGTGCTCACAATTCATACTCACAATTCACCTCACAATACTCATTACCATTCCATTTACATATGTTCAATAACTTGCTCAATGTGCATAATTGAGTAAAGTACATTCTTTCATGTGTTCCGAGTTCATCCGAATTGAATTTTTATTATAGTGATTAGAATCCTACAACTAGCCATTAACTATGTAGTTCAAAAGTGAAAATTGTAGTTTAAAAGATTGTAGTTCAAAGTGAACGATTGCTGGATTGTTGGATCGTGGGATTGGTTGAATTATGCGTGACGGTCAAGAAGTTGGTAGGTCACACGTAGAAAACGTCCTATAAAAAGGCTTTCTATTAAGTTTGTGAACTACGCGCAACCTATTATATTTTTAACTCTGATCTCTTGATGCTGTTGGGGATTCAGAACGACAGAAGTACAAAGCAACTGTGACAGTCTTAGGGTTTCGGGTTTCCAGACATTTACGAGCCACAGCTCTGCCAGGTCCTTTGTTTTTCTTGTTGGCACGCTGCCTGAGACCACTGGGCGGTTTTTCTTCTATAGTCAATCACTGGAAGTGTGCTGGGGCTCCATTCCATCTCGTCCGTTGAAGAAGTTCAAGAGTGTCACTTCCTGTTGGACTATTTACTTGAATTGACCGATGAATTCGTTCTCGGGACAAGACGGAGAAACATTAGAAGAAAATATGTTCTAGTGCCAATAGCTGCCAAGTCTTGAACCATTTGCACCATGTCCCGATTCGGCTGTCTACCAAAATAACCCAAGCAGTAGCTGCTTTACACTCCAACGCCCAGAACACCATCAGAGTTAGAGGCAATCTCCCCGAGTCCTTCACGAGTATATCGGCGCTAGGAGTGTATTAGGTCCTACCCTGTTCCCCTTGAATAATATTGATCTGGTGCTCGAACGGGGTCCGGTTTGGCGATGCGAAGATGAAAATTCTACAATTAGCAGACGATAGTGTCCTCGTGGTAGACTTACAATGGCCATTGCCCAAGATGGTTTTGAACTAGGCCCGCTACCTGAAATTGTAGTTCGAATCTTTCGAAAAATCTTGACGAATCCAAGATCCTAGCTTCTTTATCAAAGCGATTTTAAACTGGCAAAGGGTGGAAGGTGGACATTCGATGGGATCAAGATTGGCACTGAAGAACTACGATGCGAAACACCTTCAGATACAATCTGTTGTTAAAAAGCCATTTTAAGGTCACAACAGACACAGACTACAACAAAGAGTTCGCTAACAGCGACTCCACCACTTGAACCGAAATGACAGGAGCCATACAGGAATAAAACACACAAGTTGCTAACCCGTCAGCGAAAGGAGATGCCAGTTTGGCGCACTACCATTTTCAATACAAAGAATTTGATGATGATGCCGCCTACACAGACACCAAACACTCCTCCGCAGAGGGCCGGTTTCACCAATAAGCCATGAATTCGGTTTATTGGAAACCTAGTTCAACGTAACCGATGGATTGTCTCAGTTCGAAAGGTTTTGGGTTTCACCAAGTTAAACAAGTTCCTAGGATCGGAGTTCACGTGAACTAAGATCAATGAAAACCAAGTTGGAGCAGCTGTTAATCCACGGTTTGAACTCTGGTTATGAAGGCAGGGGTCTTATTATTCGATAGTTCGATGATTCGATAAGGTGATAACGAGGTTATATTGCGGGTGTCAGTTTTTTGATGAACAGGGGAACGAGAAGCCCAGCTTTCCATTTCTGTTTTTCCGGCTAGTTGCTACGTATTCTTTTTTGACTCCAGTTGTTCCCGTGTGTTGTGTTGTACTCGTAATGGAATCAAGGCGAAAGAGAGAACCGATCTTCACTGCTGGTGAGCGCGAACTGCTCGCTTCGAACTGAAAATCGAAGAAGAAAATTCAATACGAGCACCGCTCTTTTAATAAAAATTTTTAAAGGTACTGAAGTGATCCTAGATTCTGGTGTTGACGAAAATTAATTATCGCTCTAGTTCATATTTTTTTATACCTAATAAAGTTGTTTAATAGTTTGAATAACGTTGCTTCATTTCATCACCACCACATACCCAACTTACTAGGGCATTATGAAAATGTTTACCCTCATTCATGACAGGACCCAAAGTTTTGGAAGCCTATACAATTTTCATTACTGCTGAAACCCAACCTGACGGACAATATCCGTTCACGAGTAGACCCGCGATTTGAACCGAGATCAACTCTTTCGTTTACGTTGATGAAACCGGACCTAAGTTTATGTTGCGTCTCACAAGGGAACTTTGGTTTTCTAAGAACCGAACCGCATTGCTGCTCTGTCCCATGAGCATCCTGTGATGTTGCTTGGGCACTATAGGAAGAAATATTTTGGGATAACCTGAACAGAAAACATCATATTGTCGGTCATTTTTATATTTTTATATCACTTTTGTATAATAATCTATATATATTCGGCATATCAAGAACATATCAACTGAGTTTCGGCCCACCAAGTTAATTCCCTATAATATTATAAACTGTTTGTAAAGTTTGTAGCTCGGGACACAATTTTTTTGAATTTAAAATTGGTCCAATCCCACAAACTGCTAGGGGCGCCCCAAAAGCCGCGGGGTACAAAACAACAAAAAGTGCTGTTTACAGTAACTGTTAGCTACAGTTTGTGGCCCACAGATATACCATTAGGTTTAATTAACAACAAAATTTGATACATTTGATGTATCAAGCAGTCATATCAGGTCTAAAACCCAATCAAGAATGTATCGTGAATTATAGAAATGTAATACAATGCAGTGCATTATTGTACATATCGCTTATCTTATAGTAACTAAATGGGCTTCATCAACCAATCAATGGATTCCGATTTTTGTTCGAAAGTACAATATTATCCTAAAATATGTTTTGACCAGCCAAATTGATCAATCTTCAATGTGCATAATATGATCTCTTCAACTGTGTGTTTATCTCAGCATTCAGAACCTGGGTGGGATCATTTCTTCAGTTAGGGAAATTTCCTCTGGTTGAGCCTTGGGAATTTGAGCAACTCCACATGAGTTGATAAATCGCCAAGTTGAACGGGGAGAGAGACGGGTATAGAGTAGTTAACCTCAGGTTAACTGGGTGGGGCGTTTTCTCATAGAATCTCAAGCTTATGATTTAGAGAAGAAAAATCAAGTGAGATAATAAACGTAATTGTTGTGTACCTACAAAAAACGTTTCTAGTAAAACACGAATTTGACGACAATTATTGGTGATTTTGATAAAATTGGCCTACACGACGAAATAACCCAATTAATCCCGACTAAAACCTTCACATCAGAAAACTCAAAATACGTTTCTAAACACATATCATGGAATACCGAAGACGTCAATCCGTTGTTTAGAGCATACGATTAGTTTACAATTTGGATAATACTGAACGATCAACATTTAAAAAATCCAAATAACATTAAACTGTCTCTCCATTTGACGTCAATGTGAACGCAGGGGAAAAATACTCGTATGTTGGTATAATTAAGGATGTGAGGTGTTTTTAAATGCTATTTGTATGCCCGCAAAATAAGTGAAAATACTCGCAGTGTTTCCGTTTCACAGGAATTTCCTTCTATGCAAGATTGAAAAATAACTCAGTCTTTCAAAGAATTTCCTTGGAGAAATAAGGTGCACATCAAGAAAACTATAATAACTAGCTCGGGTACCTCATTACTGAGGGATTTTTGCTTACGCTGTCTTCTGGTACATGATCCTCATTTCACTCTTCATGCCTACGGCTTTTCAACTCTTCCAAAGTATGAGTAAATGTGGCCGAGAGGCTCTTACCTTATAAATACAACTAAGGCGGAGTTTTCATGTAATAAAGTCGTGCCCTTCAATTTTCGTAACGCCGTGTTGTTCAAGCTCATTTGAGTAGTTGTTGCTTGTTGTTCCTGATCATACTACCTGAGGCAATAAGAAGTTTCAAAGTTTGAAGCGCAGTTCAAATCGTTTTCGAAGTAGATCCTCAACGTTGGTCCAAGAACACCGCTAATAACTTGCATTTAATCGCTCATTTCGAACGGCCCTCTACGATCTGTTTCGAAAGACGTGCGGGGCTCTTCTTCTCTGAAATTACCTCAAGGATGTTGATCGCCTGTGAAACTTTGTAGATTTCATTTCGTGAAGAATAGTCGATGTAAATCACCTGAGGTAAGTCCAAGATATTCCAGTTTTATGACCTGATAATATCTGTTATTAGCATACCGGGCGCCATATTGTCACTCTGAATTTATTCAGCGAATTTTGAGGACCCCCGATTTATTATGCTTAACGTCTCAATACTCCTGTTGTCTATGTTTTTAGGCTGGATTATGCTTAAACATTTCAAAGTGATAGATGACTGCTGTATGATTGGAACTCTCTTATCGTATTAAATATTCATTATATATTCGTGTATATATATATACAGCCTATATTGCTCTACCCCTCACTTTTATAAACAATTTAGTGTTTGCAACCGGTGTGTATCCTTCCTTGTTGGAAGGAATGCGTATATACCACTATTTAGGAGAGGTGATGAGTAATTACAGACCTTTCGCTCTAACATCATCGCTATCAAAACTTCTGGAGAAATGCAAGACTTGTGTCTTTTTTGAAGGCAAACAGTATCATCTCTGAGAGACAATTCGGTTTCCAAAAAGGCTCAAGTACGGAACACGCGTCTTTTGATATGTACAAATTGATTTCCAAAAACTGCAACGAGGGATATTTTACATTAAGAACGGTTCTTGATGTTCGTAAGGCATTTGAATCTTTGCATCATCCAACGTTGTTACATAGATTGTAGCAATGTGGTATAAGGGGGCTATCGTGCAATCTACTTGACTGACCGCTCACAGATACCTCGAATTGATCATAATTGAACCGTTCTCGCGCCAATGCTTACATATAAATTAATAGATGAATTTAAACCTGGAGGGTAAAGTATTTGGCTTTGCTGACGACACAGCAATCATCTGTTATTCCGAAAATTATAATGTTTTATGGGCACGTTATAAGTTTACTGAGGATGACGAAATGAATTTGGACAGATTTTTATTTTAATTTCCATTTTCTTCTCATAATATAATCATATTATGATTTTTATGTGAAGTTACGTGATGTGTCAATAAATAAATAAATATAGTCCACCTGGAGTTGTAGGGTGTATCTATAAAACGGCTCGAATCGGTATTCCTTGTGAGAGTGCTAGAAAAAAGAATTATTTTTAAAAATGGATACCCAGGTAGTTCTCGGTTACCCACTGAGGAAGTAAAAACTGTGTCTGGGGAGCCGATAACTGTAACTGATTTGGTACTGGGGTGACACTTGTAAAAATATACCTACGAGTTCTCTACAGTATTTGGTCTCTATCTTCCATACATACAACATACGTGCGGTAGTGGTCGGTGGACTAGTCCGTTAGTCACTTCAAAAATTCGTACATATGAATATGATAAGTATACGAATATCGAATGATATTCTCGTGATTCTAACGGGAGTCTCACCGAGTAACAATGTAGCGGTTTGAAAACAGTTTTCGAATACATTGCGTGAAAGTTTAGTTGATGTTCTAAAAATGGCGTTCTTTGCTTTCATGGAAACGAGTACTTTTCCTATGAGGACCCATCATTGTCTGCTCCCTACAGAGACGGTAGAAGCCGTGGCCGCGGAGGAGGGCAATAGCTGGGTCCTGGAGAAGAAAATTTGAGAATGGATGGTAAAGGCAGAAGTCTGACTTCCTACTTCGAAGACGGGAGGGGCGGTACAGTGTTGTCAAATCTTTCTCCACCTCAGCGACCCGCCAACCCTTTCGGTATCCGATGTCTGATCGGTCTGATCCCTTGCGAACATTTCCCTCTCCTCGCTCCTCTTTATTATTTTGTGATATTTACAAGTCGTGTTGAAATGAGGGAAACACCCCTTACCGTTCAAGAAATAACTACGATAACGTGTCTATTATTATAGTATTCTGTCCTCAGTCGTTTCTAGGTGAAGTGCTGAAGCCTGCTTCCCACGGCCTGTGATTTGGAGAGCATCCTCACAGACTCGAGGTCTGGTATTGGCTGTAGTGGCTTGTACTGGCTTGCCAAACGTCGAGCTCGAGCAGTTGCCATGGCGTGGAAAGGCTCGTGGTTTGGCGAATCGCGAGCGGCCGCAAGTCGTAGAACTATTTAGTGATTCAGCCGGAGTCGGAAGTACCAACAGGAACTTTCTCCGTTTGTTGGGAACTTAATAAAGATAAACTTAATAAAATTAATTAATTAAACGTGATAATGATTTCGGAGAGTGACGACGAGGAAGTGATATCTGCAATAGCGGAATGAGGGTTCCAAATGCAAGGTTCTTCCTCGTACAAGTCAAATACTCCATGATGAGGGACACAGGCGAATGACTTGCCATCCGTCGAGCAAGAAGCCTTTGAAGCTTGACGGATTTACCGACAATCTGCGGGTAAGGACGAGCCCCTTCGAGCCACGCCGAGCTTCCCCGAGTCTCAACGAGCTTTTGCGTTCCAACGGCGCGAGGTTCGTCAAATCATAGGCCGTGGGAATCCAGAACAACAATCAATGCACGTTATTTTATATTGACTCGATACGCTGAAAACTGCATACAAAGATAAACGGCATGGGTATTTTAAGGGACTTGATTAACAATTCATACATGGTGTCTGAAAGTGAACTACTTTTTCAGAGAAAAATTCCGCAAACTGAAGCCATTTTCCCATTACTGAAAGGACAATTCTAAGCGAAATTTAAGGAGGAAAACCTCGATTAACCGGGGTAATGGTGGGCAGAAGAGCCACGGATATAAGAAATCACGTATCAAATCAGTAAATTTATGTTGAGAACCTTCACTACATGCAGATGCATCAGTACATGGATATGTTTCATTTTCTCCCTGTAAAATATGTGTTTAGTCTCTCATGTAAAACAAAATAACTTCAATGCATCCTAAGTAGGTTTATTTCTAGTTGCTTAGCACTTTGTAAGAGAAATGAGGCCGTTATAACGCAACCGAAAAGAGCTAATGATGATTGCCCGTTGCTGTTTATTGGTATCGCGTTATGATTTTTGGTTTATTATCGTCAATAATGAACCATTGGAATCGCCCAATGAAAAAAATTTTTTAACCCCCCCCCCCTCAAAATTTGTTAGTTTACGTTTGAAGATACGTAGATTCAGAAAATCGAATAAAAAAAAAATCCGTCCGTCCGGCGTACGCCGTCCACGCCGTTTTGCCCAGTTAGCGCTGAGCTAAAATTGCGAAATTTGGTTTCTGGGTTCGGACCAGCCCCACAATGATCCTCGAAACTTTTCATAACCCTAGGTCAAATTTCGACAATGTTATATCTCTAAAAATTCAAATGGAAGGGTGTAATTTTTAGTTCACTGTTGAATGACCAAAAAAATGATGAATTTTCTAAGACCAATTGGATTTTTGTTCGACCAGCCGTTCGTTCGCAGTGAGCGCGCAAAGGTGTTTCCGTGTAACAAACTTTTCAGAAATTAGCCCCTCACCTGATCATAGGCCTATTCTGCTTAACGCGCAAGTCTAAGGAGGTTCAATACCAAATTACAGCTTCATAGAGTGAATAGCATAGAACTGAGCTGTAAGATCCACCCAGCTGATCCCAGGCCTGATCTGCCGAGTGTCTCAAGGAGGCTACATATCCAATTACAGGTTCATATAGTGAATAGCATAGAAAATAGATTTACGAGCCAATTAGGAGTACATTATTGTCCGTTGGGGTTTATTGGTATCGCGTTACTTTTTTTTCCCCGTGTAGCAAAATTTTTGCATGACGTATCCATGTCAAAAAAGGGCATTGTCTTACAAGCTCTAGTGGCGGTCTCACGGCTATCCCGTTGTTCTCGTTACAAAGTTTGAAACAAGATACAGAACTCTGAAATGCTGAAGGTACGATAGCAAACAAGAATTTTTCTGACTGGCGCCATTTCTGGCATATATCCTCTTAACACCAACTTACGACCCGAATTTGTGGTTACTCATATATTGCGGCATCATAGCGCAGTCGTGGCACCATAATCTTTCCAGCAAATTCCGATGACCAAAAGAGTAAATCAAACATAAGCTTTGGAAGTAATTATCTGTGGCACAGTCAGGTGTTGCTGTTAGACAAAAACATATGCAACGTCTTAAGACGGTCTAAAGAGTAGACAAAACTCTGCAAATTCTTGACACAGCGGTTTATTATCTTCTTTGTGCATATAACCCGTCTGCCTGCGACACTAAATGATCGATTAATTAATATTATGTATTATCATTAATCCATAATTATTGTTAATGAATAATAATTTTTGTTAGTTATTAATATTTTTATTAAATATTAACAATTATTATTATCATTTAACTCGATATCTGATAACCTTGTACTGTTCGTATCAGCTGGGCCCATATGAACATTGCCCCAATTTTGAGCCCTCATTGTGAAAGAACGGCTAGTCGTACGAATTCCGAATGGTCTTCTGAAAAAATCCTAAATTTTATAAATTAAATTCTATTCAAATGTGAACAAAAAAATATAACGTTCCATCTGAATTTTTCAAGGATCATAATGGGGTTGGTCCAAAACCGTAAACCAACTTTCGTAATTTTAGCTAAACGCTAACTGGGCTCGATAATGAACCATTCAAATCGCCCAAGAAAAAATAACCCAATAACCCCCCCCCCCCCCCTCACGCCGTCCGCTCGCGGCACTTTGCCCAGTTTTGTGACGAATTTACGAGTTTTCAGAATTTTCCGGAGCTTTTACGACCAGCCGTTCGTGCTAAACATAAGGGTGCCGTTCAAAACGAGGGTGAATCATGTGGCAGCCTGGCGCGCCAATGTTCATGTTGGCTCAGCTGATTGGAACAGCCAGAGTTTTCAGGTATCGAGTTTGTAGGTTAGTAGATTACCTTACAGCCAATCCGCCGATGTGTTCTTGAAGCATTACATATTAACATCAAACTTTTGGAGAGCATTGGAACGACGGCAGACAGGGAGAGGCAACGAATTGGGAATACACAAGATTTTGAGTAATGAGTTGTCATAAATTGTGGATTTAACCTGTTTGAAACATCAGGTCAACCCTGTCAGATGACACCGCGAATGCTCCAGCAGTTTTCCCAGAAGAATTGGTGAAAAGAAACGATTAAGACCAGCAAAATTGCCAGAGCATAGTACAAGAAAATCCGGTGGACCTACGGGTTATACAGTGAGGTTGGCAACCCTTGTATTCCGTATTTGTTGCCGGCCCTGGAACGGGTCGAGTGAATGGGTCTCCCCCAAGTTCACAGCTCGTGTAGTGGGTGGTTGATGGTGTGGGGTCGGAGGGAGCAGATCGATACTCTCGCGTATTCCTGTAGGCCGGAAAAATGACAAGAGCAGTCACACAAATTGTTACACGTTCAGTCAGTTGGTAGATATCGTACGTCATACCGATCTGGGCGGTCCCGATTCACAGATTTACGTCCTGTATCATGGAGTTGTAATGGAAAATCTCTGTGTTCATCCTCGATGTACTCCATAGTAAAAACTCAAAATATCATAAATTCAGAAGTGATTGAAAATGTTCACTTTGAAGGATTGCCAAAATCCATTTCGTACTTATTTCATTTGGGACCATATATCAGCAACTACAACGGACATACGAAAGTCCGATATGCAATAAGCAATTCAAGTGAAAAATATGTCAATAGGCTCTTAAACCTGGCGGGATTACGTTTCAAGATACAAAGGATCCGAAAATTAGAATTTTAAAAAATCCGTATGTCCAATAATAAATCGCTTTGAGAGCTCCGCAGGCTGTTCAATATGCAATGCTGATAGGCCTGACACGCTTTATCACCTCATCACTTCCTGCAAAGTTTATCGTTACAAGCCCTTCAAATATTTTTAGTAGTAGCCCTACTCAATGAAGCAGTGTTCCGAGCACTTCTTCTGTGCAATGATAGGAAGGAGGTGGGGAAGTTGGTAGGGTTTCTGCTGACAGGTTTACGCCAACGGGCATTCACCAAAAATGAGGGTTTCCTACGTATAAATTGAAGCTGTAATGTCAAAGGAACTTGTCATTTCTCTCTCTATTTTTAGTTTCTTATTAGTTGTTCTTTTCTTTACACCATTCACTTTTTTTCACTTCAAACTTACTGCCGACGCTAAATTTCATTCTTTTTTTCGAATGTATTTTATTTTAAGTTAAGATTTCTGCATTTCAGTTTGATCGTAATTTTGTACATGCGAACTCTTGTGGAAAAAACATGTTTTACCACAATAAAATCTATCTACCTATCTGTCTAAAAAGCCATTTTGGGGTAGATTTTGTAAACTGTCAGTTTTCATGTTCTAATGCATGAAAATAGTAAATTGATAGGGAGAATCCACAAACCATGATATTTAAAGACGTGCTGGTGGGAACAGTCAGGTACCAATACAGCGAAATGCTGGGATCGTGGTTCCATAATAGCTATGCAATATGCTGCCAACAGAATGTCTGGATGTGAATCGCATTGCCAAACATTGTTTGAATTCAAATTAAGAAACATCGGTTTCGGATCGCAACATTCCTCAACTCTCTCACCCAAGAGATGCCATCATTCATAACCATCAGAGCAACGATCTTTGGATGCGTCCTTGCCCAATACCTTCGTGATATGACCACAGTGTAGAAAGTTTGGGTCCACGTCGTTCTCAAGGTATACCATTCAGTTTGGGGTGTTCGAAAGGAGACTATACCGAATTTAAAATATGGTTTGCACCAGCTCCAAGACTCTAAAGTACGCAATGCCCAACTTCCAGCTACATAAGTTAGTTTGTTACGAATCAGGGCCATTAGCCCTTTGCTTAGCGTGAGTTGGATGCTGGGCTGCTTAATGAAAGACCTGTATAATAATATACTACAGAAGGATTTGTAGGCAAACTTCGTGATGAAAATTATAGCCGACGTAGGTAGGTACAAGTAAAACTCCGTGAATTATATGGATAAATACCCCTAAATGATTTTTTATAGATTATATATAATCAGGTTGAGTTGAAATTATACATGTAATCCTGTGGAAAATTTGACGAGACCATTACCGAACTAGTTCGTATAGTTATGTGACTCACAAGGATATTGTACGAGTATACAGAAGTGATGTATGCAGAGAGGTGCTCTATACAGAGAATAATGAAACGTTGGGGAAACCTTTGCAGCCATGTTCTTTATCTAACAAGCTTCTGAATCTAACAAGTTTGCAAAATCTTTCCCACCACTCAGATGGAAACCATGTCCATTTGTGCTTGACGTTCCTGTAGGAATCTACCATTATGTCTGTGCTGCCCGGGGGTCCTTGTGGAGAGTCCTTCTGACTGTCTGGTCTGCATGCTCGCAAAACTCCAACTCTTTTGATTCGGCTGAAACGATCAGAGTTTAATTGTTACAGAAGCCTTTGAAGGCTCACTATTATGAACAGTCCTATTAGAAACCTTGTACCTCTATTTTCTTTTATCAGCCACGCATTGGAAGGAATTCAGGAATTTCGGTTAATTTACAGATTATAGTTTGGTCCATACTCGATAGTTCAACAACCTAACAAAATCGGCTACTTCAATCACAATCACAAGAACCTCGGCGTCGGGGTGTCGTACTGTTGAGAAGTGGAAGGGCTGCGGTTGAGCGACAATAGGATTGTTAGGTGAATCGAATGTACCCTTGGTGTCGTGCGTTCTCGACGTTCGGGAAATATGGTGGACCAACAAGGCCGACGTATTCCAATGTGTCCACATCAGTTGCAATCTCGGAAATGGTTTGCCCGATTGTATGCAAACATGCGGAAGATCTCTGGGACTAGTCTGGGAGGTTTGTTCTCATGTTTGGTCTTCAGGTTGGAATTTACTGACACCACTTCTGCTTTGTAAGGAAAATGAAGATTTTATATACATAAGTTGATACGTTCCACTTTCCGAGTTTTGATACTTGGCAAGGAGAAGCAGAAACCTTTATCACCCTTATACATTGATACTGTTTTATGAATGGAGTAATCAGTACTTTTGCATTCCGTTCAAAATCTCATCGCAATCAGTTTTGGCTATGAAGAACCAATGTGCCTTTTCCTCCCGCCAAAACTAATGATATACAGCGGTCGCCGCTTATGGTATAGGCTGCCTATTGTTATGGTCGACAGTATTATTTTACTTTGAGATTCCGCCGTATACTGTGATCGGAGGTCAGATAGTGTTACGTATTATCAGTTGTTCTCCAAAATCAAAATGCAAGGGACGTCCAATGAGATAAAAATGAAGGTGACAGGAGGAAGACCTCAAACGGACAATATTTGTCCGTTTAATCCTTCAGTTTTTTCTGACTAACAATCAAGATGACATTATGCAGTTCTGTTGAAGAATTGCAATAACTGTGAGAAATTTGTTAACAATTTATTAAGCCCGAACTTCACGCAAAGAATAATAGGTACTCGAAATTAATAATGAATTTCACATGTTCATACATGAATGAGATATTTCAACGCATATAAGTATGTATGGACCTTATAAATTTCATATGAAATTGTGAGCCTGCTATATCTCAATTCTGATCTGTTAGCGATAGAGATATGTAGGTACATATAACCATGTCATCTTGCGTGTGTTGAATATTGCTATAAATCGTGAAAAATCCGTTGATGTCTTAAAAAATTCGGTTCCTTTGGTCAAACTGAATGACAGGGAATATTCCATGGGCTGATCCTCCGCGGGACGTTCCTTCCATGGGAAGGGGCTAAAGCTATGGAGATTAGGTGAGAAATATTTGAGCAAAGCACGGTGGAACGTACGGGCGGAGAGACCCCAAACGTCCGTAATGGCAGGCTCGTATTCATATTTCAATAGCTCTAACCCTCTGGCACACACGGCATCCTGCCCTCTGCAGCCTCTTCAAGAACCGACGGTTTGTGCGGTGGCGACGGCTTCAGTTTATTTATAACTCAATGTGGACTCACTAATGACCACAAGCTGACCATCTCCAAAACAACTGTAGTTCATCACACAAATTTGATCGTGATTTCTATTCAGAGAACTTTTTATCACCACCCAGTTTCGTTCACAATGAGAGTTCAAAGGCAGGGCCGAGACGAAACCATCGATATTAGCGTGAATCAAACGCTATGGGGAACAGCTGATTCGGTACTTCTTGTTATAAATGATTGCCGACGTCGGAAGATACAAGTAACAACCCCTGATTCATACAGGGTGTAACGCGAGTGGTGTCCGACGGCTGTTCTACATTTAATTTCCGACCAAAAGTGTCTCCGTGAATTTTTTTTGTACTCCACTCAAAATCCGACTTTGTCCACTTTTAAGAGTTTTTTCGTGTTTTCGACCTTAAGTTTTTTTTAAATCTTGTTCAATCATTACTAAACTCAGTTCACAAGTTGCTCAAAATGTCCCCCGTTTCGTCGAATGCAAAGTTCCGTTCGTCGGTAAGCTCAGCATGAAAAATTACCACAATGATGACTCAAAACTCACTACTTCACAAAGGGTAGGTACATGTCATGAAAAACCCAAGATTTAGCCTGAAATAACACGTTTTTCCAAATTCAATGAAGTAAGGTAGAAAACACGACAAAACTCTTTAAAGTGGATTTTGAGTGGATTTAAAGAAGAATTCTAGGAGACACTTTTGGTCGGAAATTGAATGTAGAACACGTAGGAGAGCTGTCGGACACCACTCGCGTTACACCCTGTATAGATACAAATGAATTATAACTGATTACGTTTTTATAGTTACACAGAATTTAGTTTGACAGCTGGAAGACCATTACTGACCTAGTTACCGACTTCACACCTCTGATCACCTTTTCAAAAAAACATCAATAATGTAAGGCTCGTGTGGCTTAACCAGTAGTACCTACTCGTCCTGGCTAGTGTGATACCCGTATACCAGTAGTACCTACTCGTCCTGGCTAGTGTGATACCCGTATACCAGTAGTACCTACTCGTCCTGGCTAGTGTGATACCCGTATACCAGTAGTACGTACTCGTCCTGGCTAGTGTGATGCCCGTACATCTGCTGGCCGCTGACAGGAAACGGACGTCCGAACAATAAGTACCTACCCCCAAGTATTTTACAATCCTCTTTCTTCTTACACATTGACATTGATGGGTACTACAGTCAAAACCGTCGCAATCGTAACTGTGAAGTTCCATTACGTCTACGGGCTGCTGAGTGGTCATATCATGTGAGTATGTGGAAAAGTAGGTTTTTGATATGTTCAATGACAATCCATTGCTGTCCAACCACCCTCAACCCACATTCTGCTTTTCTATAAAAAGCTGCTCAAGATGCTCCTTGAACGGCCACAAAAGGGATGAAGAGTGAAGACGACTCCCCAAGACTCAGCCCGATGTATTAAACAGTCCCAGGCTCAGGCGCATGAAAGGTAGGTGAGTTTTGAGTCTTTCATAAACTGGAGGCGACCGCACCTCCAGGTTACGAGACCCAAATGCCACCTATGGGTCATAAACATTTCCTCACCGGCCTACGAAAGGAAAAAAAGTGGGTGCGTTGAAATAATGGAAATCACTGTTTCGTACTGATGATGGTGTAACAGAAGAAACCAGTCTACAGTGTATTATTTATTATTTATTATTATAGTGGATATTGACTTCGCGCTGGCGCTGAACACGATGGTGAAGTCAGAATTGCGATATCTTATTCCTTTCTCATACTGGAGCACTTTGAAGATGATGAACCGTGGTTGTTACTTGAGATGTTCTTCACGGTTCATCTGCTCTAATCTGATAACGGAATATGATATCGCAATTCTGACTTTACCGTGTTCAGCGTTGAAAAAAGATGCGATTTGAAAGAAAAATTTCACGAGGATATGGTACGTTATCAACTGTGTATGTCTTTGGTGGAGTACTGGATTACTAACCCAAGCTGCTCACCTACAAGTAATTTGGAAATCGTATCAATAAATCTTCTGAGAGGTGCATTAATATAGTTACGTAAGTATTAATATAAATATAACTAGTTGCAATACACTTGGGGATGGTGATCACGTCAGACATAACCTTCGTTTGTTGGACAATCAGCTAATAGCTTTCTCAAGGGAAACCCCATTAATCAGTAATTCCCATCGTCTCGCAGAAATTCATTTATCTGTACAATCGGATTCCGCTCGAGTACAAAGTGAAAACTATGAGCCCAATGAACTGTGTTTTCTCCTGATGCAGTAAAGCGATCACAGCCAGTAGATTTGATAAGATCCTTTGAAATCTCACAATAGACGGAAGAATAGAAGGACTTGGGCTTTGACTGTACAGTACACCTAATATAGTTCCATCCGTTTTATGGTCACTTGTAAGGAAGGAAATTGGCGCTTTGGGGTCAAGAAGAAACTTTGATCCAAAACAGGGGTTTCTAACTTGACTGATTTTGTTGGTTACGAAACAACAATATAGATATGGGTCGTTCCTGTCGTAACCGTTACGACCCCAGAGGTGTTATTCCAGGAACGGTTACGACTCCCTCAAATTATCGATTCCTTGGAACGCTTCTGTCCATATGATTCTTCAACTTCTTCTCCTTCTTGGTTTGCTTGTCGTAGCAATTACTTCCCGGTGATATTTACACAGGTAAATCTGTGGAAATAGACAACCGAGGACATAAAAAAATAATAATAAAAGCAACAACTAACATGACTAATTTCTTCCTGGTAACCATTATGTTGAATTCCAGAAGTTTAGCTATCTAAATTAGGACTCCCGAGGTACCTACCCCAACCATGCTTTTTAATTATTAAAAACTCGTAACAAATTTACTGTTATGTTGTGAAAATATATAATCTCATCCAAGCAATACAGATGGTCGTAGGATAAATGTCCTAGAGTTGCTCGAGGAAAGTATTTGTTTTACAATTTCACTTGAAGAAAAACAAGGTCGTGGGATCGTTAGGAATACCAATTGGAAGGGTTGAAACGTAAGGCCTTACAATTATTGTCATATTAATTAAGGTTAGGTACCTTACTATAATCATATATGCTACCATAACTATAACATAAAGTTTAAACTTTAACGATAAAACTGCAAAACAATTTTAAGAAAATATATTTACGTTATATTTTATTTATTTACGTTATATTTACGTTATATTTGTTTCATTCAACAAAGTTATGGAACGTTTTGCAGTTCCTTTGCGAATGGATTTCCTCATAATATATTTATAAGGTCACCTTAAATCTTCAGCACCTGTGTTTTTCATTCAGGACTTTTGAATGGAAAGCATTTATGATATAAAACATGGTGGTGAGTGCCCTTTATTTTATATACAGGTACTACCTACCTACTTAAATTTTTACCATTATGTACATAGATGTGTAGTAATAAAAACGTCTCGTCCTGGCGCCAAGGGGAGATTCGGAAACGGGTACGGTGCTTGTGAAGTGGTTAGGACAAGTCTTCAGTTGGAAGGAAAAGGGCGGGCGGAGAAAGTGGATATCGTAATTTTTTCCGGTTGCTGTAGAATGATGTTTGTGATTTTAACACAGTGTTTTTCTGGGGGGGGGGGGATACCTAATATTGGAATGATTCGGTATTTGAAATATCACGTAAAGTGATGATGAAGAAAATCCTAAAATGCACTTATCAATTTCTTTCACCATCAGTGTATTCGAATGTATAATTTTGTGTAGAATTGCTTTATGTTATCTGAAGAACATCAAAGGAAATATCGGTGGGTAATCGGAAGCAAAATTTAGATATGTTTCAATTTCGCAACGTCTCTACTGGACAGTTATTATGGCGAGTTCACGGGCATCGCTCTAAGTTTTGGGACAGCGCCGAGTGGATCTTTCTCTGTTATGCGCTCGTCAATAGATACAGCTTGCTTTAGTACTAAAGTTAATAAGCTAGTGGAAGAAAATGTGGCAATACAAGCTAAAGTACTTCTTCTAGAGGACTTAAGTAGGCAATCTAATCTGCTTTTCAAAAACATAGGAAATCGGAACGAGGACCCCAAACAAGCAGTTTCGGATTTTTGTCGTGAGGTGCTGCAAATGAATGACAGGGCTCTGAGCATTGTGTACGCTCGATTCCTCAAAAAAGAAGCGGATTATAATTTGATCTTGGTAGAATTCCCCGATTCAAGAGATATTTCTGAAATACTCAGAAGAACTGGGAGGCTTAAGGGTACTACGCGAGGTACTACGTATCCCATTCAAAAAGATTATTCGGAAGAAACGAGAAGGCTAAAGAACCAGTGGCGGATCCATAGGGGGGGGGGGGGGGCGAAGGGGGCGACCGCCCCCTCCCTCGGGCTTTTTAAATGTGGTACTGAATGTAAGAGTAAATACACATTACATCCAATCATTTGTGTCACACTGTCACACTTAATTCCTTATCATCTATTTTAGTGAATAAGGGAATGCCAATCATAGGTTAGTTTACACAATGACGATTACGTACCCGAACCGATTACGTATTCCATACCCCCCAATCCCCCCGGTTAGTGTATTTCGGCCCCCCCCCTCCCCTCACTCTAAACCTGGGTCCGCCACTGTAAAGAACCGGTTGTTCGAAATACGGAATATAATAAGGCGTCAATGTCCGCAGTTAAGAATTGATGTTCGTCCTGGATCATTGCGGATTGATAAATTGCAATATTTTTGGGATATTGTCAAAGAGGAGCTTTTTGGAAAAACACCAGGGTCTGCCGAAGTTGTGAGATGGAATGAACTGTTAAGAAAAGCCGGTTTCAAATGCACGGATCGAAGATATGTGGGAGGTCGGAAACAGACGGGTCACTCGGATTGACTAGCAGAGGCGGGAAATAAGATTCACATCGCGGATGCGGAATCTGGACCAGGCAAAAAGAAGTCTTCCTCAGATATGCGAATTTTGAGCTACAATGCTGCAGGTTTAGGTAAAGTTGTAACTGCCCCGAAATTCCTTAGTTATATATAATATATTATTGTAATATGACGGTTTTTTGTTTATTTGAAACCTTCATCGAGTTAAAGAATATAGATGATTATAGTAAATCTTTTTTTGATTACAAAAACCAATGGGTCACCGCTATTAGACGGTCCGTGATGGGACGAGCAAGTGGGGGAGTATTGCTGGACTATTTTTGGAATTGATGGATGACAATGGTGTGATCGTTTTGAATGGTTGAACGGCTGGTGATCAAATGGGTAATTATACGTACGTGGGAATGAATGGTAGTTCAGTGATTGATTTTTGAAAATTGTGGTATTTTCCAAGTATTTGTCTATTGTTTGTATTTGTTGATATGTTTAAAGCAGTGTTATAGCTTAAAGCAGTGTTTAGTGAATCGTTAGTTGTGAATGTATATGACAGGAATCCGAACTCCGGCTCATAGCTACGTGCTACAGCCGTACAATGTACAGTTATCGATTTTTTATGCATTTAAATCTATTGTAATTAAACATTTTCAAATTCATTTCAAATTCAGTTATTATGACTCGTTGTTCCGATAACGTAAATAACCACCATTCTATCCAAAGGGTAATGGGGTTGTGGGTGAGTGGGACGAGGAACATACCGCCCACTGGTGCCACTTTCGTAAGAGGGAAACCCTACCACAGTCGTGGAATTTTATGAGTCGGCTTTGAGTATCATACAATTTATAATTACTGTGGTAGGTGCCACCTGAACTATCGAGTTGCCCGTCGGTTGTAAATTTACTGTTGGATTTTTTTAGAAAAAGCGTTTTTTTTTCCAATCTGTTAGTGGTGGAGTCAAAGCTTTGCTGTTAGCACGTACAATAAAACCCCATAAACCTCTCGATTTTGTACGCTTTGATGTAGATGTGACTTGCCAATGGGATGGTGCGGGACGGCTTGGACCCAGAGCTCCTGGAATAAAGCGTTATGGGATAAAACGTTACCACTGTTGGTATGCAAGGAAGAAAACAGCAGTGTATTCGTCACATCAAAACATAGTTATCTACTGTCCACTAATTTCAGCGACGCCGACGTCGGCGAAATCATCGTCACTGTTCGTATTTCACTCTAGTAGCTTTTCCGGCAGCTTTTCTCTAACAGCTCTTGGCCGATAACATGTTGTTCTAACATACAAGTATAAAATTTATAATAAAATTTATTTAATATTATAGACAATTTATTGCACCTTTTTCCTTTCCTCCTCTGTTGCGCATCTTGAACGAATTATTAACTGGCGCTGTACTGGGTCCATTGCAGCTTCTTCCTGCATCTCTTCTTTTGGCTTGATGTCAAATCTGTCTTTGAAGATGGATCTCCACCAATCTCTGAAGTGTGAACACCTTCATGAGCAGTCCGAACATTTTGCAAGTCTCGATATCTGGAGGTTAATTGTAAAGTGATGATGAAGAAAATCCTAAAATACACTTATCAATTTCTTTCACCATCGATGTATTCGATTGTATAATTTTGTGTAGAATTGCTTCATGGACGCGTAACAACTTCTTATGCTTCACTTCCAAATTTTGATATTGGACCGACACCCTCCGCTCTTAGCATTGTTCGTGGGTTACCCGGAGCGTAAGTTCAATCAATCAAATCAATCAATCAAAATCAGTTTTATTTTTGTTAAAGGTGACACTGACCTTTATAACAGTGAGTTCGCTCATCTGGTTTATCAATCAATCAAACAAAAATAATGAAATTCTTCTATTATGACAGAAACTTCCAATATTTATTTCTCTTGAACCAAAACTCTCAACGAGAAAAATTCACGAGAGAATTCAATCAGATGAGTAGGCAACGCATTTATGGCATTACGGAAAGAAACCAGACGAAAGAAGATTGTTTCCAAACATCCAAATAATGTGATGTTGGTGGTAAGACAGGGGCAGTGTGCATACGAACTAAATCACTCGCGACGAAATCGTGGAAACCCATGTTAAGGAATCAAGAGTATTTAAAAGAATCGTCTATTTCCATTGAAATATGAGTACACTGTTAGACCGGTTTTGGTTGTGCCGATGGGTGTGTTCGTTTATTAAATAAATTACGAGAAGGAAGAGAAAAAGGGAATGTCATGTATTAGTCACAATCAAAAGTAAATAATAAATAATTAACATAAAAAAACAGATGTTAAAAAAAGAAATGTGGTAGTTGCATAATGGCTTGCATTAGTGGACTTGAGCGTTATAACAATGTTTAAGATTGTTGCTGTTGACTAGTGGCTACCCACACGGTGATTAAACCATCGTCAGTAACAAAACAATACTCCAAACAACAATTATGGTTTAATCACCGACACCGGTCTAACAGTGTACTCATATTTCAGTGGAACTCATATTTCCACTTTTTCAAATACTCTTGTTTTCCTTGGCTGTGTGCATGCATGATGCGAGTAACTGCTATTTAATAATGAATTATCCACACCACTGACGAGTTGAACGTAAATACCTTGATATTAAATACCTCGACACGTACATTTTCTGAATACCGAAATCAGGCGAGATAAGGGGAATTAATTTGTAGATGGGAGATCACGTTGCATGTTTCACCATTGTCCCATGGCGATGAAATTCCTGCGGGACATAGACTATAAGTACAACCACTGGACATTCCATGGCACTCTGAATGATTAGATTCGGAGTTGTTTGAGTTACAGTGATTCCAAATAAACGTACAGTTCGCGATGGATATCATCAGACTTATCTGGGGACCGATTCCGTAACCCGTAACATTCCAGCAACCCATTTCAGCTAATATCTTGACCGTTACGAGTATTAACAGACAGAAATTCTATCAAATTCACTTCTCTAATACATATTCCACATTGTTTCGGGGGCATTTCAGTTTTTTCCCCCTTTTATTGGCTTCAACTTAATATACAGCCGTTTAAACAGTTGTCATTATAACATATTTTGTAGGTTAAAATTAATTTCTATAAGTATGTTTACAGTCTGTATAAAATTGAAAATTAACTCATTCACTTAAAAATTGTCGGCTGCCATTATACTCGTAGAGTCCAGATTGAAAGGATAGTGAATCAGGGCCTGTAGACCTTGTTCTCGTAATAGGGAAATTAGTGCGTAGGAGTATTCAGGACATTCTGAAACAAATGCATCCACATGCTCTGCAGTGCATCTCTTCAGTGCATCCACATGCTCTGCATTCGGGTGACGAGATGCATTCTATAGAGGTGGGAGTTGCAGCAGCTATGGCCACTCCGCAGCCTTGTGATGGATCAGCGGAAGGAAGCAACATTCGGATGTCCTTCTTGCGAAGGATTCCCAGGCCTCTGCCTTACCCCATGCTTTAGAATTTTGGTTTATTATCTTCGATAATGAACCATTGGAATCGACCAAAGAAAAAAAATTCCAAAACTCGAAACATTCATATGGAACGGCATAGTTTTTAGTTCAGAGTTAGATAGAGTTTATTTTTTAGAATTTTTTAAGACCATCCGCTCCGCTTTGTTGGGCCGTTCGTTCACAATGAGGGCTCAAAGTTGGGGTAGATCGAAAGCCATCAACATGAGAGTGAATCGTGAGGCAGCTTGTTGGGTCAATTTTCATACTGGCTCAGCTGTTTCGAACAGCACTTGGTCTTCAAATGTAGAGTTAATTAATAGATAATAGGTAATTATTAATAATAATTAATAAAAATGATTAATAACCAACAATAAATATTTATAATTTAAACTACTTGATAATAATTATCAATAATTAATGATAATTCATAAAAATAATTACTCTATCATTCAGTAGGTAATCTAGACAGAAGGGTGATCTGTACAAAGAAGATAATAAACCGTTGTGTCAAGAATTTGCAGAGTTTTTTAAGGTGACACGCCTTAACTCTGTTCAAAAATGCCTCAAACTAATGTGGATTCGTGAATATTTTTTATGGTGAAACGCGTTAACTCACCGTTTTACCTTCAAAAGTTTACTTTTTCTTGGCTTCAGATTTAGGATCAGACGAATCTCCGAATCTCTTTCAAATGTTTACTCAGCTGGTTTAGCGATGAGGTCTTTTTCCACATAATATAATTAGGTTATCCTGACTTGTAGAGTTGAGGTGTTTCATCTTAAAAATCAAGAGGTCTGTAACCCTCTTGTTTTTGAAGGTGAATCGCCTTACATGCAAGTTAAGGCGGTTCACCTTCAGAAACATGGCAAAAAAAGTCAATTCGATTTGATTTCCCCCGCCTTAAGTAGAGTTTTTGGTTTCAAAATCGATTTTTTTTTCTCGATAATTTTGTCATTATCGATGTGTCTCTAAAAAATGGGTTCGATAGCACCAACTGGAGGGAAACTACTGATTTCTATAGAAAACTTCAAAGCTATTTCTGAAATACGTGGTTTTCGGAGATAAGGCGTTTTTGCTTCAAACTCCAGAACAGAGACTCTGCTTTCCCACAACTGTTGAAAACGTTTTCTCCTCAACTAAAATTTGAGTCCTCCTGACGTATATATTTATATGAAAATTTGTAAACGCTCAGAGTGCTCTAAACTGGATTGGTATCGAACGAATGTTGACACATCCATGCCCTGAAAATGCTGAAGTCTTTCCAATAGTGTATTTCCGAAGAGAATAAAAGAGAAATATATTATATTTTACAATGTTATTGTAAATTAAGTTTGATAAAAAAAATCGCCATCCGAATGACACGTTACTCATAAAAATTGGAGTAATAAATGGATTATGGTAATATGAATGGTAATATGAAATACATGGATTCCTTCGATAAAGTGCCTAGTTGATATGAATACTGTTTAATATCTCCTTCGATTTGTGGGACACGGGTCAAATTGTGATGTACATATTATCAAGAATAACGTTTCAGATTACTTCACTCCCTAAATTACATTCCCTGTTGTAGGTTTAGATTCACTACCTACCTCTAGTTTTCAAATTATGTACGCCCAATTGTCAAGGGGTCGTGGTTGAAGCGATCAGAACTGATCGGTTGATCGATAGTTCTGTGGGCGGCGCGTAATTGTCTGTTAGCACGATAACAGAACGCCCTTAAGAAACGCTAGCCAAGTCATACAGCCCTGACATTCCGTGCAAGGGTTTCCGTTTGAGTCGCATGAAGTAACTATAGTTCAGTTTCTTGTATTATTTAAAAATTCCGTTTTGGCTCGTCCGATAATGATGACACTGGTAGCGGAATGATCCACAAACTCACGTGATCAAGGGCGTAGGTGAAGAGAGGATTGTGCGATTACTGCAGAAATTTTCATTCGTAATTCAGCCACGACCGCTTTTATCTTTCAGGGATCACCCCACCGAATCCCTCAGGAAGTAAAAGTGAGCTCCTCACACTTATGTACAATGACGTGATATATGAAGCTAGTTGTACTGGCTGCGGTGACTAATGCGGAACGATGAACATTAATTATTTTAACAGGAAAAACTCTGCAAATTCTTGACACAACGGTTTATCGTCTTTTTTGTGCAGATCACAAATCTGTCTAGAGGGCAGATTGATTATCAAATATTTAAAGTTCGCAAATTTTGTATGTATAATATTATTATCTCCTCGTCAACAACTTTCATTTGAGTCCGTCGATTATAATCGTAAAATCTAGAACCCCCAGCGTGGTGGAGGGGGGAGGGTTGACCCCCCCCCCCCGAGTTCAAAAAATATTAATTTCGATACCTGACAACCATGCACTGTTAGAAACAGCTGGAAGTATGAACATTGACCCGACAAGCCGACAGCTTTTGTCAACTTTGAGCCCTCATTGTGAATGAACGGCTGGTCGTACAAAGCTGCGGATGGTCTTGAAAAATTCTTAAAAATAAACTCTATATAAATATGAACTGAAAACTACACCGTTCCATTTGAATTATTCGAGTTTTAAAATTTTCAAAATTTCAAAATTCGTTTTGAACCCTTTGACTAAGGGTAATGTAAACTTTCGAGGATTGTGGGGTGGGTTCGTACCCTTAAACCGAATTTCGTAATTTCAGCACAACGCTTACTGGGCAATGGCGGACAGACGGATTTTTTTTTAATTCGATTTTCTGTATCTACGTATCTTGAAACGTAAACCCTTAATTTGATGAGTCGTTAAAAAAGTTTTTTCTTTGGTCGATTCCAATGGTTCATTATCGAAGATAATAAACCAAAATTGCCTTGTGAAGAGATTCTAAGGCAGCTGATAAGGCTCCCGGCGGCTAGTGGAGGCTACTTTCTTGATTTGGTTTCGACATCTATATAACTGACTTTAGAGACGATTTTCGTGTTCCTTGGGTATTTTCGAAAAATTTCACTATTGTTATTTGTTTCGCGTGAAATTGAGTCGAACCATGCCGATTTTGAATTTGGTGTCTGTCTGTTTGTCCTTCAATTACGCAAAAACGGCTCAATGGAGCCTTTCTCCCGTATTTAAATGTTTCTGTGATCGGAGAAGGACAAAGGGGGGTTCACTTCCGGATCCGATGCATAGGGGTGGGGGTTTATAGGGAAGCCGAAATATAAAAATCTTAAATTCTTCCTACCCGAGAGACAGATGAATATTATTTTTGGTACTTGAGATTATAGGGGTTTGTGAAGGGAGACATGTAAGAGGTGTAATCCGTAAAGCGACAGGTAAGAGTGGCAGATGGACACACCCCGAGTTCTGCTCGTCAGCGACGAGACCGACAGCTTCATCAGGACATCATTGTTATTCAAAGTTAAATTCTCCGACGAGCATCTTTCTGTATGGCGATGCTGTGGTACAGAAACGGATGACTCTTCACCAATCTTGTAGACTGTTAAGGTATCGCACCGCCTCTTCACGCCCCAATGTGAGTGAGACCAACCGTAAATCTGTAGCACCTGATATAACGGAGATACGAGTGGTTCCAAAGTTGAATTTCGTTAGAAAATTTAGTCTTAAGTCCATCCCAGGAGGGAAAAAAAAATTTCGTATCCTATTTAATTTGTTGAAAAACCAAGATTTGCCTCAAATTGGCGTTGAAGTTTGAAGAACTTGTACCTCAGTTACTTAAGGTGCTACAGACCTGTGGTTGGTCTCATTCGACCCAGAATTAAAATATTACCCGCTTACCCGTTCAGTTAGGTATTAGGTAGGTACTAATGGTTAGATTACTGGTACTAGTAACTGAGGACCTTGACCAAATTCACTCCAACACCTTTTTGTTTGATTTCAAATCAATGCTGAGAAGAAGAGCCAGTTCAACCAACATGAGTTGACAAAGGAGCACAGAGAAAAGGCTGTAAAGGCGCGGAAAACTAAAATGCTTCAATAGCCGTTCATCAAATCGAATTCAAACTTCTCATTATATTATTAATAAGGATACAGTTGGAACTATTTCTTTGTAAAAAAAAAATTTGTGATTTTCGATTTGATACTTCTCATTAGTCGGTGATGTGCGCTGGATGAATTGTTTTGTTGATCGTTTTGATGTGAGCAAGTGTCTGGTTTTATTTACAAAACTAACATCACACATAGGATTTTTGGTAAGTTATTAATTTTATGTATTCTCATAATGTTGTATTATGCGATAAATCATATGTTTCTGTTATCATAACCTTGTTTGGGTCCGTTTGGGGGGAAAGTCAACCACTGAATGTTGTAATCACGATTTGAGTCATCCGTTTCTGTACCACAGCATCGCCATACAGAAAGATGCTCGTCGGAGAATTTAACTTTGAATAACAATGATGTCCTGATGAAGATCCAAAGTGTGAATACTACACTACGCCCATTATATTTAACTCTATTTCTACCACTTTTGCTCTACCATTGCTTTTATTTTGTCATAACGAAAGCTGTTGAGTTCCTTTATATTCACCATAGTATCGGTGATGTGCGCTGGATGAACTGTTTTGTTGATCGTTTTGATGTGAGCAAGTGTCTGGTTTTATTTACAAAACTAACATCACACATAGGATTTTTGGTAAGTTATTAATTTTATGTATTCTCATAATGTTGTATTATGCGATAAATCATATGTTTCTGTTATCATAACCTTGTTTGGGTCCGTTTGGGGGGAAAGTCAACCACTGAATGTTGTAATCACGATTTACCTAGTGGTTGACCGTGGTGGTCAATTTCTGAATTGATCGACTCCTAATAATTTACTGATTTTCGTACATTTTCCTGGTCCTCTAGTATAAGATAGAGACAGCCATTCACTGGTTTGTTCATAGTCCGCTTCATTTCAGGAGTTGACCGCGTGGTCAATTACTGGCGCACGCTATGGTCAACTTCTGAAACGCGTTTCTATTATTCGCTAAATAAGACGCTTCCCATCTCGCCAGGAGAGCTCCTTTCCATTTTAATTACCTATGTGCTTTTCATTTTGGTTTGGACCATTGGAATCGACCAAAGCCAAATTTTTTAACCCCCTCCCCCCAATCAAAAATTGTTGGTTTACATTTCAAGATACGAAGATTCAGAAAATTGAATTAAAAAAAAAACTCTGCGATTTCTTGACATTTCGTAACCCTAGGTCAAGGGGAAGGGGTTAAAAATGAATTTTGAAATTTTGAAAATTCCAAAACTCGAACAATTCAGATGAAACGGTATATTTTTTATTTCATATTTAGATAGAGTTTAGTGTTTAGAATTTTTTAAGACCATCCACAGCTTTCTACGACCAGCCGTTCGTTCACAATGACAGCTCAAAGTTGGAGCAGATCGAAAATCGTCAACATGATATAATTATATACAACATACAAATAATTAACATTATTTAATGATAATTCATAATAATAATTAATCTATCATTCAGTAATCTAGACAGAAGGGTGATCTGTACAAAGAAGATAATAAACAGTTGTGTCAAGAATTTGCAGAGTTTTTTAAGGTGACACGCCTTAACTCTGTTCAAAAATGCCTCAAACTAATGTGGATTCGTGAATATTTTTTATGGTGAAACGCGTTAACTCACCGTTTTACCTTCAAAAGTTTACTTTTTCTTGGCTTCAGATTTAGGATCAGACGAATCTCCGAATCTCTTTCAAATGTTTACTCAGCTGGTTTAGCGATGAGGTCTTTTTCCACATAATATAATTAGGTTATCCTGACTTGTAGAGTTGAGGTGTTTCATCTTAAAAATCAAGAGGTCTGTAACCCTCTTGTTTTTGAAGGTGAATCGCCTTACATGCAAGTTAAGGCGGTTCACCTTCAGAAACATGGCAAAAAAAGTCAATTCGATTTGATTTCCCCCGCCTTAAGTAGAGTTTTTGGTTTCAAAATCGATTTTTTTTTCTCGATAATTTTGTCATTATCGATGTGTCTCTAAAAAATGGGTTCGATAGCACCAACTGGAGGGAAACTACTGATTTCTATAGAAAACTTCAAAGCTATTTCTGAAATACGTGGTTTTCGGAGATAAGGCGTTTTTGCTTCAAACTCCAGAACAGAGACTCTGCTTTCCCACAACTGTTGAAAACGTTTTCTCCTCAACTAAAATTTGAGTCCTCCTGACGTATATATTTATATGAAAATTTGTAAACGCTCAGAGTGCTCTAAACTGGATTGGTATCGAACGAATGTTGACACATCCATGCCCTGAAAATGCTGAAGTCTTTCCAATAGTGTATTTCCGAAGAGAATAAAAGAGAAATATATTATATTTTACAATGTTATTGTAAATTAAGTTTGATAAAAAAAATCGCCATCCGAATGACACGTTACTCATAAAAATTGGAGTAATAAATGGATTATGGTAATATGAATGGTAATATGAAATACATGGATTCCTTCGATAAAGTGCCTAGTTGATATGAATACTGTTTAATATCTCCTTCGATTTGTGGGACACGGGTCAAATTGTGATGTACATATTATCAAGAATAACGTTTCAGATTACTTCACTCCCTAAATTACATTCCCTGTTGTAGGTTTAGATTCACTACCTACCTCTAGTTTTCAAATTATGTACGCCCAATTGTCAAGGGGTCGTGGTTGAAGCGATCAGAACTGATCGGTTGATCGATAGTTCTGTGGGCGGCGCGTAATTGTCTGTTAGCACGATAACAGAACGCCCTTAAGAAACGCTAGCCAAGTCATACAGCCCTGACATTCCGTGCAAGGGTTTCCGTTTGAGTCGCATGAAGTAACTATAGTTCAGTTTCTTGTATTATTTAAAAATTCCGTTTTGGCTCGTCCGATAATGATGACACTGGTAGCGGAATGATCCACAAACTCACGTGATCAAGGGCGTAGGTGAAGAGAGGATTGTGCGATTACTGCAGAAATTTTCATTCGTAATTCAGCCACGACCGCTTTTATCTTTCAGGGATCACCCCACCGAATCCCTCAGGAAGTAAAAGTGAGCTCCTCACACTTATGTACAATGACGTGATATATGAAGCTAGTTGTACTGGCTGCGGTGACTAATGCGGAACGATGAACATTAATTATTTTAACAGGAAAAACTCTGCAAATTCTTGACACAACGGTTTATCGTCTTTTTTGTGCAGATCACAAATCTGTCTAGAGGGCAGATTGATTATCAAATATTTAAAGTTCGCAAATTTTGTATGTATAATATTATTATCTCCTCGTCAACAACTTTCATTTGAGTCCGTCGATTATAATCGTAAAATCTAGAACCCCCAGCGTGGTGGAGGGGGGAGGGTTGACCCCCCCCCCGAGTTCAAAAAATATTAATTTCGATACCTGACAACCATGCACTGTTAGAAACAGCTGGAAGTATGAACATTGACCCGACAAGCCGACAGCTTTTGTCAACTTTGAGCCCTCATTGTGAATGAACGGCTGGTCGTACAAAGCTGCGGATGGTCTTGAAAAATTCTTAAAAATAAACTCTATATAAATATGAACTGAAAACTACACCGTTCCATTTGAATTATTCGAGTTTTAAAATTTTCAAAATTTCAAAGTTCGTTTTGAACCCTTTGACTAAGGGTAATGTAAACTTTCGAGGATTGTGGGGTGGGTTCGTACCCTTAAACCGAATTTCGTAATTTCAGCACAACGCTTACTGGGCAATGGCGGACAGACGGATTTTTTTTTAATTCGATTTTCTGTATCTACGTATCTTGAAACGTAAACCCTTAATTTGATGAGTCGTTAAAAAAGTTTTTTCTTTGGTCGATTCCAATGGTTCATTATCGAAGATAATAAACCAAAATTGCCTTGTGAAGAGATTCTAAGGCAGCTGATAAGGCTCCCGGCGGCTAGTGGAGGCTACTTTCTTGATTTGGTTTCGACATCTATATAACTGACTTTAGAGACGATTTTCGTGTTCCTTGGGTATTTTCGAAAAATTTCACTATTGTTATTTGTTTCGCGTGAAATTGAGTCGAACCATGCCGATTTTGAATTTGGTGTCTGTCTGTTTGTCCTTCAATTACGCAAAAACGGCTCAATGGAGCCTTTCTCCCGTATTTAAATGTTTCTGTGATCGGAGAAGGACAAAGGGGGGTTCACTTCCGGATCCGATGCATAGGGGTGGGGGTTTATAGGGAAGCCGAAATATAAAAATCTTAAATTCTTCCTACCCGAGAGACAGATGAATATTATTTTTGGTACTTGAGATTATAGGGGTTTGTGAAGGGAGACATGTAAGAGGTGTAATCCGTAAAGCGACAGGTAAGAGTGGCAGATGGACACACCCCGAGTTCTGCTCGTCAGCGACGAGACCGACAGCTAGTACAGACTGAAGTTAGATGTGCAAAAGGTCTTAAACAATGGTCTTGAAAATTCAGTTTTTTTACCATGATTTTCAGCTCCACTCGTTCTGTTTCGCCTGGTAACTTTTCAATGGTGGGACAGGCGTGTTAGAGTTGGATCACCCTAGGCTAAGGACTGTTTCCCTTATGATCATCCCCTCCCCTTTTCCCTTATACCCCTAGGCTTATATTGCCAGTACTGCCCTCATCTAACCTCCTCCTAATGTGATTTTAGTGTGACTTCTGACATGTGCTTTCGATTTCTCGTTTATTCTCTACTAAAGCCCAGTACGCTTCCACTGCGCGACTCTGCCCTCATAACCTGATGAAATAACTGAATGCAAATTTATGAACAAACGATTTTTATTAGAAAATAAAAGAGAAAATGTCAGAAGTCACATTAAAATCACAGTAGGAAGAAGGCAGTACTGGCTCCATAAAACTAGGGTGAAAAAGGCATGAACATAAGGGGAAAAGTCCTTAGCTAAGGGTGATCTACTCCACTGTAGCCACAGAACCGTAAAACGGAAAATTAACACGAAAACGTACCCTTCACGTTTCAAATGTATCGTGATCTGACTGTAGATGTTCACTGCACATTTCATTGGCTTGTGTTACCTATGTGAAAAATATGAATACAATAAGGGAAAAGACTATTGCAAAGCCTAGCGTGAGACCTTAGTAGTCCAGACATGATCGATTCTTTGCGTTAAGGTCAAGCAGAGTTGTTTGAACGACTTTCTCACAACCGAACAACCGGCTTCTGGTCAATATCAGAGAAATTGTTTCTGCTTTAATATTCTCAACAGTTTCCAAAAAAAAAAAAAAAAACGCTTAGTTTAGAAGTTATGAGCAAATACCCGAATCACGTCCGATAATGTCGAGGTTTTTCGGCCCTCTCCAACTGACACAGGGTCCTCAAATTGGATAACTAGACAGTCATCCCCCGAACAACCTGTAAACTTTTACATGGATTTTTTTCTAGCAGACCTCACTTTTTTTGTTCTGTCTACCGGACTATAAACTCTCAGCACTTTATAGCGCATTGCCCAATTCTAGGGTATTATTCCAGGAATCCCGAGCTCTCCAGAGGCGAAATGTTAGATGTGCTCAACGGGGAGGGCTGTTCTCAGCTGTGCTCCTACTACTAAGTCGCGTGGTTACTCATCGCAGAATTTAATAACAACAACAACTTCATTTAAACAGCTAAAATAAAATGAGATAGATGTGGTGAGATACGCTGTAATTAGTATTGGTCCTTCCGCTTATTTCAAAATGTATTTATGTTGATTCAATTAACATGTGATTGATTGTATTTCAACAGTTACTTGTTCAGTTTTTGCCCTTTATTTAAAAGTATTAGTTGTATTTGGTTATTCTTTAAATATTTATACGCACAGTCAAGATATTTCAAGAAATGAGTTTGCGACCTGGGAGGTCGTTGTAATGACCTTGGTTCCATCTGCTATGTATGTTGTGATATCTAAACGTAAAGATAGCGAGGAGGACGGAATCAGTCCTAATCTAACAGACTCAAATTATCTGACTGTGACATAGCAAATTATCTGATTTTGAAATAGCAAAAGTGGGTAACTGACTGATTGGGATCTTATATGCTAACATCTTCCGACAAAACAATCAAAGTGATTCTCTTGAGAAAACTCTGCAAATTCTTGACACAACGGTTCATTATCTTCTTTGTACAGATCACCCTTCTGTCTAGATCACTAGGTCTAAATGTCTAGATCCTAAATGTTAGATTAATTATTATTATAAATTATCACTAATTATTAACAATTTTATCAAGTACCTAGTGAAAATTATTATAATTTATTGTTAGGTATTAATAATTCGTATTTATTATTAATAATAATTATTATTAATTATGATTAATTAATACGATAAAATTCTGGGGTTTTTATTACTACGTCGGTAATAAAAATTATTTTTCTATAAAAGAAGTAGGTACCTACCAACAAACATTCGAAATTACCTTCATTTCCGTAGCACGAAACGCACCTCAGAACAAAAACTCGACATCACTTAAGCCATATGATGTTCCAAAGAGCTTGTTAGTATGAAAATGGACCTGTATTTCAACAGTTTGAGTCACGATCGTGTTGTGAGGCACAATCTTTGAGCCGTCATTGTGAACGAACGGCTGGTCGTACAAAGCTGCGGATGGTCTTAAAAAATTCTACGGAACAAACTCTATCTAAATATGAAATAAAAAACATACCGTTCTATATGAATTTTTCGAGATATGAGATTTTCAAATTTTCAAAATTCGTTTTGAACCCCTTCCCCTTGACCTAGGGTTATGAAAAGTTTCGAGGATCATTGTGGGGCTGGTCCGAACCCAGAAACCAAATTTCGTAATTTTAGCTCAACGTTAACTGGGCAAAGTGGCGCGGACGGCGGACGGCGGACGGACGGATTTTTTTTTATTCGATTTTCTGAATCTACGTATCTTGAAACGTAAACCAACAAATTTTGAGGGGGGGTTAAAAAATTTTTTTCTTTGGGCGATTCCAATGGTTCATTATCGAAGATAATAAACCAAAAAGGTCGGTATTACAAGCAAGAGGAATCGACAGCGAGACGGCCACACAATGCGGCCTTTGTACATACATATGACAATCTGATATTTACAAAGAAAATATACACGGACTCAATGTAACACAGTGTGGAAAATACATATTTTGCTTATTTCGGGCTACAAGCGCAAAGTGAACTAATCTTTTAGCAATGCCAACGATCATATTAAACGTTGTTGCAAATTCCTTCTGTGTTGTACTTTTTTTACACACTTACTTCTTTTGCTATTTTGGGATGCAATTTTTGTCCTAATTATTTATTTCCAACTGTTTCAACGACTTTGCATTAAGAACAAAACTAGATAATTACAATCCAAGTTTAACTTTGAATTCAGCGCCCCCAAAAACGTTAATTGTGATGTTTGCAACCGGGAATGCATACTCGCAGCATGAATATTAAGAGTTTAAATTTCACCTTGTAGGTATTCATAATTTGTGAAAATGAGTGATTGATGATGGAAATCTACACTTTGCTATAAGTTACTTACCGATTTTCTGTATCTGAGAGTAGTGACTGACGTTCGACATTTCTCTCCGTAACAATCGCGGTTGAGCGATCAGCGGTAACAAGAAATAAGTCGATGCACTCGTAGGTGTTCGGCAGTAGACCCGAGGGAAATCCCTGTTCAAGAGGATTTTTCAATCTTTCTTGGTTTCAGTCAACACATCTCGCAGAGCCTAACGTGATTTCCATTGAACCCGCACCTGAATCGCAACATGTTTAGGCGTGAAACAACAAACGAGGGTTGAAGGAGAGACGAAGAGTCATGTGCCATCTTCAATTCCGACAGGAATATTTGATCGCTGAACGTTGAAAGGGCGTCACTCCATCTATTCCAAGTTGTGGGAAATCACAAAAAACTGCCTACCATCATCACGTGCTCTCACTTGATACCTGTTATGATGATGGTGTTCAAATTGTAACAAACAATCTGGGTTCTATAGAAATTTTTAAATTTCGTGGAGAAATATCCACCATTTATACATTTCCACTATTTTACCACAAAATTTCATTTCTTTGTCAGATAATTTGAAGATAATCAGGTTTTAGGACAGGATTTAACAACACTGAATGGAACATACTCTATCGGGTCTAAAAAATGACAATATACAACAAAATATGCGCACAATTCGACTTGGGAAAGGGAAATATCATTTTAAAAAAACTTTCAAATTATCAAAATCGACAAAGAATGAAAATTTTGCCGATAATGTGGTCGATTTTTCTTCGTATTTAGGTTTATTGTCTTCTATAATGAACCATTGGAATCGACCAAAGAAAAACATTTTTTAGCTCTCCACGCCCCCCCCCCCATCCCCTCAAAATTTGTTGGTTACGTTTCAAGATACGTAGATTTAAAAAACTTACAAATTTGAAAAAAAAGAAGAAAAAAATAGGAATTCGTTAAAATAGAATCTGAGTATTCTAATCGTCGGTTGCTTCAACAGCGTTTGTTAGCTATTGATAGTAGGTACCTATTGAATTTTCCCAACTGCTCAAAACGCTTCCAACTCTCGTATCCTACCAACGAACGGGTGGTGGAGGGGAAATCTTTGTATTTGATCTCAAATAGTACATTTCTCCTCCTGTTCAATTCCTCCCACGCGCTATTCAGACTTCTCTTGGTCTATCTTCTGTTTGTGGTGCTTCCCCAGATCTTGGGTTGTTGTCACCGTGACCGTCTGGTACTTATACTGATTGGTTACGTTCAAAGGCTCGCCTTTATAGAAAAACTCTTCATTCCCAGCCCGTCTACCTTCTCGTCCATCAAACCATTGATTTTCCTTTTGAGGACTAAGTTCCAAGTGTCCAAGTAGGTACTACTCCAGTTACCATATCGTGATTTTCATCGATGTCGCGTTGTCAGCCAGAATTACGACGTCATCAGCGTACATAAGGTACTTCATGTTCGTCCCGCCAACCGATATATGCGGTAAATCATTCAAAAACAGCGCAAACAACTTAGGCCATAACAAACAACCTTGTTTTACGACAGTGCGATCGGAGAGACCACTTTCAGTCCACGCACCCATCCTCGACGATACGATCGTATCTTCGTAGAAGCTCCTGAGGAGATTTAGTATTGAGTATTTGAGTATTGAGTATTTGAGTATTTGAGTTCATGACTAGGTATAGGAGCAAAGTTTCGAAGAAATTAAATTAAATCAAAAATCATTAATGATTGGTTTCATGTATAATGTCACCATTTTTCTGGTTTTACAAAAATTGTTGTATCATTTTTTGCCGAGTAACACCTCCACTTTTTCAACGCTGATCACGATAACTCGTTATCAAATTAGAGCAGACTAGCTGTCGGGCCCGTCGCTGATGGGCAGAACTCGGGGTGTGTCCATCTGCCACTCTTACCCGTCACTTTACGGATTACACCTCTTACATGTCCCCCTACAAACCCTTATAATCTTAAATACCAAAAATAATATTCATCTGTCTCACGGGAAGGAAGAATTTAAGATTTTTATATTTCGGCTTCCCTATAGACCCCCACCCCTATGCATCGGATCCGGAAGTGAACCCCCCTATGTCCTTCCGCGATTACGGAAACATTTAAATACGGGTTAATGGTTCGATCCATTGAGCCGTTCTTGTTTGATTGAAGGACAGATAAACAGACACACAAACAGACAGACAGACACCAAATTCAAAATCGGCATGGTTCGACTCCATTTCACGCGAAACGAATAAGTGTAGTGAAATTTTTCGAAAATACCCAAGGAACACGAAAATCGTCTCTAACTTTAGTTACACAGATAACCCGTGAAGAACATCTACAAAGTAACAACCACGTTAAAAAATCTCTAAAATGAGGTGTCACTTGTCAAACTGTTTCGAACTAGATCACTCGAGACGAAATCGTGGAAACCCATGTTAAGAAAACCAAGAGTATTTGAAAAGTCGTCTATTCCACTGAAATATGAGTAACCCTTACCATATAGTAACCCTTAAACCATCGTCAGCATTGTTTTGTTACTGAAGGTGTTTAATCGCCAAAACCGGTCTAACAGTGTACTCATATTTCAGTGGAAATAGACGACTTTCCAAATACTCTTGTTTTTCAGACTGTTTCATTTTTGTAATTTATCGGTAATCCCCCCTCCCCTAGAACAGCCCTATTCTTCCCATCTACGAACTTAGCCTTTCGATTGCCAAGACCCGCAAATTTGAACTGTTTATCACAATTCTATCGGGAGTTATCGTCCGGAATGACCCATACAGTGGGGGAAAAAGTATTTGCACACCCAGTTTTTTCTTGATATGATGAATTGTAAACTAAAAACATTTCAGTTTGTATATTTCTCATCTGAACACGATGGTTATCAGATTAGAGCAGATGAACCGTGAAGAACATCTCAAGTGACAACCACGTTTCTTCATATTCAAAATGCTCCAGTTTGACAACGGAATAAGATATCGCAAGTCTGATTTCACCCTCGTGTTCAGCGTAAAACAAAGCTTTAAAATGAGGTTTCACTCGTCAGACTGTTTCATTTTGGTAATTTATGATTAGTGTTCCCCCCTAAAACTCCTCAAACCATCCCCCCCTTAGAGTGGCCTGATTTTGCCGATCTTTAAACTTAGCCTTTCGATTGCCAAGACTGATTTTTTTAGAGTTATTGTCTGGAATTACACATACATATATGATTTTGGCAGTGAATTCAGGATGGTCTGGAACGGAAATATCTTCGAAAATTCGCTAAAAGGCGCCATGCATTTGATGTTGAAAAGTGTTGCAAGTTACCCCATTCTACGGTACTCGAAGTTCGGGGTCAAAATAACTTTACTGGGTGAATCAACCCGTGAATTCTGCTGAGAGCCCAGTGAAATTCGATCTGGTTGGGAAATGTGACTCGTTACACCCCGCGATCGCTTCAGGTGGATCGATCTTTTCACTTCCTCGCCAGGCGAACGTGGAACGATGTCCAGCTTATCTCTTATCAGCAACCTGTTATGGTCCAACAAGTCTCTCTCTATCTCTTTCTCTCTCTAACCCACACACTATTTCTCTCTCTCTGGCCAAGGACCATTAAGTACAGTCGACCTCACGGATGTCAAGTTCATTTGTCTTCAACCACAACAGCACTCAACCTACGAATTGCGGTGTCAATGTCATAAGGCCGTATTGGATCGGTCAATGACTGGGAACGATATCCGTTGAAACTGTTGAACTTCATTTCTTAAGTGAAACAATTCGTTGATCATGAAATGCTGAGTGAATTTAATTGGCTGATCAATCCATAGACTCTAAAATTTGGATCATTTAATGATCCTTTTGTAAAATTGTCGAAGAACACGCCCTACGTATTATTGCGATAGCTGTTTGTAGCACACATATTAAATTAAAAAAAAAAAGTACGAATTCATTTCAGAGCCTCCTGAATCCACTCCTAGATTTCAACACTTTTCGTTCACCTTCATATTCCGTTTAATTAGAATATAGCAAATCTCAATCAAATTCAGTTGTGCCTCAGCCGAATTTAGTTTTCCCTTTCAAATTCAAGATGAGCACTGTATCATAAGTATTAGATCCTCCCATACAAATGTGTGTATTCTTCTGCTCCCTCTCCTAGCGGTGGTTTGAAATCATCGTGGCCAGTTCGTCTTCGTTCCTTGCAGGTCTGAACACTCCTGCGAATTGCACTGGTTCCATCCTTTCAGATTGGCCATCCAACGTGTCCTTATTCTTCCTCTTCCTCTCTTTCCTGCTATTTTTCCATCCAAAATTTGGGAAAAGTACTGGATTTGAATGAGATAAATTGCATTTTATTGGGACATAACCGAATTGGTGTAGTGAAGAACTCAATTTGACAGAGATACAGGGTGTTTCATTTCGTGACGGTCGCAGGCTAGGAATCGATTCTACAGCTAATTTCAGGTCGACAATGTCCTGTAGCAATTTTTTTTTACTCAGCTAAAAAATGGAGTTTTCTTCAAATTTAAATTGTTTTCGTGTTTTCGACTTTATCACACTAAAATGGCCATAACTTCCTTAATTTAAATTTACAGTTTTGAGGTAGAAAATGACGTTTGAATCAAGAAAAACGTGGGTTTTCAGAGGAACAACCGGTTTTCACCAATCATTGACTCGTCAGGTAAAAAATGAGTTTTAAATCGGATTTCATGTTATTCTTCTAGTAAAAGGAATACGCTTTTATTGGGGTCCCGCCTGTTGTAGAATCGCCGTTGTTATCCACTCACAGCTTCTCTAGCGTTCTGGTTTGAATAGCTATAAATCAGCATCATATCTGCATATTCAACGTTGCTTAATGATACCGGCACGGTGTGGAAGCGAACAACGAGTACCAACTAATTATCATGAAGATTTATCCTAAACAGCGCGACGGACTGACTCCTCCGTGCACAAACTTGCATCGCTCATTGATAGAAGCGAGTCACAGTTCAGAGACAAACCGACATTTCGAACACCTACAATACGAATTTTGATAATAAAAAAAGATTTTACTAGAAGAATAACATGAAATCCGATTTCAAACTAATTTTTACCTGACGAGTCAGTGATTGGTGAAAACCGGACTTTCCTCTGAAAAAACACGTTTTTCTTTATTCAAACGTCATTTTCTACCTCAAAACTGCAATGCAACATTATTTTGCTTAAACCATTGGAAAACTGATCTTTAGGCGCAAAATCTAGGACTGCAGGCTAAAATAATTATTATCGTGCCGGATTATAGGGGTCTATGAGCGTTTGAAAAAAGTGGCAATCGTGTCTACGATTTGACAAATTTTCTTTTTCAAGTAGATTTTTCACCCGTTTTGGCGAGAAAAACAAAATTTGTTTTTCATTAGAGGGATAGAAACTTTTTTTTGCTCTTTCTAACGGTTTAATTAGATTTGAATTTCCATGTACACTCCTTAGTTATGGTTTAGTGTGATAAGTAAAAAAAAAAAACGAAAAAAATCTTAAAATTGAAAAAGAACTCAATTTTTTAGCTGAGTAAAAAAAAAAAAAAAAAAAAAAAAAAAATGCTACAGGACATTGTCGACCTGAAATTAGCTGTAGAATTTATTCCTAGCCTGTGACCGTCACGAAATGAAACACTCTGTATAATATACAGAATCACATAATCACATCTTAAACACATCATATTAATAATATGATGTGTTTAAGATGTGATTATGTGAGTTTTATTATCCTTTATAAAAAATGTTGACTGATAAGTTACACTTCCTTGTATGTGACGGAGGAGACTGAACAAGATATTAGGTACCGAATTGTTAAAATAGGTGCAGTATTTATTTGAAAATCTACTTGTTTATTTGATCCCATTGACTGTTTTAGTCATTGTAACTGACTCATTTAATACAAAATTTAATAATGTTTATACGTTAGTATGTACTTGACATGTTATTGTAATGTTATTGTAATGTTATTGTACTTGACAGGCATAATAATATAACCTTTATCAATAGTTTACGCTTGCTGATAAGGTACACTGCCTTGTATTGTGATTAAAGACTGAGTCAAAACTTGATTCCATAGTAACTGTCTAATTTTATGATTATATTCCAATAGGGAATTATAGATTTAAGGACTGAGACAGTTACGAGTATTTTAATATCTAAGTAGTTTTCAGTAACTCTACTGTGATGGAGATCGTTGTCTTGTTCTGAAATATAATTTTAAAGTTCAAATTTCCTTTCTTTTCCTCTCTCCCTACAAACTTAAAATTTTCAAAATTCAATACTTCCCAAACTATCCAATAAAGTTTGTGCGCGCGGAACTTGTTAAGGAACCCACATTGAGACACAATATGAAAAAAAAAAGCCAAAAAACGAGCTTTTGTTCACAAAAAAGTTGAGCTGGACCTATAATGACCCATATAACCTGACCTATTAAGACCTATAATTTTAAAAAGACCCATATATCCTGAATATAAACTTTATATTGTGAGCCCCCAGTGATGACGCCTTACAAATAGATGGAATTCAATAATCAAGAATGAACTCATAAGAATGGACAAACAGATATTACTGTCTGTTCCAACTATTTTCAGAAAACTTGAATGGATTATACAGAGGCCACAAGATCTGATGCCTGTATAGTATGCAGTTCGACTGCTTCACAAATGATGCTAACGGAAAGTTAGTCGATTATATTATTCACTTGTTAATGGACTTGAAATGGCGATTGAACAATCGATTATTCATTCATCTTCCAAAGTGAAAACCAAATCGCATTACAATTTTATGAGGGCACAGAATACTGAAGCTACTCGTATTAGGTAATACATAACCCAAGATTACGATTCATCGCATCTCTTTTAACTTATTTCGCATTCAATTTCATTAGCGAGATTAGTCAGTATAGGATTAAGGGGAATTAGGATTTAGGAACAATTCGTATATTACACGTGGAGAGATCATGGAGGGGTCCAATCTCTCAGGAGGTGACAGGTTTGGTATCAAATGTAAGAGTCGAATCAATGGGTCCTTTCCCTCTGGTTATTCATTAGGTTTTGACGATTAGGATTGCATAGTAACTAGTTATAGGGGTTTTTTCTTTCTGAATTATTTCTTCCCGATTCTTCCTACATATAATATTATGAAGTTGTATGTTGATGAAGTATTTTTGATCTTCATGTATTTTTGAATCGTGAGTCGAACTTTGCACAATTCGTGGAGTTAATTGAGGTGAAAACAGTGGTGTCAGTAGTGGCCGGCCGGTCATGCCACAAAAGCTGGCGCGAGTCGCATGTTTAACGTAACCTAATACCAGATAACCTATTACCAGAAAAACCCCTATTACTGGAATAACTGTTTTGAGAACTTGGGGGAAAGGCCTTTGAGGACTTCTTTGTCGGCTATTCGGGATTCCGTGATAATAGGTTGGCTGTGACTATTACAGGTAATAGGTTACGGAAAACGAATGCGTGTAACCTGCTACCAAAATAACCTATTACTAGACGGTCGCTGTTACACGACAACCTATTACCAAGAAATAACCGTATTAGCCATGCCAAGGTGTGACCGGTTCGAACGTTAAAATAAAGCTCATACTTCGATTAGTTTTCAAGACTTTCTTGAGGTTTTAGAACGATTTACAGCTTTCCCCAGGCTTCTCGAGGTACCCTCCATATGCAGGTCTAATTTTACTGGAGTAAGAAGATGTGGGTGAATATGCAACTTTACGCGTTTTTCTCTTAGTTGATCTCAATTGTTCATAATAGTAGATGATAAACAAAATAATGTGCAAAATATGAATACATTCTTTATCAATAATGATTGGGACGAACGGATATGAAATACAAAACGATGGGAAGTTATCGGTAACGTAAAAAATTCGCTCATTAATTCATACTGCACGAGTTTAGCTTTTTTTTTGGTCAAGTTGTCCGTACTATTTCATAAATAGAGAATCTTGATATTCGTCAGAGTATTCAATTGTTGATGTCATGATTTAGTATAACGGAGAGGACCTTTTAGGATAAAGGACGTCGTTATAAACCTCCCGTAATATGCCGTTCATTCTCCCTCACTATCAATGCACAAACCAACGAGTAGGTAAATACTTTACTCAGCTGGTAGGTACAACTACAATACTTCAATACTATTCATTCACTCGCCGCTCAAACGGACGTCCTTTCTGCTGGTTTCTACCTCAAATTGCGTATTATTCCCGTTGTTTGCAACTCCCCCGCCCGCTCCTTTCACGGGTGAAATTATAATTTACCGGGCAAATCAAATTACTTGGACATGATCCGTACCGGTGTGAAGACCTGCGACTCACGTCGAATGTTTTCATAGGAAACGGAGAAAGAGAAAGAGATGTCTTGATTCTGCTCTTGACAGGACAGAGTATATGATCAATACTGTCGGGCTATACTGAAATACGAGTATATACATTCGTACCATACACTCGTACCGTACATTCGTATTATTATTCGCTGAGATTTGATATGCGTTTAAGTTCGAACTAACTAACTAGAAATTTGATATAAATTGAACGATAATTTCGACTACCATTAACATTTGACGTTTGGAGGGCCAATAAAGTCATTGTTAAATTTATGATTAACAATAAAACCACTAGTAGGTCATTAAAATTACATAGATCTGTATATTTAGTATATATATCCAACATTCCCACGCATTTCAACTTATTCTATCAATTTTTGTTGGTAAATCAGTCCATTAATTCGATTAATACATAATATATCGATTTTGCCCAAGATTAGATCACCAGATCAAAATGAGGCATATAAAAACAGGTTACGAACCATTATATATTTGTGTTTCTTCATGCTTGGGCGTGGTTCCATCATGCCACTAGTTGGTACGGAACCCTAAACATGATGAATTTCCTAGCTCCACAGACACATTAGCTAAGATATTTAAGAAGATAACAATGAAGTTTTAACAGGAAATCAGGGAGTAGTATGTACAAGTCTCAAATACACGAGTCTTTGTCCCATCTTCCTGGCATCTGCCACTATCTCCTTCTGTGTACTTTCAACTACTAAAAATTCACCATATTACCTGCAGAAGTTGTTAATTATCCTTCAAATACCCACTGAGGGAATGAACCAACGTGCCACCCCCGTTTCACAGTTCGTTCGCATATACGACAAAAATTACTCATAAGCGTGGGGCAAGTAGGAATAACTTTTTCCGGTAATTGTGTATATTTCCTACTCCACTGGAACATGAATATAATGGTACGGTATGACTTCTTGGATGATGATGATGATGATCTATTTATTTGCGTGCTTCATCATCACTCAATTTCACCACCAATCGTTTGATGGGAAATTCCTTTTGTACAACACGTGGGCTTCAAGTCAGCAATATGAATAATCGAAAAGTGACGTTATCAAGTAACGTTTTTGACGTTAGTCTTATGTGGGTTTTCTTTTCTAAAATATGACACTATTCCATATTGAACATGCTCCTAAATAGCTGGGGTGAGAAATCACAACCCTTCTCCTCAATGACCTGCCCATAGCACAGGTGAGGTAACCTATGAAAGGTTGTTATCCAAAGGTAGTACAAGGAAGAACCACAAATCAGATTATCCACCTTTGTGAAACTGCGTGAAAGGGTTGGTAGGTGTGATGAACAACTTGTCGTGTAGTTTGTGCAAGTTATCATTTCATTACTGTATTGAATTTTGGAACGTATTCTTCAGGCCTCTCAACAGCACTTCTACGTGGTATTGGAAGAGGAAAACGAAGTAGCTCCACGAAACCTACTATTAGTGAACTGGTATTAAATTAATTGGTTGAAAGCTTGAAAATTGTCAAATCCCATTTAATTGGAATTACGCAAAATGAATAACAAGAAACATTCTTTAAATTATTGATGGAGTAAACTATACTAGTGTTATTTTAGTGAAAAGTGGCACTTTCTTACCTGGTTTTCAGAATTGAGAAGCTTCAGCTGATCGTTGATGAGGCTGTACTTGGCTGATTCTTCTTTCCGCAAAGCGCGTTCTTTTTTCAGTTCCGGGCTCCAAAAAGTTTTTATACTATGCATACTCGATCCTAGTTTCTGATTCGTCAGCTCCAGTTCTTTTTTGAGATTGGCCAGCTCTCGCTGTAAGTCGGTATTTTGATTTTGGAGCTCACCCAAGTAGCTTCCTCCGTCCCTCGATGACATGATGTGAGTGTTTGGAGATTGTCTCGCCGAACGAGAAGCGGGTCCGTAAATGTCATCTTCGAGGTAGAGGCTACGGTCCATAGGTCGCTCCCGGACACCGACTCGATCCAACGAGCGATCTCTGGGTTCACGAATCGGCATGAACTCCCGATCATCGGCGACTCCTCCTCCCGTCCTATCTAAGGATTGGTACCTCACTGACATGGTGTTACTACCCATAGGGCGACTCGCACTTCTCGACCTATGATGAGCACCGCTGGAGGCCATGGACCGACCCCTATCTTCCATCATTGTCGGGCTTCCTAAATCCTCTTCACGTCCGTAATAACCAGAGCCGCTCATCGACTGATAACCACCACTGACATGATGTTCTGGAGAAGTGTTACTCGGCCTACCTTTTCTACCAACGGGGCTTCCTCGAGACGTCGTTGCTGCTGGGTAGTTCCTGGATGGAGATCTATCAACAGTGGGGAGCTCACCTAAACGTCTAGCACTTCTCGGGGACCTATTTCCTGACGACGCCCCTAGGTTCGGTCCATAGGGATCTCGAGACATGTTCCGTACCTGTACCTCACGTTCTCCTGGCTTATGAACATGACTTCTACGGTGGGAGCAGGCACATGATTACACTCCTAGCTTCCTCGCACTACTCCGGCAGCTGCGTAGCACACCATCCCTCCCCACCAACACCACCAGCGCCTGATCAATGAACACAGCCTGGACTACCCTGTTTCGCGGAGCTTTATTTCTGCACTCCCACTTTCCTCCTCACAGCCCCACTTTTATAGCCACTTATTTGTTATTAGTTGTTACTTTCAATGTAGCGATATATCAACACAACCTACTTCTACGTCATGTTTACCGGTTTAAATAAACGACTTTCGCTAAATAATATCGTATTTAACTAAGTTAGTTTTTCGTGTTTTTCGTCTCTTCTTATTTCAATCGATAACTCAAACATTGTCAAGTTCTCGACCATTTGTTTGCTGACAGTACAATGTTGTGAGAAACAAATGTTGAATACAAATTCAAAAATCAACTGCACAACGACGAGCATAATTCAAATATACTGCTCATCCTAAAAATAACAGTAATACTCTCACTGGAAACTCGATAGCGTATTTGTACGAGAACCGATTCATCTAAACAAACAGCGGGAATCGGATACGGGGCGTGACAAAATTTATCAGAATGGACTACGTTCGTAGGAGAGTGAAAGTGAGTGTGATATGGTCAATGCTGCCTCTCGGTGAGGGGTGGAACTAACATGGTGATTCATACCTCGAAAGAGAGCGAGCGGGATCCACCAGAAGAAATTGATTCAAATCAAACCTCGCGGGGATCGAAACCCGGTCATCAACCGACGTACGCAAATTAATGGGGTTTTTATCGAATTATATTGAGAGTATGATTTTTAGAGAAGGTAAATAGTATTTTACGTACGTGAACAGGCCCTCCCAATCAACTCAGATTGATTTTTGACTCGAGAAACTACACCTAAAGAAGTAATCCAACTAGGTACGTGTAATACAGTTTGAGATAATAATAATAATAAGAATAATGTAATCAAATACAGTGTTCATAATCACGTTTGACATTTTGCTATTTCGCTAAAAATTGCCCTACTCATAGGTCCTTCAAAATCGCCTGGAACCAACGTCAGTTGATCTCGGATCATCAAAGTTTGAGAGAAGCTTACATGAAACAATATACAAGGTGTCCAGTGTAAGTATGTAACAAAATCAGGAATCAATATTGCAGGTAATTTGCAACCAAAAATGCCTCCTAGAGTTTTTCCTTATTCAACTAAAAATTCGACTTTTTTAACTTTTAAGATTTTTTTCGTCTTCTCGACCGTGTCTCTGTAAAACGGTCCTAACTCCCTTAAATTAATGTGTAAAATAAAATTTGCGGATACCGTTGGAAAGGCCGTTAAATTTGCTATCTGCCTGATGTACAATCCGATTTTTTAGGGCAGTACTTATCGACGGAAAAATGGCCAAAGTCCAAAATGTGAAGATTTTCTTAAAATAACCGTTTTTTCTTTAGTTGTTCGCTTTGTTATTACGGAGGTCATTCGGCGGGCACTCCTTGGGAAAAACTCACCCACAATCTCAGCTTTCCAACGGTATAATTCGGTTTTATTTTTTACAGGGAACATTTTTGTTAAACTCGAGTTTTTATGCGAAAAACGTGTATTTTCAGGCACATTTTCAGGTATATTTTAAGCATATTTTCACGCTGAATCGAATGGTGACGTACTCAGACCTCCCTAACACCGAATTAAATGAGTTTTCAGTCGCAATATCTCCATTTCAGGGCGTAGAAAGTGTCATGTCAACGGCATTACTAAGGAATTCTTTTAATTTTTGATTGAAGGCCTTCATAAAATAGAATTACACGAACTGTTCAAAATGTCCCCCTTTCTCGCGGATGCAGAGGGTCGCTCGTCTGTGAATAGAGTTGACCACACGATGGTTCTGGCGAATCAGATCCTCGAGAACGGGGGACATTTTGAACAGTTCACGTAATTTTATTTTATGACGGCCCTCCCTCAAAAATAAATAAATTTCCAAGGTAATGCCGTTGACTTGACACTTTCTACACCCTGAAATGGAGATATTGCGACTGAAAACTCATTTAATTCGTTGCTAGGGAGGTCTGAGTACGTCACCAGTCGATTCAGCGTGAAGATATGCTTAAAGTATACATGAAGATGTGCCTGAAAATTCACGTTTTTTCGCATAAAAACTCGAATTTCTCCAAAATGTTTCCCCTAAAAAATAAAGACTAATTATACCGTTGGAAAGCTGAGATTGTGATGAGAATTTTTCAGATGAACAAGCCGCGACTTTGACGACAGAACAACTGAACCTGTGCCAGGACTCGCCGCCTCAAAGAACCTCAAAAGAGCCAGGACCCTCAAAACGATAACGGCTCATATAATTTTTGCTCATATAAAAATTTTTTTCATGCGTTTATTCAGATAATATAACAACTAGTTACATTGATAAATCAGGTAACTATCTAGCTATTTAAATATAAAAATTGAATATATAATCACATGTATTGTGATATAATATAAGAAAATGTGATCATTTTACGAGTTTTGTTTTAAATTCATCATTTTTGTAACCGGAATTGAACAATTTCTGACTTTATTAGATAACTTGAACTTTTGTATTATTTTTGAAAACATTACCTGTTCGTTTCTATATATGATCTAAATAAGATATGCGAAGAGAACTTGGTGGAATTCATTAACTGACAACCTTTAATAATAATAAGTGTGTGTGGTTAACAAAACCACACACACTTATTATGGCAGAGGTAGCAACCACGGATCAATCTCAAATCCCCAGTTTCTTCAGTTTCATCCAACAACACTATTGCACGGCATCGGGTACCATTTTAAACAATTGAAAATCGGCACTTCACAAACATGTCTCACTAGAAAATTCACACATTTTTTCTACTTTTCGCACGTGTACCATTTTATGAAGTTTGTTGGAATAACACCGACCTTTTTAAAGTACCTGCTTTTACGACTTTGTTTGTTCCATTTTCACACGTTTCTTGGCCCCACGATGTCCCGGCTTTTGTTACCCCACTCTTAGTTATACTCTTTCATCCGTATATATATAGGAAACTTTAAGCTAGGTAGTTAAGTTGTAACTCCTGTGGTCTGGAGGAAAGAACTTCCCTGTTGGAGTCTAACTCCATTTTTGAAACTGTAAGTCACAAATTATTGTACATCCCACACACCATTTCAATTTATCTGTTTAGCTATCTGTTTTAACGTCATTTGTTTAACCAAATTTTTTATAAAAACTACCTACAACTAAATTATTACTGCAACTAAATATAACTAATTAACTACAACAACTATAACTAATGGTAATTAAATAACTACAACAACTTTCTCACGATAGAACTGTAATCAATATTATGAAACTGTTTTTAGGCCCTGAAGATGAAGAAATATATTCTTCGAAACGTTGGCACATAAATCAATTTTCATTTGACCGACCCTCGACATCCCTCAACATCATTTAATAATAATGTTTTGGAGTGGAAAAAGTGGGTTTTAGCGGAGGCAGATAAAAAAAAGGCCAATTTTCAACTACCTTTTGAGCCAGGACGGTGTGTCGGGAAAAATTCTTAATAAGAAATTATTAGAGAAATTGGTAGCAAATTGTATGCATTTTCATTTTGTAACTGTAGGCCATTTATAAAGTTGATAATTTCCGAGTTAAGAGCAAAAAACCTCCAAAAAATGTAATTTTTTAGTTTTTTTTTCATTTTATTCCATGTTGCATCAAGAAATTTTGTTAGCAAAATTCAGATTCGGGTCCACAAAACTTGAATGGAAGAAATCAATACTTTCCCTTCTAGGGCTCCTTTTGAGCACAAATTGCCTGCATTACAAGTAGGTACAACGTCATTTAAGAGCTGAATCTTTTTCTCCCATATTTTCGCAAATTCACGGAGAATGTTAGGTGCATATGAGCACATTGTAGCTCAGTCGCTGTTTTGAAACTACCACTAATCACGTCATACGCGCAACACTTTCATGTCTCGCGGGTCCGCATGCCGGGTTGAGATGCGGCGCAGCATAATCACAGCACACTTTCCTGTTTTCTAGTAAGTAATCAATGAATTTGAATTCGCCCACATTCTTCAGGAAATCCGAAATTTATGAGTAAAAAATCACACTTACAATTCGAGGGTATTGTTTCATATAAATTGGTTTCAGCGAGCCTAGAGTGAATGGTCACAGTAATGTCGATAGTTACATCAACGAAGGCCAGCGCCCCTAAAACAGTTCGTGGTGGAGGGGCCATTTGAAAAAATTGGCATGGACATTTTTGGACCTTTCCCACGCACAAAAATTGGTAACCGCCGTGTTCTTGTAATTTCCGACTAGTTCACAAAATGGCCTGAGGCGATAGCTGTTCCCAATCAAGAAGCAGGAACAGTTGCTTCAGCTCTGGTGGAACAAGTCGTCAGCCGCCATGGACTTCCGGCAGAAATACATACGGATCAAGGGCGCAACTTTGAGTCAAAGTTAGTGTATGAAATGAGCAGACTGCTGGGGGTGCGATACACCCGATCCATCCCACTTCATCGAGTGGAGCGCCTAAATCGCACAATAACAAAGTACTTGACTGCATTCATAATTACGAAACAGGACAACTGGGACAAGCTCTTAGCGTTTTTCCTCCCCTCATGTTACCACGGGGTTTTCTCCCGCCCTCATGGTCTATGGTCATGATCTCCAACTTCCCGAGGATCTTGTGCGGCCGGTCCGGGATGAACCTCAGTTATCAACAACCTATGCCTTCCAGTTGTGGAAGAATTTGTGTGAAATTCGGGAACTCACTTGCCGGCACATGGGCAACCAAATGACACAACAGAAGGGAAAGTTTGACAGACATGCTAAGCCAGTGAGTTTCCTGGAGGGGGACTGGGTGTAGGTGCATGAACCGCGAAGAACAGTTCTTCAGAATAGTTACTATGGGGCGATGCCCAAAACTACAACCTCAGTGGACAGGCTCGTGGACCGTTTTACAGAAGCGGCGCGACGTCCTCTGTCAAGTACAAGTCGGAAGAACTTAAAGTAGGTACATTCACGTTAATCGCATGGCCTGCGCGGATGTGAAGAAGACGGGAGTAGTGTGATGGAAACTCATCACATGTTTAGTTTCGGAGTTGTTGACTTGGATTTCTACAATTGTTTAGTTTATTGATCTAAAAAGAATATTGTTGTTGATTATAAGAGTTTCGTTGAACCAAACGGCAGATTTCGTTACGTTCCCAGATCGTAATAACAACTAGCATCTGCGTATGAATAAAATCTCATCATTATACATCAGCCGAAAAAAGTGATGATATCCAGTTTCCCCGCCCCCCTTAAAGAAATGTCCAAACCACTTCACAAGCACCGTACTCGTTTCGAAATCTCCCCTTGGCGCCATGGCGAAAATATCGTTTAGGTACCCTACTATACGAGCTAAAATTGTTTTAAAAGCCTCCTTCGGTTTTATAGGTTTTTTTAGACAATTTTAACTTGTATAAATGGTAAACGCTCTTCTCGCAATGGCGCCAAGGGGAGATTTCGAAACGGGTACGGTGCTTGTGAAGTGGTTGGGACTTCACTTTAGTTGGAAGGAAGAAGGCCGGCGGGGAAAGTGCATATCACTTTTCCCCACAGCTGTAGAATGATATTTGTGAGGCGGGGGATATTTAAACGGAGTTTGGGGGGGGAGGGGGAGCATAAACTATTAGAGGGGTGCCCAATTAGTAGCACTGGGTGTGTAGCTACACAAATCCTCCTAACTTTTCATAATATTAGGTCAATAGGAAGGTGTTCAAAACTAATTTCGAAATTTTGAAAAATTCATATCTCGAAAAATTCAAATGTAACGGTATAGTTTTTAGTTCTCATTTAAGAAATGTTTAATTTTTAGAATTTTTTAAGACCATCCGGAGCTTTGAACGACCAGCCGTTTGATCACAATGAGAGCTCAAAGTTGGAGCAGATCAAAAGTCGACAACATGAGGATGAATCATGCGGTAGTCTGACGCACAGCTGATTCGAACAGCACAGGAGTTTCAGATACCGAGTTAATTATTGATTATTATTATTACCTAATTACCTAGTTATTAATAATTTAATATTAATAACTATTATTCATCACAATGCTTATTCAATCATTTAGTAATTTATATAGAATGGTGATATGCACAAAAAAGGTAATGAACCGTTGTGTCATGAATTTGCAGAGTTATTTCGACGGTCTCACAGCAACACCCCACAGCGTCATTTTTGACGAAAATGCGTTATGCATATCTGGGATTTGGTCAAAATTTTCAAGAAATCAAACTTTAGGGAACAAGTTTCAATACCTCCTAGTGAGTGGGTAACACACTTCTGCACACTCTTGAATCCCCCTGGTGTAATAGTACCGGTATTGTACGCTGAACCAAGCTTCACTTGCCCTGCCTTAGACGACCCCTTTACTTTTAGTGAGCTGGATAGAGTTCTTGGAACAGTCAAGTGCCACAAGGCCCCAGGTAAAGATGGTGTCCCCTTCGAGTTTTTCAAGTATTCATGCCCGGAGTTCTTGGAAGTGGTGTTGAGCTTATATAATCATGTTCTCGAGTCTGGTTCGGTCCCTAGTTCATTTAAAGAATCAGTAATCTTCCCCTTGTTTAAGAAAGGAGATATGACTAATGTGGCAAACTACAGGGGCCTGTCTTTTATAAATTGTATTGGAAAAGTGTTGTCTTGCTTGATGACCAACCGGCTAGTGGATTTTGTTGGGGATCGTCATATTTTGTCCGAGTGCCAGGCAGGCTTCAGAAAAGGGTATTCAACGGTCGATGCAATTTTCACGCTAACGGGTCTGGTAAAGCTCAAGCTGAGTCAGCCACGAGGAAAATTTTACGCATTTTTCGTCGACTTAAAATCAGCGTTTGATACAATTGACCGTGGACACCTTTTCTACAAGCTGACTGCCCTGGGGGTTTCTCGCAGATTTGTCGCGGTTTTGAGAAGTTTGTACTCGGGGGTGGTTTCATCGGTCTGGACGAAGGATGGGGCTACTGAGCAGTTCACGGTTGAGAGTGGGGTTAAGCAGGGCTGCCCATTATCCCCGCTATTGTTCGCACTGTTCGTGAATGATCTAGTTGAGGAGTTGGTGAACGGTGTCAGAGTGGGAACGTCTTCAACTGTGGTCAGGGTGCTCCTTTATGCCGACGACTTGGTGGTTCTTGCTGATGATCCATGTAAGCTGCAGCAAAATATAAATGCCCTCGAGACTTATTGCAGTCGTTGGGGTCTTACAGTAAATTTAGAGAAGTCTAAGGTGTTAGTGTTCCAAAACGGGGGAAGGCGGCGAAAGACTGAGAAATGGTATTACAGGGGCGAGGTTGTTGAGACAGTCTCTGAGTACATCTACCTGGGCGTGACACTGACTCCGAGGGTCTCTTTTGCGAAGCACCTGAAGCGTAAGGCTAAGACAGCAAAATTTGCCATGAATTATGTTTGGGGGAAGGCTTTTGCAAACCCAGATATCCCTTTGCAAGCGAAGCTGAACATTTTTAATGCGATAGGGAGGGCAATTTTAGGTTATGGTGCTCAGCTGTGGGGTTATTTGGAGTATGCATGCGTTGAGGCTGTGCAGTTGTTGTTTCTAAAAAAGCTCTTCTACTTGCCTCTCAGTGCTCCCAATTATTTGGTTTACCTCGAGACTGAACTGGACACGCTGTCCTTGTTTACCCTGGGCTTGCACCTCAGATATATCTCAAGGGTGGCGGGTATGCCAGATTCACGCCTTCCTAAGATAGTTGCGAGGGAGATTGGGCGTGAGGAGCTATTTTGGGCTGAGCACTATGGTACTCTGACGGCAAGATACGGTCTTCCCAACCCGTTGAGCTCATTGGATGTGGCGCTACTGAAAAGAAATGAAACCAGGATTCTTGAGGGCTTCAGGGAGGGTCGGCGTGCAGACTTCCAACGTCGAGCAATTGAATCGCAGACTTACACTCTTTATAAAGAATTGGATCCCCACATAAAGTGTGCAAGTTTCGTGCGACCTGCTCGAGGCGTGGGATTACATGAAGCCCGTTGGCTCTTCAAGCTCCGTTGTGAGCTACTTAACGTTAATGCTAGGCCATTCGGTTCCCGTCCGAGTGAGGAGTGCTCCTTGTGCAACCTCCATGTGCGTGAGGACGTGTTTCATTTCTTTTGTGTCTGCCCTGTTCTAAATGAATTTAGGTGGCAGGCTTTTGGCTGTGGCAACATTTCGCGAGACGAGGCCATTTTCATATTGCAGGGTGGAAAGGGGTGGCCCTGCATTATAAACTTCTGTAGATCTGCATGGGGGTACAGAAAGTTCCTTGTGGAACAGTTTAATTTTTAACACAGTGTTTATATTTGATTTCCTTCTTAGTTGTAATTATTCTTTAAGCACATGAAGTATATAATTTTACTTGTATAATTTAATCTACCAAGAATTCATTTTAATTTATTGCAAAAAGTAGAACCCGAACCTCCGGCAGACGGTTACACCATGCCGTAATGTTTATACTCAAATTGAGTCTAGTTTTTGTTATTTTTTGCTGTCATTTATATCAAATAAACGTATTTCTTCTTCTTCTTCTTCTTATGCATATCGAAGGATGCGCCCTCTTGTTACACACTGACTAACTTTCTTTCGTAAGTTCATAAAGGTGGGTATTTATGTTGTAAAAGTACCACAATTAAAAAATATACTGATTATGGGAGGAGAAAATCGTTAGAAGGCGGTTTTCCAGCCCCCCTGACAAGTTGAGAAAATGACGATATGGGGTGTTGCTGTGAGACCGTCGATTTATGACCCTTTCAGCGACTACGTACAGTCACACTTACAACATAACCCGACTCTACTATTCCGGGTTCAATCGAGTTTGTACAAAAATGTTCGAATTGAAAACATGATTGCACATTGTCACGGAATTACGCCTCCTCTCTACACGGAACAAATTAAATCTCGAGTTAAACCCGGTTTTTGTTTTATCAACCTGAATTTAAAGCTCCCGGTCTCCATAAACGCAATTTTCAGTTTCAAGAGGGATGTTTTCTAGGGCGGGGCCTCCAAGTGCGTTCCTAATTGGGTCAAGCCTCGAGATTTAAGAACGTAAATGAAAATACGACTTGCTCCCCTCGCTCTTTTGGAATAGCCACTAAAACGTTTACTCGCACCAACACAGTTTTATTGGCCTTTTCAAGGCTCTGTCGTCAGGTTGTATACGTTCTATTTTATTGCATCCCTTGTACGTCAACACAAGTTACAATTGGGATTCTGACAGATGAATAAACATCGTATGCAAGTCTTCCTTTTTGATGTTCAACTATACAAATTTAATTGTATTCAATATTCTCTGGCCCCAATCACACGTCAGCGTCCAAAATGTAATTATTATAATTAAACTTTGGCAAAGTATTTAGGGATGACTATTGATGCCAAATTAGGATGGAAGGAGCATGTTATTAAACAAAAAAGAACAATTAAATATAAATTCAAAAAATTGTACTGGCTGCTAGGTAGGTACTACAAATTGCTCATCTACAAGAAAATCCTAAAACCTGTATGGACATATGGTATCCAGCTCTAGGGCTGCACCAAAAATACAAACAGTAAGATTATTCAAACTTACCAGAACTAGGTACTTAGGAGTATTGTCATCGCCCCTTGGTACATCAGAAATGATGACCTCCATCGAGACCTCAAGATGGAATATGTTAGCGAAGTAGCAAAGCAACATGCAATAAAACACGAACAGCTTTAGCTTTTACTATTCAATAGGTAGAAAAATAAGTACCTACTTCAGAACTTTCTTATTTTCATTTGTTTTTCGACATTTTCCGCCTGCTACTGATAGGCCTCATCAGGACAAAAAGGGGCTTGAATTATAAAAATCTAAAATTGAAACAAAAACAATACATTTTTTTTAAATTAAATCAAAACAAACTAGGCAACAATAAATGTCACGATTTTTTCAAATCTTAAATATTAGAAACATTCAGTAATAAAACTCGAAGTATTTTGTAAAAAATGTCCATCTTATTTAAAAAATATCATATAAACTGAAATTTCATATCAAAATGAAAATAAGAAACTTCTGAAGTATTTCTGTACATATTTGCTAGTAAGGGCTAAAGTTTAACCAGTTTAAATTCGAGTACTGACGGTCGGAAATATTTCCGGAAAAATTGTAAATATTTCCAAAATACGGAAAAATTGGAAAAATCCCCAGTCATGCAGCATGACTATAAGAGCGAATTTTCGAAGGAATAATTGGTTTTATGTAAAACGTCTTCTTTAAAGAACATGATTTCCATGAATAACATCTCAAGTAACAACTACGTTTCTTCATCTTCAACGTTCTCCAGTTTGGGAGCGGAATAGGATATCCCCCCAAAAAACACTCCGTGTAAAAATCAACTTCACAAGCAACTAATACTTGATGGTGGTGGTTAGGGGAAGGATGATCAAGTTTGTAGGTAGTGAAAGTAATAACAATACTACAAATTTTTTATACAAGTATTAGTTGCTTGTGGAAGTAATAAAAACGTCTCGCAATAGCGCCAAGGGGAGATTTCGAAAGGGGTACGGTGCTTGTGAAGTGGTTAAGCTTTTCATTATACTTAGCTCCTTAATGAGGAAAAGGGCGGGCGGGGAAAGTGGATATCATAACTTTTTCCGGCCTCTGAAGAATGATATTTGCGAGGCGGGGTGATTTTTACACGGAGTGTTTTTTGGGGGGATATCACATCTTTTTGTTGTTGAAGTGGGTCATTTTATAAAGAAGGTCTATGCAAAATTTCAAGTCGATTGGTCCGGTTACCCAGGCTGTAGACTCGTCAAAGTTGCCAAAATTAGCCTAAATTTCAGTTTTTTGTTTCTAAAAGTTTTTGGGTTGAGATAATGGGTTAAACCTTTCAAAAGGCACTGTCTGATGTTGAAATGAAGCTCTGTGCAACATTTCAAGTCAATCCGTGAAGGTGGAAATGCCTAACTGATTAAGGAGAAGAAGAACAGGTAAGGGTGAAAAACCGGGTTTTTGAAGTTATATAACTCGGCTCCCTTTAAAGATATCGACTTGAATCTTTCAAAAGGCACTTGCTACACTTGAAACGAAGCTCCGTGCAAAATTTCAAGTCAATCGGCGAAGGTGGAGAGGCTGTAGCCTTGACCGACTGAAAAAAGTAGAAAAACATGGTAATTGGTTTTTGAAGTTATATAACTCGGCTCCCTTTAGACCTAGTGACTTGAAACTTTCAGGGCTTTCTATTATCCACACCAAAAAGATCCATACCAAATTTCAAGTTGATCGGTCTACTAGGAGCCGAGATATGGCCATAATTAGCCTAAATTACCCTAAATTTCAGTTTTTTGTCCCTAATTTTTTTTTGGGTTGAGATAATGGCTTATTTCGTTCAAATGGCATTGAGCCATGCTATAAAGAAGGTATGTAAAAAAATTCAACTCGATGGGTCCTTTTACCCAGGCTGTAGACTCGTCAAAGTGGACAGAATTTTCCTAAGGTTTCTGTTTTTTTGATAATGGGTTAAATCTTATATAAGGCTCTGTCTCAAGGTTAAATGAAGCTCTGTGCAAAATTTCAAGTCAATCGGTGAACGTGGAGAGGCTCCAGCCTTGCCTGTCTAAACAAGGAGAAGAAGGAGAAGAAGGAGAAGGAGAAGGAGAAGAACAATCTAAGGCCGAAAAACCGGGTTTTTGAAGTTATGTAGCTCGGCTCCCTTTAGACCTATCGATTTGAAACTTTCAGGGCTTTCTAATATACACTCAAAGAAGACCCACACTAATTTTCAAGTTGATCGGTCAAATAAGAGCCGAGATATGGATACCTCGAAAACGCGTTTCGTGACGTCCGGTAAACATACACTCGGCACCGTTCGTTTTCTCAACTTCTTTGCTTGGCGGGGCGGAACGCTACCGCGTTCCTAGATAGCAATTCTGACTTCCCCATCTTATTCAGCGTGTAAAAACCTTAAAAATGACGTGTCACTTGACAGACCGTTTCATTTTTGGAATTTATGAGGAATTCCCCCCCCCCCCCCCCCCCACCAAACAGACAGATTTTTGTGGAAATTTAAAGGCGAAAACAAACGCACCGCGCCCGCACCCCGTAGCTCCCTCCCCTCCAGTGTTGCAAACCCGTGGGATTTTTCCCCTATTGTGGGATTTGGCAATGGCACCTTCTTTCAAAAACCTCCGACACAAATTGAGGCCTTCGTGAGCGACCCATCGTAACTACAGATTGAATAAAAAAAGCAACTTTCTCTCTTGTACATTTCGAAAGCTTCTGGAGTCTAATGGACATAAAACGAGAAGTGATAGTTGACAGACGACCAAGAAAGAAGTTTTTATAACTTCTTGCGAATTTACGTAATTCTTTTCCTAAATTCATGACTATCTGAAGAAAGTTCAGAATTAAAATACATGTTTCTCTCGGATCTACCAACTTTACTCCAACAACTGCTTAACTAAATTAGAAAAACTCTGCAAATTCTTGACACAACGGTTCATTATCTTCTTTGTACAGATCACCCTTCTGTCTAGATCACTAGGTCTAAATGTCTAGATCCTAAATGTTAGATTAATTATTATTATCAATTATCACTAATTATTAACAATTTTATCATGTACCTAGTGAAAATTATTATAATTTATTGTTAGGTATTAATAAACCTACCAACAAACATTCGAAATTACCTTCATTTCCGTAGCACGAAACGCACCTCAGAACAACAAACTCGACATCACTTAACCCATATGATGTTCCAAAGAGCTTGTTAGTATGAAAATGGACCTGTATTTCAACAGTTTGATTCACGATCCTGTAGTGAGGCACAATCTTTGAGCCGTCATTGTGAACGAACGGCTGGTCGTACAAAGCTGCGGATGGTCTTAAAAAATTCTACGGAACAAACTCTATCTAAATATGAAATAAAAAACATACCGTTCTATATGAATTTTTCGAGATATGAAATTTTCAAAATTTCAAAATTCGTTTTGAACCCCTTCCCCTTGACCTAGGGTTATGAAAAGTTTCGTGGATCATTGTGGGGCTGGTCCAAACCCAGAAACCAAATTTCGTAATTTTAACTCAACGCTAACTGGGCAAAGTGCCTCGGACGGCGGACGGCGGACGGCGGACGGCGGACGGCGTACGGCGGACGGCGTACGGCGGACGGCGTACGGCGGACGGACGGATTTTTTTTTATTCGATTTTCTGAATCTACGTATCTTGAAACGTAAACCAACAAATTTTGAGGGGGGGTTAAAATTTTTTTTTCTTTGGGCGATTCCAATGGTTCATTATCGAAGATAATAAACCAAAAACTGTAGCTTCTCCCTTCGAATAATGTGAAGTGTACTAGAAAGAACTTTCTGCCTCGAACCCAACGACACCATAACGAGACCCTTAAGCTGAGCCAATTTTGTTGATCGTTCAAGATGGACGATGAAATATTAAATTCAGGACGCCTTACCAATTGCTGTATGATAGCAGTTATTATCGTTATTTTTCCCGAGTACTCTGCATCTTTGTCGTTGTGTGTAGGGCCATTATTATTGCATCAGCTCAATAAAATGACGTCCAGGGAATTCTCCTTACATACGCTCACATCTCGAGTGTTTCGTTCTGTGGATTGAGATTCTAACTTGTAAATAATTGCGTGCATTTTAATCCCAGTCGATTTTGGTGAGTTAGGTATGCAACCAGTATGACCCAATGCTTGAATGAAAACCTAAAGCTACATGTTACGGCTTCAATTTCGATCTGCTTCAACCGCCATTCTTTGACCTCCAGCATCGTATTTTCATGAATATTTTAATAGACTCAAACCCAAATATTAATTGAAGAATAAAGGAGGCTTGAAAGGATCTCAAGAGTCGCGAAACGAAGAATGAGCTTTTTTCATTCAACTAATTTACACCAATCCAGCGGAGGGTCGTACTTGCTTCCTACGGCGTGGTTCCTTATCAGTACTGATCCTGGGATCGATAACCATGTTGGAATTGATGTTCTATTTGAAGATCTACTGGGGTGATGAAAAATTCGTCCGTGTTTGTAGCGGTGCATAAGAGGGATACGCTCGCTTCAATACCTGTTCCCAGTCAACGTGAGGCCAGAGATATCAGGCCATTGAAAGGGTTCTCAAGTTCTTCGTCTAGAGGTTTCAGCTCCTGTGTTTCTTTACACGCTGTATCTCCACTGCAAATACCCGAACAGGGTGATGGCGATGCCGGGGAGCCGGTATCCTCGACTACTTGCAGACCAGATTGTTCAACGACGACTGTTCTCGTACAGGAATGTTGAGGGGTTGTGCAGGGAGAGCGGATGCATGTTTGGCGCCAGCTTTGACGATTCGGCGTTGTGGAGAACCCAACTTGGAGCCTTGCAGGGGAGGTTGGAATCTCAATGGAGAGATCAGACTGGGCCGAGGGTCTTGGCGTCTCTAGAATATATGGAGCATTGACCTGAGCATTGACGACCAAAGGCTTCCATGTTGGTTTTGCGGTGGGTCTGTAAAACCAGAGGAGACCTCCTGACGCTTAATTCCCGACCTCACATGCCTCAAGTTGCCAACGGGTCTAACAGGACGTTTTGTTCTCCTTGCACATGGCACACTTTTTGAGGCGCTGCCCCGCTCTTGCCGAGTTCCGGGTTTGAGACTGCCAGATTATCATATAAGTCCGTCCTTCGTATGCTCAATGTCACCAACTGGCAACCACTCGCAAGATTTTGCCAAGCTGCATGGCCATATCGAGCCGAGCTAGTAGCCCCAGTATCACCTGCTTCTTTAACATGTTATGCTTTATTGTTATTGTTATTATTAGTTCCACAATTTCCACCTCTACTTTTATTTGATTGGTATTTAATGGGCATCCTCTGGCACCGGGCATGGCCCATTGCCATATCGTGTATGTAAACACGCGTATAACATTGTTTCTATTTATTTAAAATATACACGTTTTCTATCTATCGATCTACCTATATATCAACGTGAGGCGAGCTGAACGGTTCTCCATATGATACAATCGTACCTCTCGGGTTAGTTTTTGGTTTTTTTTTGTTCAAATCTACTCAGCATATTCTAATCTCTTCTGTTTGAGGACTATTGTAACTGTTGCAGAATTGCAGAGCAATGTTAGAACCTCAATTCTACCTAGTTGTATGGTCGTTGAGATGGTCCATCTTTGCAGTCCCTACGCACCATCTTGGTAATAATATAGAAGCTACAAACCGCAATCTCCCACTATGAATTATTTATCTTAAGAACCAATTACCTGATGGCCTGAGAACTATTCACCATTATATTGAAATTTACATGGATTCCAGAATGATTCGTTGTTTACACTGGCGTTATAATTGGGTAAGTTCCTCTTCATATTTCTGGTGTATTTGTTTCCATTCAAATGTTACGGGGAAGTAAAATGATAAAAACGTCTGTGGTTTTATTGATAAATGGAATTCAAGTACTTGCGTAAGCTGAAGTACCTACAATATATTTCGGACGTGATTGTCACTTTTCAACATTTAAATGTAGAAATAATAAATAAAGGCTTAATTTTTTTATAATTTAACATGAACATGTATCATAGTGGCAACAGAAGCTATATATGAAAAACAACTTGTATTTTATTTGCACGTGTGGACTTGCACAAGATCCGTGCATGTATTGCACTGAACGTAGCAGCACCAATGGAACTTGCAGTTGCACTGCTTCGAGACGAGATACTGATGTGTATTGTACCCTCTTCCACAACAGAGCACGTTGCAACTTGCCATTCCTGAAACAAATATTAGAAATTGATATATTAGAATACTCATAAGGAGGAATACTCATAGAATAGCATCATCAGTATTTCCAGAACAGGCTAACTCTCAAAAACTGCTAACTTCTTTCATCTCGCACGAATCGATGCATAGCCAAGTGTGAAGAGGTTTTGAGGAAGCTGTTTGATGATTCATTGTGCAGTGTAACCGTCATCAGTTACAATCAACCGGTCTGAGTCTGCTTTAACGATCTTTGAGATAAGGTCGTGGTAGGGCAGATTTCAATGGGACGCATTTTTAAGAATGAAGGGAATTGTTCTGGAAGTTAATAACTCTGTAATGCCTATCGTTCCATTATGACCGTTTTCACTGTGCTACCGTATCTGTATCTGTGCTGACCGTATCTGTCAAAGTGATTGGTTCTGAACTGGAACGATGGCCGTTACTACAGCATAGAGTACATGAGTGATTTTATTCTAATTTATTAGCAGATGCCTGTTTCTTCGGAGTGGCTGGGTCGGTCGATGTCAGATACAAGAGGATGAGGATCCGTTAGACGTACTTTTCCTAATCGACCCCCCAAAGTCGGACACGCGAACTATTTGGCCCATTATTCTCGCAAGAAAACAGCAGCTCAGTTTGACGTACGAGTACATTGGTATGAACCCATGACAATAATATTGTTACCTTATTTCAAATAAAATGGTACTCAATACTATTTCAGATTATGCACTGTGTGGTGTTGCATCCATACTAGTAAATAAAATTCCAATGGTTCATTATCGAAGATGATAAACCAAAAGCAGCCATTTCAGGCAGATGCAGTATTTCGAAAAGCCTCCGTCTTCTCAGCACGGTCCCAGTTGGTTTTCAGGCGTTATAGTATTTGCAAATAGAGTTAATCTTTTTGCAAATCAAATTAATCTTTTGACAAATTTAATTAAACTTTTTACAAATAAATTTAATCTTTTTACAAATAAAGTTAATCTTTTTACAAATAAAGTTAATCTTTTTACAAATAAAGTTAATCTTTTTGCAAATAAAATTAAACATTTTACAAATAAAGTTAAACATTTTACAAATGAATTTAAATCTTCCCACTGCAGTAGGTAAGTTTGATTTTTAACGCATATCATGTTTTTTAAACAAAGGACATGAACAAAGAACAAGAACATAAAAATAGAAAAGGGCGAAGAAAAACATCGTCTTTAAAAAACAATGTCCTTTCTAATGATGAGGTGAACAACCTCTTCTAATGAAGACGTTACCCACTTGCAGCCGAAGTTAAATTGATGAACATATTCATTACATAGTTCGAGCAGTCGTTTGGCGTAACTTCTCCGACAGTTCGAAACTTCCCCAGGAACACTCATGATTCTTCGAGCCGCATTCTTAATTTTTGAAAATGCGTGTTCTGCTGGGTTGAGCATAGAGGAATAAGGCGGCAGAAATTGTATGCTCATTTGGGAAGAATTCATGAAGTCATTAACCTCTCGAGCCTTGTGGATTTTGGCATTATCCATTACTAACACCGTGTTTTCGGCTGACGTCCCCAATCGCTGTTCCACCTCGCGCTACCCATTCAAAAGACACAGTTCACCGAGGAAGTCACCGAGAAACTTGCTGCAGTGGGAAGATTTAAATTAATTTGTAAAATGTTTAATTTTATTTGTAAAATGTTTAATTTTATTTGCAAAAAGATTAACTTCATTTGCTAAAAGATTAACTTTATTTGTAAATAGATTAACTTTATTTGTAAAAAGATTAAATTTATTTGTAAAAAGTTTAATTAAATTTGTCAAAAGATTAATTTGATTTGCAAAACGATTAACTCTATTTGCAAATACTATATATCTATTTCAGCAATCAAGGGACAGAGAATTAAGTCGCTCGGCTATCGGCAGTTCCATAATAAATAATACGTGTGTCGGGATTTCGAAAAAATGCATTCATCAATATCCATAGAACTGAACCATCGACCAAAGTGACTTGTACTGAAACGAAGGAATTATCCAGCAATCAAACCTTGTTCCTTTTCTGATTAAATTCACGAAATTCGAATACCATCAATCCTTAGTTGCAGTAGGGGAAAAACACGTGGAGTCAATTTCTAAATTAAATATATCAATATCCCGCATTCAGCAATGGATAACCGAATGGAGAATCAAGATGAACGAAACCAAGTCAATACAATGTATTGATGTATGTCATGTCGATTTCACCAACAAAAGAATCGATTATGTACCGGCTTATCTCAATGGGAAATTGATACCACATGCTAATGCAAGGCTTCGGTGGAAAGTCCACTTGAAGAAAAAGAAGAAAGAACTCGTCCTCAAGTGCAGACAAATTTACTGGCTGATGGGTGGACATTCAAAATTGTCTGTTCAGAACAAGCTTACTTTGTACAAACAAGTCCTTAAGCCAGTCTGGACTTATGGAGCGCAGATGTGGGGCTGTACTGCTCAATCAAATCGAGAAATCATCCAAAGATTTGAGAATAATTTGAACAGAAACCAGGTACTCGCTGAAGCTGAAATCGTCTTACGAGATCTGGATGACCACGATGCATTTTAAAGGAAAAAATTCATCAAATCAGAGAGACTCTACATCCTAGGGTGAGAGGGGATTTTCATTATTGCCCTCCGGATTTTCGTCAGCCTGACTATTCAGATTAGGTACCAGAATATGTCACCAACTGAACTTTTTGAATTATTTATCGGTTCTGACATGTATGAGTTGATAGCGAATGAATCGAATAATTATGCAGCTCAAAATAACATAACTATGACACAAATAACCACTGACGAAATCAAATGTTTCGTAGGAATACCTAATGGTTCTCAGTGAATACGTGGAAGTTCCAAGCAAACGGATGTATTGAGAGTCTACCCAAGACAGCCACAATTCGCTTGTAGCAAAGGCTATGCGAAGGAACCGCTTTGAACAAATACTACGAATTTTCCATGTTTTTTGATAATCAAACCCCACTCGTACACAATGACAAGCTCAGCAAAATTCGGCCGCTGTTGGAATACCTGAAGGAACAATCTATCTTTCATTTCGTACCAGAGCGTAATTTGTCCTACGATGAGAGTATGATAAAGTACTTAGGAAAACATGGGATGAAGCAATGTATCAGAGGAAAGCCTATACGATCTTGGTATGAAGCTTGGATTTTGACCACCGAATGTGGATACATGATAAGTGCTGAAATATATCAGGGTAAGAGGAACAGCAAGGAATCTGAAATCGCCAATAAAGTTGGTAAATCCACAGCTCCATTTCTCAGGATGATGGTCAAAATTAGCAACGAGTTTTTGAGCAGCTGGTATTTCACCTTGCTGCCGTGTTCCCCCCATTTACTCCTAACATGAATTGAACTTGAGTATTTCTGGAAGACAGTTATCCTCACACCTGTGGGGGTCTTGTTGCAGGTCCGCCCTTTGGTTCCCAAGGACCCCAAATTCGCATTGGCCAGGCAATAGTTAGGCGACGGCTCCAAGTAAATCAGCTCAGTCCCTCGTGGTCTCGATTTCTTCTTCATTGTCCGTAGGCCCCCAGCCCGACTCCAAACGCCTTTTCTCGCCCTTGAACAGACAAATAAAATAAAATTATTGAAAAACTTCCAAACTGAGTGAGCGGTCAGTTATTTGTACTAAGGGAGTACGTATTACCTGTGATACTTCTCCATCAAGTGCATTCCTATTCTCCGAAATTGAGGGAGGCCCTTCCAGCAAGTCTTCATCGAGCAGCTTCCCGACACTCCGTGGCATTTACAGATTTGAACCATGTTGTTCTTCACGGCCTGCAAAAAAGGAAGAGCGAATGTCAACGTTGGTAAACAGAAAGCGTGAACGTATTTGTGTGTTGTGAAGAAGTATCTATTTTGGAGGATAATCGCTATCCGTGTACGCCGACCGGGAATGAATTGAATGGTTTATTTTTTATCACTCTCTGAATTCCGTACCAGTGCAATGATACGATCGTCGTGATTGAACAAGTAGTCAGTCACTTCAATTGTGTTGAAAACTAATTTATGCGATGTACATTGTAGGTATACGTAGTTCTGAGAGTGTCCTACAGCTATTTTTCTACCCGTCTGAGATGTAGATTTATTCAAGTGGATCATGGAGTGAGCAGATGCGAAGTTAAGATATCACTACTACTGCCTTGGAGAACCTATTGCTCGTATCGGGCTACTCAATTCCAGTAAATCTCCGGTTTCATCCGAGTCGGTGTGAGCTATTGACGGCACGCAACGGCGGTTTCACGAAGTGGATTTTCAAACGCTGAGGTCACGGGACATCACGTCGCTTCACACCCTTGAGGAATTAGACTCTCACAACATCCTTGATATCACCTACCTAACAAGATATTTGTACCCGTCAAATAGAAGCGCTGGTGGTCGAACCGGATTCTCTTCTCATGTCCAATGAGTGCTCACCTTGCACAGCAGGGGCGGGTTCTGACTATGATCTAGGGCGACTGAAGATGGGGGGGGGGGGGGTCATGAGGTTCATAACTTAACCTAACTTATATGGACATATGGCTTGCATTTTACAGGCAAAGTTAATTCTTTTTGTTGCATGTAGAGCGTTTAGGGAATCACTGGAAATAACAGAATTTCTACCTAACTCTTACATGCCAAATCAATTTTGTTTTTCTAATAAAACGCTTTTGACACGCCAAAGACGTCCAGTTCGAACTCAGCTTTAGTATGGGTAATCCATTGTACAACCCCTCGAAATTTGGAAGGTGTCACTATCTCGGCAATCGACATAATACGAGTATATTAATATGTATATAAGATATTATTCTGCCGAAAAGTTACCTTACCCAATGTAGGCCTACCTAAATACAAATACCTGCCTAGCTGTAAAGTTTTTGATAATTTTTGTCCTTATTCCAAAAAAAAATTAAATTTTTATGATCGTGGAAACTTTTCATAACCCTAGGTCAAGGGGAAGGGGTTCAAAACGAATTTATTAAGTTCAGATCGAGTTTGAACGAAGTTTTTTTTTCTTTTTTTCTTCAATATGAGGGTGATTCATGCGGTAGCCTGTTAATAAATTATTGTAATTAATATTGATTCATGATTATCATTAACAATTAATAATAATTGTTAGGTGGAAGTAGAAACCCCAGAATCATATTGGTAAAAATTGTTTGTAATTAATGCATCATCTTTATAAACGTTTCATCTATCATTTCGTGAATCTGCACTGAATTCAGGAGGGTGATCTGCACAAAGAAGATAATAAACCGTTATGTCAATAATTGAAACGTAAACCAGCAAACTTTGAAGGGTGGGGGGGGGGTTTCTTGGGCGATTCCAAAGGTTCATTATCGAAGATGATGAACCAAAAACAAGCCAAGCTGAAAAACGGACCTCGGATTCGGATTCATCACCCCCAAAAAACATTATAAATTTACAAGCTCCGGCCGGATGCAAGACCGACCAAAAAGTTTGTGAACTACCGTAATTATTAATGATTAATATTAATATTTTATAATTAATAATAAAGCTTAATAATTTTGAGTAAATAATGATTATTAATAATTAATAATCATTAATTTAATAATTATTACTAAATTATTGCGGAAGTGGGTAGGTGGAAATAGCAACCCCAGAATGAGATTGGTACAAATTATTTGTAATTAATTTATCATCTCTACAAACGTTTCATCTGTCATTCCGTAATTTAAGCAGAAGGGTGATGCACACATGGACTGCACCGATAAGTTCGTTCGCATCTAAGTGCTCGCACCTCGATTAGCGCGAGGTTCCCTGTATTGTCATCGTAATAAGTGATATGGGCCGGAATGTCTTGTGATGTGTCTCAAGTGTTTCCAGGACTCATCGTCAAATAAGAGCGCCGGGTGCAGTAAATGTGAGGGCTCATTTCACTCGAGTTGCACTTCTTTCAGAACCAAGGAAATTTCACGATAGGTTGGAAGACGAGATTCTTCGTAGATGGAAATGTGATGGATGCTTAAGTACACCGAGAAAATGAACTGAGGTGAATACAAAAGACAGTGCTCGGATGAAGAATTCCTAACGTTTGAGGGAGGGAAAACATCATCTCTATAAAAACTCCAACTCAAAAACAGAAACTCTTTAGATAAACGTACCAGTAGCCGACTCTTTGAGGCGAATTTCGCAGTATTTTCCCGTCCCTGTGTTTACTAATAATTATTGTTATCTTGTCTTTTTCCATCGTTTGCGGCAACAAGGTCCGCCTCGTCACGGAAGATTCTAAACTGGAGAAATTTAGTTTTTCTGAGACAAACTTGTGCGTCAAAAATCGTTGTTTACATAATATTATGTAAACATATTATATTAGATATTATCTACTAGTAGGTACATATTATATTAGATATTATGTATCAGCAAAGTTCATTTCGCTACGTCAATGAGGTCTCGATGTTAAAACTTTCTATTTGTTTCACGTTCGATCTTATTTCAAACCCCAATATTCAGACAAATAATAACTGCGCAACAACTAAAGATTTTCAGCAACAACTAACATAAGTAACTGCCGCTGTTCCTCATATTGAGTTAACTTATTCCCTTTCAGGAATTTGATGATCAAAGCTACGCAGCGTTCGGCACAGTCGTTGAAAATTTTTAAATGAGTCACAATCTGCACTCCATAGCTCCGGATCCTTATCAAGAAATTTAGAGGAACCATACTTTTACGTAAGCCCGGCAAATGAAAACGTACATCTTTAAAAGATTGCCGTCATCATTGGATATTAGCTTCAATTGTATTAGCTTCAATAAATGAAGTCGTGGATGTTCGACATTTAATGCTTATTGCCATCCAACTAAATTTGAACCTGCAACCGGCTTTTTGCAGACATATCCTGATTTCCCAGGAACTAATCCACCAGGGAGACAACGAGAAGTTCCAAACTGAAGTGGCCGACGCTCCTGTATTGCAGAGGAATCGGTATCAAGTTTTCACTTGGCAGCAATCTCAAGTTTAAGCGTTTTTGAAAGCCCATGAAATTCGCAAAATAAAGAATGTGCCTGTACCAATTTGGTCCCACTCATTTTCTAATTTCTCAAAAAATGCGGGATTTGCATCTTTTTAGTTTTTGAAGAGAATGTAGAAGGCTGCACCAACAGTTCCTCTAAATATCAAGAATCCGGAGCTATGGAGTGCAGATATTGACTATCTGCTATGGTCTGAACATTGTGACTCATATTAAAATTGTAAATCAGGGAAAATTGTAAATCCTGAAAGGGAAAAAGTTATCTCAAGATGAAGAACAGCGGCAGTTACTTATGTTAGTTGTAGCTGAGGACTGAAAGAAAAATAAGTTACGCTACTTGAAAAAGTTCTGTACAAGATCAAATCCTTATAATAAAGAAATGTGAATGAAATTTGAAAGCAAAACCTGTAATTTGCAAGAAAACCTGTTTTTTGAAAGAAACACCTGTAATTTAAAAAAAAAAAAACCTGTAATTTGAACGGAACAGACGGTACTCAATTACGTAGGCGGTAAGTATCCTCTTTAGAGACTGCATTGAACAAAAGTTGTCGGGAATGGTCCATTTATCTTATAAAAAAATTTGGAGCTGCCAAAATCTGAAATTTTGAAAAATGTTGCCTACCTATCAGGCTCAGAGATAGGCAACATTTTTCAAAATTTCAGAATTTGGCTGCTCCAAAATTGGTTTTAGACTAACAACTTTTGTTCAATGCAAAAAGTCTCTAAGGTGGATACTTACCGCGTAAGTAATTGAGCACCGTCAGGTCCAAAGGGCGTAACTACAAGTGCGTTGTGAAACACCTTCCGGTGGTCCAAAAAACCCGAAAAAAATTCCAGATATCTTAGTTTTTATAACTGAACCGATTAAAGTTTCAGCGCATCAACATTTCGAACCTTCGTGGGAAAAAAAAAAAAAAAAAAAAGTCTATTGTCGTATTAGACGTGCATGTGGGAGCTCCACCATCTGTTTCTATGTCGTCAATGTCGTCATTTGTCTGTCAAGAAACCCTTGGGTTCTTAAATGTGTAGATTCCAGTAGGAACACGGGCTAAACACCCTATGTTCAAATGGGATTGATTCATCATCAGCACGGGAATCGCACATAGCTTAACCCTTCAGAAAGCTCCTTCAGAACAACTTGCTGTATGGAAGTTCAAATCCGCAGGCAATCCTCTTTGTGTCCTCCGCCTATAGGAGCGCCCTTGTCATAACCACCAGTTGAGTCCATTCCAATGTAGTGAATGAAAAAGTGAATGTGTCGCCGTTTTTCTTTCGCCTGTAAAACTCGCTAAAAGAAGATGTGCTGTTTAAATATTTGAATACATCACTTACCATTCTTCCCGCTTTGTTGTTGTGCAGATTCATTCGGCTTCTGGAGTCGAACTCGATCTCCCGAGCGTCGAGGAACTTGCGAGCCAGTTTGACGCCGTAGTTGATGTCAACACCGCATCCACTCCATTTCCAAGATGCGTGTGCGTTGGTGCTGCTGAGATCGCAGCCGCATGCAGACAGCTCGCCTCGGCTGCAGGCTCTTGATATTGCGTACGCCACGCCCCCGCTCACGATGCTGTAGGTGAAGGCAGCTTCTTTGCTCCCTGAGGCAGAAAAACACTTACCTACATCAAATTCACAAATAGGCAAAGGCATGTTTTAGTCTGAGTCAAATGCAAAATGTTATCCATTTTGCACTCATGAGCACCATTCAATCAGCAAACGGGATACTGTGCGTTCTTGCATCTTCACAATTTTATTGCATTATTGACATTTTATGTCTTTACTCTGGCACACAACTCGAAAAACGTTACACAAAAGCGTTACACGAAATCTTCACGAAAATTTCTGATGATTTTCGCTTACAACCGATTCGGTGCTACGGAACTTTATCTTCGCCAGTTATCATCGTACAAAAATCGTTCACCACTCGTTGGATAGCTCTCGATTTACCTAACCATATTACGTTAACCACTGCGGAGTGCGTGGCCGACAAGCTGAGGTATGAGCGTGATTGTTTAAATAACACAGGTGATCATTCTCAATAATTTATATTGTCTATACGAATTCAAGCTTCATAATTAATGATGAACCCTACAATTAAGTATAACAACTACGCTACTGGGGTAGATGATGTAGCATTGTTCGAAGGTTCTTGAATCACTTCTTTAAAGACATAAAATGTCCCAATGTGTTGCAGACTCGTATGCAAGCATTTAATTCTCGACTGTATCAACAACAGGATGGAGTTGACGTTCTTTTGACATTTTCATGTCTTTGCTTTGGCACATAAACTGAAACGGGAAAAATTTGTTTCCTTGGTTCACCCTTTCCCTCAGATCACGTCAGAACACAAGCGACAGGCGGGCCACTACGTCAGAGCCATGACGCACGAGCGTATGACGTCTGACGGCTGGCAGGAGGCCAACTAGTACGTCAAAGCCTATGCCGTAAGAACCTATGACGTCAGACGGCTGGCCGGAGGCCAACTAGTACGTCAGACCCTATGACGCACGAGCGTATGACGTCGACGGCTGGCCGGAGGCCAACCATTACGTCAGAGCCTATGACTCACGAGCGTATGACGTCAGACGGCTGGCAGGAGGCCAAGTAGTACGTCAAAGCCTATGCCGTAAGAGCATATGACGTCAGACGGCTGGCCGGAGGCCAACCAGTACGTCAGAGCCTATGACGCACGAGCGTATGACGTCAGACGGATGGCAGGAGGCCAATTAGTACATCACAGCCTATGCCGTAAGAGCCTATGACGTCAGAGGGCTGGCTGGCTAGGTGATCGGGTTTTAATAAGCCTCTGGAATTCCGCGCCTTCATTTTGCATTCATTTACATCTTTTTTCATAGTTTTTCGAGGTTAGACTAAAACAAACGTTGATAGGATAAATTTGACTTCAGATTTGGATTCTACGACAAAAAAAAGTCGAAATAATTTCAAATTATTGTTATTTCAATTTTTTTTTATACATAGCTCGGAAACCGGCGCTGCAGTTTTTGATTGATCAATTTTGGTGAGATAATCCCGAGAACACGAGTATTTCGTACAGTTGTACAAAATAACCAAAGACAGAGTAAGAGGTCATTTGGAGGTTTTGAACATGTCTCAACCGAATCGGGATTTCAGCAAAACTACAGCTTTGGCTTTTCGCACGAGAAGCGAAGAAAAAGACTTCAACGAACTTCTGAGCAGGTGAATCCAATTTTAATGATCGGAGGAGGCAAATTTGTCTTCAATTCGCATGTACCTAGCAGTCATTGTGGTATTTAGAAAATTGGGTCCAGAAGCCAATGTATCCACTAATGTGTCCATCAAATTTTGGCAAGACCTTGAAGAAGAGCAGGGTATGGATTCTGATACACTACAGTGGTCTTTTCAACACTGTCTTCAGATTTCTCCTTCACCTGGAAATACCTAAAATAAGAGATGAAACCATATCTTTTTTTCTTTTTTCTATTTATTCATTTGGCATTACCTTCAGTATACAGCCATTTTTTTCTATCTAATTAGTTTTAAGTAATTGAAGTATCAGATACTTCAATTACTTAAAACTAATTAGATAGATTCTGTAAGTTATGAATATATAAAAATTAAGTATCTGCTTAAATGTGTAAATTATTCTTCACAATAAAATTACTAATTTCTTTATAAATTAACATATTTTTTGAAGCTAGCATTGAAAAATAGTCAAATAACACTGTAACAAATAAAGATTGTCTGTGTCTCTCGAGTTCTGGGCATTCCATTATGAGATGTTGTAGAGCTCCCTCTGGCTGTCCGCATTTTTTTGTAGCTTCAAACCATTGAACAGTCTCCATTTCCCGTCGAAACCGCCGATTTGGTTTAAATACACATTATAGTTACAATGTAGTGATCACCATGTTATAGGTTCAACCCGTTAAAAGCGATGTTCAACTTGATAGGACTTGTTGGGTTTACATAATCACATGATAGAGATGCAAACCTCACGAAACCCTTTAGAAATGATTGGACAATCTCGGGGACTCCAATTTTTGTGTGGTCTTGCAGAATAATTTGTCAATTCATCCAAGACACTCCAAGGAGTACCTACTCATTAGTACTCCTACAACCTCTCTATTCACTACCTTCTTTCTCTTTACTTCATCGATATTTTACTTATTTGAATGATATCTTATTCACCAAAAATTATAGAGTACGAAAAGTACGAGCATCGTCGTCAGTTGGTTACAATTGGACGCTCTTGAGGTTCGGGCTCAATGGCTCCTGTGGATACGAGTAGTAGTGACCAATGCACACGAGATACTGGAAATGAACTAATCGAATTGATAACTTGGGTTTTCGACCAGTTACAGACTGAATGGTGGCTTGACTCCACACACGAGACAACTCATTTGCAACCGAAATCTCTAGTTCGTTCAGTGTCGTCATGGATATCGATCGTGCAATGTCGGAAGAGTTGAGTGATCACGAAACTGTAGTGCTGTACAATTACCTCAGGAGGAGAAGACGAATAGCCAGAAGGTGTTGGGTAAACTCGTGAAAGCTCCTCGCGCTCTTCACAATTTCGCGCAAAATCTAGAAGGACTGTAGTACTCGTCAAATGATGCAAATGTTGATGTACGTGGAGATGAAGTCACGAGACAGCCTCGAGCATCTCCTTCCGCAGCAGCTGACCGTATACAACAACTCACGAGCTGGGGATCTCAGCGCCTATTGAACCAACTATTTTCTATCCTCCCAAGCTTCTATGCCGTGGCAGAGGAAACATAATGTATTTTTGTGAGAAGTTAATAAACTACCATACTTGGCAACCTTTTGTATATAGAGATTTAATAAAAATATCGGTTCGCGTTTTGATAGTCTTGTGACAATACCATTGCTTCTTTATTTGTGAGACTATTCGAGTAAAAATTTATGTAGGTAAAATCAAAACATTTGGCAATTTTCGATCTCCAAAATTTAAAGAAATGGTCCGGAGTTGCAATTACAAATTAATATTATATAAAACTTACATTAATGGTCAAAAAATCAAATAAAGTCCTTGAGAAACGGATTTGTAAAGTAAATAGGAAAACATATCAATTGGAGTAAAATTGGCGCATAAGTAAGTCGAGGGGAAGAATTACAAATGTTAAAAACAAAGGTTTGCTAGGGCTTCGATATCCAGATTTAAATAGTTCAGTTCTTCTTTGTTCATAAAACTGGTGGCAGCGGGGGCAGCGGTGATGTGGCAGCAGAAAAACCGAGATATCAAGTAGGAGATTATGTTTGGTACTTCCGGCCTCAGCGTAGAGTAAGGATTGGCCCAAAACTCAAGACATCGTGGATTGGCCCTTACCAGGTAGTCAAAACCTAAAAATTACTATTACCCCCCTAATTGGGAGGGAAATGGGGGGAGGGAGAAAAAATGTTCAAAAGGCACTCCCTTGGAGCATAACAAACGTGTGTGCAAAATTTCAGCTCGATCCGATTTGTCTGCTGGGCTGTAGCCCCGTCAATGAACAAGAAGAAGAAGAAGAAGAACACGAAAAACGTGAAAAATAGTGGTTTTTAAACTGTTATACCCCGACACCTGATGTTCCCGAGAGCTGAAATTTGGTTTACGTCCTCACGTGCCCCTGGAGAGTTGGTGTACAAAAAATCAACTCTCGAGACACTCAGGGATCCGAGCTACGATAGGGTGAAAACCCCAACTTGTTCCGTCGCGTAATCAGTGTCTCAGTCTCTTCGGTTTTCTGGGCTTCGGTTTTCTTGGCGGGCGGGACGCTCCCGCGTCCCTAGATGCTCTCGGATGTCGTATTCCGCATACGGACGCCAAAAGGGAAGAAGAAGCGGAAATGTTTTGTGGTCTATGCAGACAAGTTGGTTCCAGCTGGTCCAGGTGCGGACTCCAAAGAACAGGAGAGGGATGGTGTTGTGAGGAGTTAACAACATTACCACACTTGGCAATGGTACATAGAGATTGAATAAAAATATCAGTTCGCGTTTTGATAGTCACGTGGCAATAACATTGCTTCTGTATTTGTGAGATTTCTAGTTTAGTTCTTCTTTGTGTTCTTATTTAAGTTCATGAAAATATTATGACACCGTAGATCAGAACTATTCACACAATTAGGTACCTATTATGTAGACAAGATACGGTTTTACATGAACATACCTGTCAATTTTACGAATTTTACTTCTTTGAATAACCAGAAAGATGGAAATTGTATAAATTTCCCCCTCCCCCATCAGCAACAGGTTGGTTTTTTGGCCACTCACCATCAAGGAACTGAAAACTCAAATCACCAGTCAACCCGACATGCGAATCTCCCAGGCGACTAGTTACAAACTGGTAATGTGAATCACAGATGAGTCCCTAACCGGTAGCGCCATGTACTGCGTCCCATAGTATGACACAAGGAGTGACTCAAAGAAAGTTGGTGGTTCGCATCACTAATCAGTTCCTTTTCACTACCCCCGTGAGCATACGGGCTGCGAACGTTTCGCTAAAAGGGTGCGATAATATTTATATTGGCTGCGTTTCATTTACAGGGCGAGAACAGTTTAACCCTGTTAGTCATCCGGTAGGACACCAGATACAATGTGAGGGGTCTACTCGCTGCTGGAGTGGTCAAGGTGATTGCAAAAGAGTCTGAAGAGCGGTGGGAGGAAAAGGCGAGATTACCAATTATTCGACAGCAGTTAGTTATCCTGACAGCAGCTCGTATTCCTAGCGATAAATCACTTCTCGTAATTAAAATTTGCTATCACAGCACTATTATCCGTCTGGAGGAGAATTAATTATGCATACAATTAATGTAATGATTGGGGCATCCTGAATCATTGATGCGACTTCCATCCTCATCTTCGCCTAAAGAGTGGCGGTTTATCGTAATTTTCTCCCTTGTAAGGATAAACAATAAAATGAGAACGGAGAGCAACGTCATATTATCCTTAGATTTTAACTTGGATGTCAGCGGAAGCAAACACTCCAATTTTCTGGAATTCATGCAGCAAAGGTTTGGTCTTATTTCAAATAACGACAGGAACTCTAGCACCATCCGTAGAGGCACTTTCATTGCGTTACGCAGTTCGAAGTATATGTACATTCGTCCGAAAACCATGTTCCATGATTCCTTGGTCAAAATGGCAACCCCACAAATTTATCACGGAAATTCCAATATCACATTTTCGTGCGTCGCGCAAAAACGTGAAACCCTGGCACTGCGCGAAAATGTTGTCCACCGCCGACCCCGAGTACGACACATGAAACTTCATTGTTTTTGAACGCTGATTCACGTGGTGCTATTCATTTTCTTTTTTGAAAAGCGCATTGGAGTAAAAAATACATTTTAGTGCAGAACGCATTTTAAAGTAAAAATGAAATGTCTCTCAATAAGGAGGGCTACAAACGATTCCTGGGCCATGAAAGCAGCCATGTGCGTAGTTCACACCAAAGTTCACAATTTGAGGAATTTTTTTTAAAGCAAATTCCAGACCATAACTCTCGATAGAATTGAGATAAAAAGTTCAAATTTGCACAAAAATCTGTCTTGGCGATCAAAAGGCTAAGTTCGTAGATGGGCAGAATCGGGCCACTCTAAGGGGGGTTTAGGAGAGTTTGAAGGGGTGAAAAATTACTCATAAATTCCAAAAATGAAATCGTCTGACAAGTGACACATCATTTTGAACGTTTCTTTACGCTGAACACGATGGTGAAGTCAGAATTGCGATATCTTATTCTTTTCTTAAGCTGGAGCTCTTTGAAGATGAAGAAACGTCGTTGTTACTTGAGATGTTCTTCACGGTTCATCTGCTCTAAACTGATAACGGAATAAGATATCGCAATTCTGACTTCAGCATCCTGTAGAGCGTTGAAAAATCTACAAACTGAGGTGTGGCTCGGCAAAAAAAAAAAGAGACAAAAATTGTTACATAACCAGTAAAATTGAGACATTTTACATAAAACCAGCTATTTCTTCGCAAATTCGCTCTTATAGTCATGCTGCATGACTGCGGTTCACATCTATGTAGTATCTTATGGTTCAGTATCTTTGTAGTCATAAGTGACAGTGTCATTGACTGCTCTGTTCATGAAGTGGTCATTCAATGCTAACTTCAATTTTAATTGTTTTAAATAGTTAAATGATTTTGTCTTAACTCAGGGCAGAACTTACTTTTAACTTGACTTCAATTTAAACGAACGTGTTTCGTTTTCAATGTACTTTTGGATTTTCAACGAAAGTTTTGGGTTTGTTTTTGTTGCCATACATTATTTACTATCAAAATAACATTTAACGTGGTTATAAAATTGATTTTAATAGAAATTTGATTTATTTTCAAAGTCTACCCGTTTTGGGCTGAATGTAGCGTGTCCGAATCTTATAATGTTGTAAAATTATTAATTGGACGGGTATATAAGTCATTGAAATACGATATCTTCTGGTCCCAGGTCTGATGTAATGAAGATTTCCAACATTTTAATTATCAACCGTTAGGCTAGTAATAAGTTTAGTACGTCTCTTGAGATATTTTCTAAAATGGACTAGAGACGTTTTGAAAGAAAACATTTCAAGTGTTCTGATTATTGTGAGAAAGTATTTACATCCTCCGCCGGTAGAACTTGTTTATGAGGGCGAAGCCCAGTCTCCTTCATAGAACCACCGGCATGTGTACAAGAAACGGAATGATCACTTAGCGTGCACATTAACCAAAAGTTATGACCTCGCCACTATAAATGAATTAGTTTACGTCGAAACTGTAGTTACACCTTTGGGAAAGGCGAGGCAAGCTGTTAGGCTCGAGAAGCCGCTTCATTCCGATTGAGTGCAAGCCGCGGATTCCCACGGGAACTTCACACCTACCGGTGAACCAAACTCAATTCAGCTGATTGAGACGACATTGGGATGAATATTTTAAGGATCTCATCAGTTTAAAAGTTTAGTGCGATCTGCTATCAAGCGAGTTAGTAATTACCTACTTTAAAATAACAACAAGGTGGTAAAGTGAGTAATGAAAAGTTCCAGTCATACAGCATGATCGAATGAGCGAATTTTGAAAGCAGCAGGTATTCGTACGAATAAGTTAAACAGACTAGTTTTACCCACAGTAAAATTTGGGGTGGAAGGAGAGGAATCAAAAATGTTTTGAATACCAGGAAACCAGAAGAGATACTCAGGTAGCAAATGTTGTCCCAATTTTCCGAGTAACACCTCTTCAGTAGATTTTTTTAACGCTGAACACAATTGTGAAGTCAGAATTGCGATTTCTCATTCCGTTATCAGTTTAGAGCAGATGAACTGTGAATAACATCCCAAGTGACAACCACGTTTCTTCATCTTCAAAGTGCTCTAGCTTGAGAACGGAATAAGATATTGCAATTCCGACTTCATCATCATGTTCAGCGTAAAACAAACCTTTAAAATGAGGCGTCACGTTTCACTTTACGAATTTATGGATAATTTTTCCTCCCTCAAACCTTTTTTGAACCAAATACTTTTTTGAACCAAATATAATCTTCCAATGGGTCGTACCGAGGAAATTGTGCAATCGCCAAGCAATGCATTGCAAAATTATATTCACAGGCGGCTCCGAAATTGAAGGCAATGCAGGTTGTGCAACGTATGCCTGGAACGTAAAGTAATGACTCAACGATTTAGCGTCGGTATTCACTGGACTACGTTGGGCACATCGAGGATTACCTCGAACCGTACTATTTCTCTGACTCGAAGACCGTGCTGCAGAACCTTCAACATCCAGAGGCTCGCTCGAAATGCTCCTACCTATGGATCCATCTGATAAAGCGACTCTACGAGCTCCGCAATATGGGACTGACAGTAAAATTTGTTTGGGTAAAAGCGCACATTGGAGTAAAAGGTAATGAGGTTGTAGATCGGGCAGCGAAGCTGGCCTGCCACTGTGACGACGACAGTAATGTTTGTACTCCCAGTTCAAGAAAGCGATGACGAGAAGGTGGCAAGAGTACCAGGGAGAGACAATACCCAAGGCCAAATCCCATAAATATTTTGGTGTCACACTCGACCAGTGGCTCACCTTTGCTGAAACTCACATTGCAGCGTTGCTGAAACGCCTGAAAAATAGAACTAACCAACAAATGCTAACCAACAAAATGCTGATTTACAAACTCCTAATCAGGCCAATTTAAACTTATGCCCTCCCTATATGGGGCACATGCTCTCCCAGCATATTTAAGAAAGTGGAGTCGCAGCAAAACTACACTCTCCAACGACATATAGTTCATTCTCCCGAGTTTGTGAGGAATGAGACCATTTATCACGATTTTAAACTCGACCCTCCTCATGAATGTCTAATGAAGGCTACAGAGTCGTTCATACGTCGAAGCGCTGATCATCCGAATGAAACTGTCAACGAGGGATTTGCAGCATTCACAACACCACGTCTGAAACGGCCGCGTCATATTCGGGACATTTTGGAAAGCTGAATCTCCTGTTCCTTAAGAGTGCTCCTTGCCGTGCTGAAGGCACTTATAACTGTGGACTAATCCGTAATGTTCAATATTTCGCTAAGGTATATTACTCTTAAACCTGTCAAAAAAAAAAAAAAGTACCTACCACAAAAGTTATAAATTCCATTTCCCAACGTTAACAGCTAAACCATGGCGTAATGAAATCACGGGCCAGGAAAAAAAGATTCTACCACAAAAGTTATAAATTCCATTTCAGAACGTTAACAGCGAAACCATGGCGTAATGAAATCACGGGCCAGGAAAAAAGATTCTACGAGAGCATGGCTAGACTACAGACTGGCTTATCTCCACAGAATACATCAAGAGCAGACAGATCTTTATGATGAGTGCGATGAAGTGGACGATTTGGAGCATGTGCTTCTCTCGATGGTCAGCTGAAATTGACGTTGGATGTGGTCGCTGAACCTTACCCGTTCAATTTCACATCCATAGTGTTCAGGCCCGAGCTCTATGTGAGAATAATGAACTATTTCATGAGATTGGCCACAATATTTATTAGTAGTTTCAAGTAATGTAACCGTGAAGTATGTCGACTGCAATAAAATCTTGTAGTACATGTGTACATATTACATGGCTGTATGGAGAAGTCCAATGCCAAATAAATCATTTAAAAAAAATAAAAACCTTCCAGCTACTCGCCACATGGTTCAATAATGTTAAATCTATATACGAGTAGGTCTTGTCATCTGCTCTTACCAACAGTGATTACGTATCCGAGAGGATGCTTCTTGTTCAGGGCGGAACAGTTCCACCTGTGGTAGTTGAATTGGTAGTGACACTCGTCCATCGCTAATTTGATTCCGTCAGCTATGGCGATCATCGCTTCAGGCGAAGATTTGCAAATCTCCCTTTGCCGCCTGCTGAGCCCTCCCATCCTCCCGCACACCATCTCTGCTCCGAATTCCACACCTTCGCCGATCCTGCAATAAAACCACAATATTCATCAAACTATTCAAACAACGTGTTATTTTAAAACGAAAAACATGAATTCGGAGGGAAACCAAAGAAGTCGTGAATCGACTGATACGGTAACCAGTTGGTCACTATTCATTCTACTGCATGTTCCGGACAGCTCAGACCTGCCAGAACCGTCAGCATTGGAGGACACTGTCCTTCAGACATTTCGTGGCTGTCCATCATTAGCCAAGCTCCACTCATGGGTAACTAATTTGATCATTTATTCAATTATTTGTAAGCTGCCTAAACCACAAAATTCTAATTCGGAGGAGGCAATTGAAAACAGCAGAAAATTCCTTTTGACAGAAAGCTTCCAGATATGCAGCATAATAATACGAGCGAATTTTCGGAATTACCCCCGACTAAGAGTTTTTTATGAGTACCACCAATATTAGCGAATTTTCGAAGAAACGGAAGCTATTATTCTCGCTCCAAAATTTTCAAATCTCGAATTTCCAAAAATTATTCATTCAAAAATTTGCTCTTAAAGCCACGCTGCATGACTGGAACGTTTTCAAGCTCTAGACCTATTTGTTTCGTCCTTCCCTTTGGGATCACCAGACAAATTTATATTTACGGTTATTTTCTGGACTCGAAACTCAAATTGGACGCAGTTGTTATACAGGGAGGTTCTTAATGAACGTCCCACCCTTTTTATTTCGATATTTAGAGAGATAGCAAAAAACTCATTGAAGTAACGTCTCCCTATTTTTTTTTACAAAGAATTCAAAGATCACATTTTTGTGTGCCGCGCATGCGCACAAACGCTATTTACGCATGCCAACTTTCAAATGGAAACCCGTTTGTGCGTAATTTTGATATGACGGAAGACATGAAATTTCATTAATTTTCGACACTGAATCACGTGGTGATAGGTGTCAGTTTTTTTATTGGACTTAATTAAACCGGGATTACAGAATGAAACATGGTCGTTTTTAAGAAAAATCACCTTATTATGGCTCTTGATAATTTTAGTTTTAGTTAGATGAGTTTTAGGCAGGTGGGTAGGTATCTAAATTATCTTGTTACGGCCATGTGATTTATTTTCCCTCGCCGTTTCGCATCCCAGGCTTGGGACCAGCTAGGGCGGGCTTGAAAAAAATGAAATAAGAAAAATTCCTTGTCTGCCATAGAAAAAAACTCTGCAAATACACAACGGTTTATTATCTTCCTTGTGCAGATCACCCTTCTGTCTATACCAGACTGTGTTGCAAATCGGCACCATACCATATTCTCACCGTACTCATACCATACCATACGAATTTCTTTCCTATCATACCATACTGTACTATACCAAATCATACATACCTACAATAATATACCATACCATACTCATACCGTGTCATACAAACCGAGTGAATATTGAAATGTCATCCATTTCTGACCTATATTTAAAATTTCAAGTATCTAGCTCATCATCAAAATTTAATTTGTTTAAACAAATAGGTATTAATACAGCGGGAAATATTATTCAACATGGTTTGAAAAGGGAAAAACAAGTTTTGTAAAAAATCCCAATGCTCTAGGTAGTAGTCGATACCAGTGACCAACATTTTCTTCAGTAGTCGACATGGTTTTGCACTAGTAGTCGACCTACATGTGTTAGAAGTCGACAGTATCACTTGAGTCAGTAGTCGACAGGTTTCGTCATTCCATCGTTTTCGAATTTTACGACATCTAAATAAAATACATTCAACTGTGAATCGGAACTTGAAAATAGATTAATAAGATGTAATAAAGTAGTTATCAGACTTTTTATTTGAAAACAGCTCATTATCAGTCTCAAATTGCAATAAGTACTTAAGTAAAAAGGTATGAAAACTATAGTCGAAAACTCATTGTCAGAAAATTGACATTACAGTTGAGCTTAGGTACCTATTTACACATTTTTTTTGACATTTTCATGTCTTTGCTTTGGCACATAAACTGAAACGGGAAAAATTTGTTCCCTTGATTCACCCTTTCCCTCAGATCACGTCAGAACACAAGCGACCGGCGGGCCATTACGTCAGAGCCTATGACGCACGAGCGTATGACGTAAGACGGCTGGCAGGAGGCCAAAAAGTACGTCAGAGCCTATGACGCACGAGCGTATGACGTAAGACGGCTGGCAGGAGCCCAACTAGTACGTCAGAGCCTATGACGCACGAGCGTATGACGTAAGACGGCTGGCAGGAGGCCAACTAGTACGTCAGAGCCTATGACGCACGAGCGTATGACGTAAGACGGCTGGCAGGAGGCCAAAAAGTACGTCAGAGCCTATGACGCACGAGCGTATGACGTAAGACGGCTGGCAGGAGGCCAACTAGTACGTCAGAGCCTATGACGCACGAGCGTATGACGTAAGACGGCTGGCAGGAGGCCAACTAGTACGTCAGAGCCTATGACGCACGAGCGTATGACGTAAGACGGCTGGCAGGAGGCCAACTAGTACGTCAGAGCCTATGACGCACGAGCATATGACGTAAGACGGCTGGCAGGAGGCCAACTAGTACGTCAGAGCCTATGCTGCACTAGCATATGACGTAAAACGGCTGGCAGGAGGCCAACAAGTACGTCAGAGCTTATGACGCACGAGCATATGACGTAAGACGGCTGGCAGGAGGCCAACTAGTACGTCAGAGCCTATGACGCACGAGCGTATGACGTAAGACGACTGGCAGGAGGCCAAAATGTACGTCAGAGCCTATGACGCACGAGCGTATGACGTAAGACGGCTGGCAGGAGACCAACTAGTACGTCAGAGCATATGACTCACGAGCGTATGACGTAAGACGGCTGGCAGGAGGCCATAAAGTACGTCAGAGCCTATGACGCACGAGCGTATGACGTAATACGGCTGGCAGGGGGCCAACTAGTACGTCAGAGCCTATGACGCACGAGCGTATGACGTAAGACGGCTGGCAGGAGGCTAAAAAGTACGTCAGAGCCTATGACGCACGAGCGTATGACGTAAGACGGCTGGCAGGAGGCCAACAAGTACGTCAGAGCCTATGACGCACGAGCGTATGACGTAAGGCGACTGGCAGGAGGCCAAAAAGTACGTCAGAGCCTATGACGCACGAGCGTATGACGTAAGACGGCTGGCAGGATAACTAGTGCGTCAGAGCCTATGACGCACGAGCGTATGACGTAAGACGGCTGGCAGGTGGCCAACAAGTACGTCATAGCCTATGACGCACGAGCGTATGACGTAAGACGTTTGGCAGGAGACCAACAAGTGCGTCAGAGCCTATGACGCACGAGAGTATGACGTAAGACGGCTGGCAGGAGGCCAACTAGTGCGTCATACGACGAGACCTTTTATGTCTCTGCGCCCCCTCCCACACCCACATCGCGTACCTCGTACTTCATTTTGGTTTACTATCTTCGATAATGAACCATTGGAATCGCCCAAAGAAAAAAATTAGACCCCCCTCAAAATTTGTTGGTTTACGTTTCAAGATACGTAGATTCAGAAAATCGAATAAAAAAACTCTGCAAATTCTTGACACAACGGTTTATTATCTTCCTTGGGCAGATCACCCTTCTGTCTATACCAGACAGTGTTGCGAATAGGAACATACCATATTCTCACCGTACTCATACCATACCAAACGAATTTCTTTCCTATCATACCATACTGTATTATACCAAATCATACATACAATATTATACCATACCATACTCATACCATGTCATACAAACCGAGTGAATATTGAAATGTCATCCATTTCTGACCTATATTTAAAATTTCAAGTATCTAGCTCATCATTAAAATTTAATTTGTTTAAACAAATAGGTATTATTTAAACAATTTAACAGACAAGAAACCGAGTGAATATTGCATTGTGATCCAGTTCTGACCTATTTTTAAAATTTCAAGTCAATAGCTCATCATCAAAATTTAATTTGTATTATTACAAAAAGGAATTATTTAAACAATTTTACAGATGAGAAACCGAGTGAATATTGCATTGTTATCCAGTTCTGACCTATTTGTAAAATTTCAAGTCAATAGCTCATCATCAAAATTTAATTTGTATTATTACAAAAAGGTATTATTTAAACAATTTTACAGATGAGAAACCGAGTGAATATTGCAATGTGGTCTATCCCCGACTCACGGTTAAAATTTCTAGACTGTAGTTTACCGGGAAGATGAAAAAAGGTAGTTTTATTCTGGGCGTCTGGGGGTTTGGTCACATAACGGCCGTTTTCGACGCGAAAGTTTAGTGTTTTTCCTAAACCTTTGCGCGCTCACTGTGAACGAACGGCTGGTCGCACAAAAATCCAATTGGTCTTAAAAGATTCGTAATTTTCCAGGCCATTCAAAAGTGAACTAAAAATTACACCGTTTCATGAGAATTTTTAGAGATATGACATTGTCGAAATTTCAAAGTTCGTTTTGAACCCCTTCCCCTTGACCTAGGGTTATGAAAAGTTTCGAGGATCATTGTGGGGCTGGTCCAAACCCAGAAACCAAATTTTGTAATTTTAGCTCAACGCTAACTGGGCAAAGTGGCACGGAAGGCGGACGGCGTACGGGGGACGGCGTACGGCGTACGGCGGACGGACGGATTTTTTTTTATTCGATTTTCTGACGTACGATCTGTTCTCGTATCTTGAAACGTAAACCAACAAATTTTGAGGGGGGGTTAAAAAAAATTTTTCTTTGGGCAATTCCAATGGTTCATTATCAAAGATAATAAACCAAAAAACTCTGCAAATTCTTGACACAACGGTTTATTATCTTCCTTGTGCAGATCACCCTTCTGTCTATACCAGACTGTATTGCAAATCGGCACCATACCATATTCTCACCGTACTCATACCATACCATACGAATTTCTTTCCTATCATACCATACTGTATTATACCAAATCATACATACAATAATATACCATACCATACTCATACCATGTCATACAAACCGAGTGAATATTGAAATGTCATCCATTTCTGACCTATATTTAAAATTTCAAGTATCTAGCCCATCATCAAAATTTAATTTGTTTAAACGAATAGGTATTATTTAAACAATTTTGCAGACAAGAAACCGAGTGAATCCAGTTCTGTGATCCAGTTCTGACCTATTTTTAAAATTTCAAGTCAATAGCTCATCATCAAAATTTGATTTGTATTATTACAGAAAGGTATTATTTAAACAATTTTACAGATGAGAAACCGAGTAAATATTGCAATGTGGTCTATCCCCGACTCACGGTTAAAATTTCTAGACTGTAGCTTACCGGGAAGATGAAAAAAGGTAGTTTTATTCTGGGCGTCTGAGGGTAGGGTCACATAACGGCCGTTTTCGACGCGAAAGTTTAGTGTTTTTCCTAAACCTTTGCGCGCTCACTGTGAACGAACGGCTGGTCGCACAAAAATCCAATTGGTCTTAAAAGATTCGTAATTTTTCATGTCATTCAAACGTGAACTGAAAATTACACGTTTCAGTTAAATATTTTGAGATATGACATTGTCGAAATTTTAAATTTCGTTTTGAACCCCTTCCCCTTGACCTAGGGTTATGAAAAGTTTCGAGGACCATTGTGGGGCTGGTCCAAACCCAGAAACCGAATTTCGTAATTTTAACTCAACGCTAACTGGGCAAAGTGGCGCGGACGGCGTACGGCGTACGGGGGACGGCGTACGGCGGACGGACGGATTTTTTTTTATTCGATTTTCTGAATCTACGTGTCTTGAAACGTAAACCAACAAATTTTGAGGGGGGGTTAAAATTTTTTTTTCTTTGGGCGATTCCAATGGTTCATTATCGAAGATAATAAACCAAAATCCGTCCGTCCGCCGTACGCCGTCCGCGGCACTTTGCCCAGTTAGCGTTGAGTTAAAATTACGAAATTTGGTTTCTGGGTTTGGACCAGCCCCACAATGATCCTCGAAACTTTTCATAACCCTAGGTCAAGGGGAAGGGGTTCAAAACGAATTTTGAAAATTTGAAAATCTCATATCTCGAAAAATTCATATAGAACGGTATGTTTTTTATTTCATATTTAGATAGAGTTTGTTCCGTAGAATTTTTTAAGACCATCCGCAGCTGTGTACGACCAGCCGTTCGTTCACAATGACGGCTCAAAGATTGTGCCTCACAACACGATCGTGTATCAAACTGTTGAAATACAGGTCCATTTTCATACTAAAAGCTCTTTGGAACATCATATGGCTTAAGTGATGTCGAGTTTGTTGTTCTGAGGTGCGTTTCGTGCTACGGAAATGAAGGTAATTTCGAATGTTTGTTGGTAGGTACTTTTTTATAGAAAAATTATTACCGACGTAGTATTAAAAACCCCAGAATTATATCGTATTAATTAATCATAATTAATAATAATTATTATTAATAATAAATACAAGTTATTAATACCTAACAATAAATTATAATAATTTTGACTAGGTACTTGTTAATAATTAGTGATAATTGATAATAATAATTAATCTAACATTTAGGATATAGACATTTAGACCTAGTGATCTAGACAGAAGGGTGATCTGTACAAAGAAGATAATGAACCGTTGTGTCAAGAATTTGCAGAGTTTTTTTATTCGATTTTCTGAATCTACGTATCTTGAAACGTAAACCAACAAATTTTGAGGGGGGTTAAAAAATTTTTTTCTTTGGGCGATTCCAATGGTTCATTATCGAAGATAATAAACCAAAAACAAAGTTGGCATGCGTAAATAGCATTTGTGCGCATTCGCATCGCACCACTGAAGTTATGTAAAATTTCGATCGGACAGATTTATTGAACCAAAACCTTCTCCAAAACGCAACGCACGGATAAAGTCACCAAGTGGCAGTTTATTTGTCAATGGTACGAGTATGCAGCACAATTGAATTAAACTGCTTCAATCGTCACGAGACGTCTTTCTTGTTGTGTCTACGTGGAGAAAAGATCACAACACTAAAATTTTCATTCTAGTCGAGGGACGGTTTCAACGACGTCCATATACTAAAATAACGATCGTCGTAATTTTACTACGTTAATTAAGATCGGAGCTGGAAATAAAATGCGTAGATGTTATCTTTGGGTGCGAATGAGCATTCACGTACCATTTGCCGTTTTATGTCCGGGATAAGCTATTTAATTGATTATATTTGTCGTGAATCACTTGTTTAATGCTCGCATTTGGTTTTTTTTCCCCATTTTTATTGCGGTCATGATGGGAGAAACAAGTAGTGAGTGGTTGAGACTGGTTGGACTGATTTCGATATTCCCGACGGATCCTGCAGTTTAAGATTTTAACCGAAGCGGGGTGAGAGTGTTTCAATGTTATCAAATTTGCTTGTATTCGTCTGAATGGTCCTGCACTTCGAATGACCCAAAGTCGTAGTCGTTTCTGATAATATTAATTGAATTAGTTGACAATTAATTAAGTAATAATTTGGTGAATGATTGGTTATGGGGCTTGTCTTTGACGGCGCGCAAGTGCTCGCCGGGTGGCGGGCGGAGGGCGGAAGAAGAAGCTGAACGTGATAGGGGGAATTGAGAGGAGCGTGATAGGGGGAATTGAGAGGAGCGTGATAGGGGGAATAGAGGGGACCTTGATAGGGGGAATAGAGAGGACCGTGATAGGGGGAATAGAGAGGAGCGTCAAGAGGATAACGAGCTTTTCACGGGCGTCGTCGGAGCGATGCGATCACTTGTAGAGCGATGCGATCACTTGCGATTACACGGGAACATTGCGAATGGGATCGGGCGATGGGTGTTTCCATTCCGAGCGTTGTGAGAGGTTTCACGCGGGTTGTCTGATTCAATCGCAAGCAACGTGCGATTTGAAGCGAGTCAACGATGATTTCGGGCTCTTCTGCTTGTGTATTGCATATGGAGGGTCTCACGGCAACTCCCCACATCGTCATTTGGACGACTTTTCAGCAGAGCCAAAAAACCATCTGCCAATTACTATGTTTACTGAGTAGGTAATTCAGTAAAATATATGGTGAGATTTAGTGTTACCTAACTTAGGTACCTAACGCTTCGAATGGTATGGATAAACTCATTTTGGCCAAAAGTGACGATGTAGGGTGTTGCCGTGAGACCCTCGATTTGAAATTCGGGGTAAAATGTAGTCAACGACTGTAGGACTTTTTTTCCCTGTTGTATCGACTTTGTGGTTGTGAGATTGCGAATCCGATCCAGTTTGTTAATTTTGTAACTTAATTTTTGTAATTTTGGAAATTTAATAATAAATAAATAAATTCATTTTCGTAATATTGGGGCTTATCATCGATGCAAAATTCATAGTTGAACGTGTTGCGGGCGCATGGAGGCACTGATTAAAAGAATGCGGTTAGTGTAGATTCTTAAAGAAAATGAAGTCTCCCGGTGGAGATGGCGGTGCTACCTATCTCACACTCCCATCTATAAGTTATGAGGATCCGAACCCGTGTTTGTGGCCCCGCGTTCCAAATAGAAACGGTGCAGCGTGCAAATAAGTCCGCAACTCATTTCGCCCCGAGCCATGTCAACGGTCATCTTCTTTTACTACCGCGAGGAGCGGAGGTCGACGAGATGGTAATATAAATCATAACCGCCGGGGCCCCACCAATCTTTCCCAGGCCCTCAATATTCCACTGAAATATATTCAAGAGTTAAAAGGCCATTCATATACATAGCAATTGAGTTTGAGGAATCAAATTAAACTTTTTATGGGCAGTATGACAAGGAGCAGCGCGTCACAATGAGCCAGCCGCATCAGTAGGTGGCTTGATTAAAATGGAATTAATAAATGGAAATTCTTTGACATTCCCTGTTATGACTACGCTACAACTTGCCTCCCTATTTTATTCTAATTTTACATAACGTTTATCACACAGAAATGAACATAACTTAATTTTCAAAATATTGTAAATTTTAAACGTATCTCCTTTAATAACTCAGTTGTAACTAGAGACCGGATATTCATGGAAGTGCATATTCATCTCGCTTCATCTGAGTCGCATAAAAATTATATTAGGTATTATTTGAGTCAACTTCGGTTGATTCTCCGGTTCAAATTTTTTACTGCATATTTTTGCATGTTCGGGAAAAATTTCGTGATTCTGCATGATCAGTAGACCGTGAGTACAACGATAATTATGAACGTGAAAAAAGAGTATCATTAAACAATGAAACTTATTTAAAACACCATTTTAACGCCATACAAAATACAATACAAGTTCAGAACAATAATTTCAATACAATACAATGTGATACAATATTGAACGCCTATTGTTGTTTGCAATAACGGGTTTGTTGTTTGTAAAATAGTTTAAACAATACCTAATCGTTTAAACAAATTAAATTTGGATGTTGAGCATCAGACTTTAAATTTTAAACATGGGTCACAGATGGATGACAATACAATATTCAATAGGTTTACTGACTGTAAAATTGTTTAAACAATACCTATTTGTTAAACAAATTAGAGTTGGGTGATGAGCTAGAGTCTTGAAATTTTAAACATGGCCATGCATGGGTCAAAGATGGATGACAAGGCAATATTCACACGGTTTCTTGGCTGTACAATTATTTAAACAATACGTATTTGTTAGAACAAATTGAATTTGGATGATGAGCTAGGCTCTTGACATTTTAAGCATTGGTTGAGGATGGATGACAATTCACTAGATTTCTTGTCCGTAAATTGTAAACAATACCTATTTGTTTTATTAAATTTGGATGATGAGCTAGAGTTTCATCTATCATTGTGTGAATTAGATTAGGTAATGCGCTCAAAGAAGATGATAAACCGGTGTGTCAGGAATTTGCATAGTTTTCCTTAAAATGTCCACTAGGGTTGCGTGTTCCCTACTCACATACTTATGGAGGACAATGGTCGCCTCGCTGTTTGCCATGATAAGTTAACCTGGTCGTCACAGTGTTTTGAGGAATCTCAGAATTTTGATATCATCTCAGAAAAATTGTTCGTGGTTCAAATTAAGCAAACTTTTATGCGTTTTTCCGTCTGATTTTGATTCTAGAGGAGTGACTGTGCCTGATCAAAACACTGAAAGTTCGAAAATTCCTTCGTAAATAATTCTAATTTAATAAATAAAATGAGGTGAAATAGTGAAACAGTTCAAACTAGTCTGAAAATTTACTCTTTTTACGGGTTATAATGGTCCGATCAACTCTGTTTGTTTGTTTCAACAATCCTAGACATCCTAGTTTGACAAATCAGTGACAACAAGCCCGAAATTCGAGCTTCCCATCTGGTTACCACGAGAGTCACCTATAACTTTCAACGCTGGAGAAGCCTCAAACAAATTTTTCACCACGCCAATTTTTGAAGTTATTAGTTGCTTAGGTACTCTAGTTGGGGAAAAATGGCCAATAAATAATTATTGGATGAGTAGAAAGAAACAAGAAGAAAATATTGAAGCTGCATGTGACACATGCACTACGACCAGATCAAAAGGACAACAAGTGCATGTGACACATGCAGTACGACCGGAGAGCCTTTAACACCCGCAATGGCTGACGATCAGGTTAGCTCCAGTCAGGCTGCTTGTGACACATGCACTACGACCGCAAAAGGTTAATATAACCAAACCGAGTTACTTTATCAAGTCTGACTGGTTGAACAGCACAGAAACTCGAATAGCTCTATGTGTGCTATGTTCAAATTTGATATCAAGACTTCCTTTTTCGCACCCCTGGCCGTCTGGAACGGAATCTATCGTCAAAACACTCAGGCTCGGAAGCGTCTCAAATGTGTATAACAGTATCACCTTTCGACTAGGAGTTTCATTCTGATTCTGATGTATTGAATGAATGAAAACATGTTTCTATTGGAAAATAGGTAACTTTTACATTTCTTGTTTACAAGGAGAAATGTTGTAATCGTGGTCTCACAGGTAATCACAGCCAAATAACCAAATAATCACAGCCATATTTAATAAGGTCCTACAGACAATCCAGTTCAAATCTTCAACAAAAAAGAGGCAACAGCAAAACCACTCACAATGTTAAAAGCAAAAGTACGGTCAAACGAATCCATATTCAATCATGGCTTTTCACCTTAGCTTCCATGCCACAGAGTAGTGTTTTACCAAACTCAAATTATGAGTACTTGACTTGATCAATGCCATGTACTCCGCCCAACCGAAGTCGGTCTTGCTCGGGTATCGTCGCCTCACACCCATCAGTGCCGTGCATTTTCCAATGAAATGATACGCATTCGCCACATCTCCACTACTGCACAAATCGCACAACTGTTCCTGGGCCTTGTAAAGCCTATCCTCTCTAGGCTTCGTCGGTCATCGATTTCCCAAGACAACATGTAATTTGGTAAAGCGAACACGGACTTCACGAAAAAACGCAATACTCCCTCCACCCAATTATTATTTACGAAACCCCAGACCTGTGATGAGTAGTGAAGAATCGCCCGTGCAACGGCTTCGAACACCTTTGGGTGGGATATAAAACTTCTCCACATACCTGGGATTGCAAGCTTCGCTGCTGCACTATTTTCAATCAAGTGGGGAGAAAAAGAGAGAGTGGGAGTTAAAAAAACGCCCAGATACGTGAATTTATTAACAACAACGACTTCCTGGTCTCTGTACCACCATCTTTCCCTCGCACTTTGCTTACCAACATTTCTAAATACCACCACCTTGGATTTGGCTAACTTGAGCTCTAAACCCACAGCTGAACAGTAATTCCCCAGTCTATTAATCATCCTTTGCAATCCCACCACACTGGACGACACAGCCTTCCTACTTAGCTCGCCTAGAGGAGAAAGAGCAAAAGAGGAGCTAGAGGAACTGACTTCCGATTTAAATGAATGGACCATTCGATGGAAGATAAAACATAACCCTCAGAACTCCTGCTGCGTGATTTTCACCTACCTCCGAATACATGAAGATCCAGAGTTGGGCATTGGTAACGCTGCGGTCCCGTTAGAGTCAAATGTACGCTACCTTGGAGTCATACTGGAAAAAACTTCAGACATTCGAAAAGCACATAAGCTCGGTGCTAACCAGATACCGCCATCGTTTGCGTCAGCTCATGCTGCTGTTGGACCGTATAAGTACGAAGTACAAGAAGTTTCTCCTTTGACTCTCGGAACTAAACGTTTGGCCTACTTGATGCTGATCAAACCCATCTGGGAGTATGGAAGTCAAGTCTGGGGATGTGCATCCGACTCCCAACTAAAGCGACTGGAGACGTTCCAAAACCGCGTTCTGAGGGTTGTAACTGCGGCACCCTGGTATGTCAGGAATGCCAACCTCCACAAAGACGTCGACATTCCCAACATCCTGGAAGTTTTACAGACCGCCTACAACCGCTTCCATCTTAGGCTGTATAACCACCCGAACCCACTAGCAGCAAGCATACTGGAATCAGTCCCTCCTGACAGACCGAATCGAAGATTAAAGTGAAGAAGGCACACGGATCTCCTCACCACCAACCAAAACCTACAATGACACCATCATATCTACTATAATTCATACTAAATTAATGTTTTCCAACTAGAGGAGAAAGCCATTGGACTCCTGAACATGTTTCATGTTGTTATTTATACTGTTCTATTCACAACTGTAATTCTTACCCTCACGCAATTAAGTTATGTTGTTAATAAAATTTATTAACAACATAAATTTAATAAAAAATTTAAAAAAAAACACTGGATGACAGAAGAATTACGTCATTGACGTACGTCAAATGTCGAACCTCACGATCGCCCATCCAAACACCTACTTCCAAAAACTCATGAAGATCATTCAAAAATATGGAAAATAAACTTGGCGAAAGTGTACACAATTGCTTGGCTCCTGAAGAAGTTTGAAAATTGTGGATATAAGTTTTTCCCTGCAAATCCGATGTTCCTCTGGCATGTTTAAGAGCTTCGTCAATGTTCACGCACGAAAGAACGTTTTCGTTGGTTAAGAAGGAAAATAACTTGTAATAATTGGACGCGCATGTTCAGAGCTGCAGTGGAAATGTTACCAACGGGATTTAGGTGCGAGGTTTCGTTTTTTTATGTTTTTTTCTTCATAAACGCAGTCTACCAAACAGGGGTTAGGAAAGAGTTGAAGTGGTGATCACCTAAGACCTTATTCGGATGGGAGGAAAATGAGCACTCCGGCTCAAGATCTGTGATGGGGCCGCAGCGGTGAAAGCAGTAGTTAGTACAATCCTCAGACGCCTTTCGAACTCTCGGCGAGGCATCGGGCTCGGGCCAGGGTTAATTGAAGATAACTGCGCGTTTGTGAACCTCCGATTTCCACTGAGAGATCCTGGACCCCGCAAGAAGAACGTCCTCCAAACTCTGTTATTATCGCCAGCTACTGGCACATCTAGGATTCATAATTACGTCCAAAAGGCTCTCATTACGTCGCTCCAACGCCGTGTTACCCGCTCGAGTTCCGAGTTGAGGAAACCTCAGACGGCCGCCTTCGGGGAAACGAACCCCAACTTTGAAATTGGACGGAAATTACAGACATTTATTTTTCTATTTTTACCCCGACAAAGTATTTTCGTGGGAAATGAAACGTTCCCCACACCAAAAGTGAGTCGTGCGTCATGGAGATTATCGTCGAATGCATCTGTGACACCGTCTGCGCTAGTAAAGTTTTACCGTTGCAACAATGTTTACGTTTGTCTACTTTGTGATCGTACAACATGATTCGTACAAAATCCGATATTCAGAAGCACCACTTCGATTCTCTCCGATTCGGGGCCGACTGCCAGGACCTAGAAGGGGGGGGGGGGGGATTGAGTGCGGTACCCCCATGACCAGAGCCACGCAACGGTCCACAGTGGTTGCAAAGCCGATTTTGTGGGAGCGAAATTATCTGAGTACGGATTCTTATTGGAAATTTTACGCTGAACAAAAAAGTGGGGTCTGAAATGGACCCCATAATATTCATCCATAATATACCAATCAGAATTTCATTAAAAGGTGCTAATCTAGAGCTCCTTGTTGGCAATACAAGAGGTAGAAATGAAATGAAATGATTTTTTATTGTACTAACCAAAAATGGTTGTTACAAGAGTTCATATTTTGGTTTATTATCTTCGATAATGAACCATTGGAATCGCCCAAAGAAAAATTTTTTTTAACCCCCCCTCAAAATTTTTTGGTTTACGTTTCAAGATACGTAGATTCAGAAAATCGAATAAAAAAAAATCCGTCCGTCCGCCGTACGCCGTACGCCGTCCGCCGTACGCCGTCCGCGCCACTTTGCCCAGTTAGCGTTGAGTTAAAATTACGAAATTTTTTTTATGGGTTTCGACCAACCCCACAATGGTCCTCGAAACTTTTCATAACCCTAGGTCAAGGGGAAGGGGTTCAAAACGAATTTTGAAAATTTGAAAATCTCATATCTCGAAAAATTCATATGAAACGGTATGTTTTTTATTTCATATTTAGATAGAGTTTGTTCCGTAGAATTTTTTAAGACCATCCGCAGCTCTGTACGACCAGCCGTTCGTTCACAATGACGGCTCAAAGATTGTGCCTCACAACCCGATCGTGAATCAAACTGTTGAAATACAGGTCCATTTTCATACTAACAAGCTCTTTGGAACATCATATGGCTTAAGTTATGTCGAGTTTGTTGTTCTGAGGTGCGTTTCGTGCTACGGAAATGAAGGTAATTTCGAATGTTTGTTGGTAGGTACTTCTTTTATAGAAAAATTATTACCGACGTAGTATTAAAAACCTCAGAGTTATATGGTATTAATTACTCATAATTAATAATAATAATTATTAATAATAAATACACATGATTAATACCTACCTAACAATAAATTATAATAATTTTCACTAGGTACTTGATAAAATTATTAATAATTAGTGATAATAATTATCACTAATGAATTATTCATAATAATAATTAATCTAACATTTAGGATCTAGACATTTAGACCTAGTGATCTAGACAGAAGGGTGATCTGTACAAAGAAGATAATGAACCGTTGTGTCAAGAATTTGCAGAGTTTTTTACATAGGTACGACAAAGTATTCAAACAAAAGTTCAATTTTTTACATAAAACAAAATGCAATTCCTTCCAGAAATAAAACAGGTGATCACCACTTTAGTTGATGCACACTCACTGAACAAATAGTTTTCTGATCTTCAGCGACTTGGTCGTGTAGTTTTAGAGGTCTGTGATCCTATGGAGGTCCCGGTCCAAATCAAGCAGAGAGGAGACGTTGACCGCACCGGCCAGGTATTGCGCCAGGTAGTGATCAGGAAGAGGAGCGTAGAGGGGGCAAGCGAGGAGGAAGTGACACAGGCTCTCGTTCTCAATGTGGCAGATCGTGCAAATTTCCGAGGTCCGAAGTGAATACGATTCACTTCTATGATAGAAAAATACTGCCTTTACATCTTCAGACCTGGGGGCCATTCGCAACTGGGCCACTATTCTTTCGGCATGTATGGATCCACATTTTCCAAGGTATAACTGGCGGCTACCAAAATCCAGGCTTAATCACATACTTCCATGAAAAAGCCTCCCTCTTTTGTTGATCCTCGTGTCAAGTGATGACGGGCTGTAAGAAAGACTGGAATCCACTGTTATTTCTTCGTCGATCTGACCAGATGAGCCGATTCTGGCGTTGAAGTCCCCACCAATAAGGCATATCGATCCTGCCGACGTAGTATCAGTGAGATTTAGAAGGGATGATCGAAAGATATCCATTGCATCCTCGTCCCCATTAGATGGCGAAAAATAAAAGAACTCTAACACAATTTTGGCTTCAGACATTTTAATTTCCACTATGACATAATGCGGGGATATTTTGACTACATGAGTGAATTCACGATACTCCTTTCTAATGAACAGCATCAAACCCCCTTTTGCTCTTCCATATTTGCTCTCTCTTGTTGCCATGGATTGGTAAACGTCATACTCTAGTAGCGCTTTTGGCTTCAAAAATCCGGTGTTTTCCTGCCATGTTTCAGTGAGACCGAGTGCATCTATTACGGTGTGATTCAATTCAGAACTGATATCATCGTTTATTGAATTTAATTGACCATTTACATTCCAAAAACAGCAGGTAAAGTTGACTAGCTTAGTTTTCACTATATTTTTGTATTTATTTAATTCAGGCTTCAACTTGGTTAACTTAATTCAGGTTCCAAATAATGTAATATACTTGGTAATGGGGAATTCGAATATATATTTGAAAAAAATAATAGATTCCTAATGATAATATAACGAGCAAAGCAGTGTAATTACACAATACTGCCGCCGTAAGTTAAAACCACCCATCTCCATTTTGGTTTATTATCTTCGATAATGAACCATTGGAATCGCCCAAAGAAAAAAAAAAAAAAATTTTAACCCCCCCTCAAAATTTGTTGGTTTACAAGATACGTAGATTCAGAAAATCGAATTAAAAAAAAAAATCCGTCCGTCACCCGTCCGCCGTCCGTGGCACTTTGCCCAGTTAGCGTCGAGCTAAAATTACGAAATTTGGTTTCTGGGTTTGGACCAGCCCCACAATGATCCTCGAAACTTTTCATAACCCTAGGTCAAGGGGAAGGGGTTCAAAACGAACTTTGAAATTTCGACAATGTCATATCTCTAAAAGTTCTCATGGAACGGTGTCATTTTTAGTTCACCTTTGAATGACCTGAAAAATTACGAATCTTTTAAGACCAATTGGATTTTTGTGCGACCAGCCGTTCGTTCACAGTGAGCGCGCAAAGGTTTAGGAAAAACACTAAACTTCGCGTCGAAAACGGCCGTTAGGTGGGTCCCGGGTAGCCGCCCAGAATAAAACTACCTTTTTTCATCTTCCAGGTAAACTACAGTCTAGAAATTTTAACCGTCAGTCGGGGATAGACCACATTGCAATATTCACTCGGTTTCTCATCTGTAAAATTGTTTAAATAATACCTTTTTGTAATAATACAAATTAAATTTTGATGATGAGCTATTGACTTGAAATTTTAAAAATAGTTCAGAACTGGATCACAATGCAATATTCACTCGGTTTCTCGTCTGTAAAATTGTTTAAATAATACCTATTTGTTTAAACAAATTAAATTTTGATGATGAGCTAGATACTTGAAATTTTAAATATAGGTCAGATATAGATGACATTTCAATATTCACTCGGTGTGTATGACATGGTATGAGTATGGTATGGTATATTATTGTATGTATGATTTGGTATAGTACAGTATGGTATGATAGGAAAGAAATTCGTATGGTATGGTATGAGTACGGTGAGAATATGGTATGGTGCCGATTTGCAACACAGTCTGGTATAGACAGAAGGGTGATCTGCACAAGGAAGATAATAAACCGTTGTGTCAAGAATTTGCAGAGTTTTTTTCATGTCGAGAAAAATGCAGTTAAGTGAGGAAGGGGGCCCAGATCATCAAACTGGAGATAAGATAAAGTCTTTATTCGAACCTTTCCAATGTTGATAGGAAATTCTACCTTGGCAGAAATGACGCGCCACGTCGAGATCTACGCAGTCATGTGCCCAACTCCAAAAACACCAAAATGGTCGATAGAAGACTTTATCTTAGCACGGCAGAATAGGTGAAACACCGTTTGGCTGTTCTGAAACGGATAAAATACAAAAAGTTACAGGTAGTATCAGCTGATTTTGGTTTTAAACCTCTACAAGAACATTACTGAAGAGATCCATAAAAGGATCTTGTTTAAAATAAGTCAAGTTCACTTTTGGCAGACTTTGAAAGTTTTGTAGGGTATGAAAAAACATTGTCTCCATTGCATCATTTTTCTAAATACGATCAAATGTTTTTAAAATATATATTTTGCAAGAAATATGTTTGTTAATTACCTACTCGTATTTGGGGAGTATCAGTCGTAGGTAGCACCAGAAAGTTGTGAGTTAAACGGGCGAGCATAATATATATTATACTACTGGGAGTTAAACAAACCTGAGTTGTCTTGTGTAGGTATCCGGATGTACTTTCAAAATCGGTTTTCCAACCACTGTGCGCTCTTGGGAAAAAAACAAAATTCTACTTAATGCATTATCACCGCATGAAATGTTTCACAGTAATGTACGTACCTAACTAGCGAACATATACATTATCGGACGTTTTCCGAAACCTATAAAGTATAAACATGGAGTTTTGAAAAATAGTTTGACCCCTAAACGTTTCTTATATTTAAATAATTGAATGGGTGTCTAGAATAAGGGTATGTAACTTTCGCAATTTTTCAGGAGGACGAAAAAACTTTCAAAACTCACTTTTTCCACTCACGTCCAACTCACTTCCAAAACTCACTTTTTTTTGTTCAGCAGGTTGATGACATAGGCCCTTCTTCAAGTACTTTTTGCTGACTTTTTCGCTACTTACGGAATCCCATCTGAATCGTGCTGTTGGGGTATTTAATCTAGAGCCAGAAATGTACACTCTTTGAGATGTACACCTACCTACCACTAAAAGGCTATCATTATTGGCATACGTATCCACAATATAAAATCAAAATAACTGCAATAAGAAGTAAAATTTAATTTTGCTGCGATTCCTTGGATGGTGCAGGAAATGAAACCAAATGCAGAAATAGTTTTATTCTTTTGCCAATCTTCTTCAAAACGACATCAGAATACAATGCGAAAGATTAGATGATAAGGTTACTGGACGCCAGCCTGCTAACTCATAACACGCCTTTCACGTCTTATGTCCAGCACTAGTCTCTTCTCTTTGACTGCATTTTACTGCAACCTACCGCGGGTTGACGGTATCAAACCAATTCCTTCTCGTTCGTCAGTTAACATAGGCCATTATTAGCCAGAAAAAAATTCGAAAATTCGAACATACGCCCTTCTTCTAGACACCCATTCAATTACTTATTGTATCCAAGTAGTGACCACCTTCCTGTATTGTAATTTATTCCAAAGTATTTATTCCCGTTTCAAAACAATTTTTTTGCACAGAATCACAGGAAAAGTGATTGGTGGACAGTGTACAGTATTTAACACAAGGAACTTCGATTCAAAACAGACGGAAACGTCGATTTAATTTCTTAAATGGTCTCTTACACTCCTATTCTTTGTCTTTATCTTCATGTCTGAGGATGATCCTTGTTCCATTGTTACATTTAATACAAGGTAAATACAATTTTAGTTGTTTGCTTATGGTCAAAATGTAGACAAAAAAAAAAGAAGATTTTTCGTACTCTCGGAAAGTGATTTTTTTCTCATGGTTTTTAGGATGGAATTCGAGCATAAGAGGTATTTTTCGATGTCACGTTCATGCTCAGCCCAAATATACACGAGAAGTATGTAGGGTCCGATTGGAAAATTGTTAATTTTTAACTAATTTTCTAACTAATGAATTAAGTATAGATTGACCTTGGAATGTTATGGCTGTATGTTATGTGACTATGCCAAATAAAAATTATTAAAAAAAAAAAAAACTAATTTTCGTGTGCGAAAATTGTAAAAACGTGATGACCAAACATCTAGAGCAAATAGAGCCAAACGGGGTTCAGATTCGATTTCAGCACACCGTAAATCAAAATGGATCACTAGGGTGTCACCAGTAATAAGATTATCAAGTTTTTGCGCAAAAACGGCCATTTCCGACCACAGCGCGCCTCTGGAAATAGGCATTAAACACGCCTCAATATTTTTTTCTCTTAGCCATTTTCTAATTGCCAGGACGTTTCGAGTTATAATTGCCAGCACGTTTTTCCAACACACTACTCGCCTCGAAACGATGAAGCTGTTTTGGTTTTACACTCAGGTAGTTTGTGTTGTTTTAAACGACATTACCCCTGATTACATCGTTATTAGGATCGGTCATCTTATATGTCTTCGTCAGTAGACATATCACCTATCACCAAGTGTTACTTCCATGAGTAGACAAGAACACTAGGCACCCTCCCCCCTCCCCACTCCCCCCACAACCAACTGCTACTGGCATGTTGAGTATATTAAACTTAACTCTGAAATTAGTGTGGCTCTTCCCATGAAAGTTATTAGAGACCGTCATTATGCGTTGAATGGGGTCCTCAATTATATGGTGATTATAGTTGGGATGACGGAACCGGACTGAAATCTGTGATGGCGACAATGTCCTCTCGACTTGAATTGTATGAATATTCAAATTTAATATGAATGAGGACTTCGGAGACTTTTTTATTTTTATTTTTTTTCATTTTTTCAGCAGTTTAAACCAATAAAGTATTTTATATCGTGTCCAACTATGTCCTTTCTTGAGGTAGAAAGTACCTACACAGGGACAGCAGCTCATCATGTAACTCTCTGGTAGGTACACCGGCCCACAGCTGGGCCAAATCCCCAAAACCTGGCCATAATGCAAAAAGAAAAGTTTCTAGTTCGGAACTTTACTGAAAAATACTAACATTACTGAATGCGTGTGTTTTAGCGAATTGTCGAACAAAAGGAAGCTGTTGTTCTCGGTTCATAAATTGTAAAACTCAGATTTCCGAAAAGTTTTCATACCAAAATCCGTTGCAGACCATCCTGAATTCACTGCCAACACACTGCCAACATTTTCTTTGTATAGGAACATTCGCTGGTTGGGTTTGGTGAAAATTCGATCCGAAATACAAATACTTCGGACAAGAAGTTGACTCGCGTTCTCATCCATCACATAGCTCGGCTATGTCTCACGTAGTCCGCTCAAGATCTCACCATTCGCTTGATATCACGTAATTCTCCTGAGATCTCGTCATTCGCTTGATATCACGTCATTCTCTTGAGATCTCGTCATTCGCATGATATCACGTCTGTAGGGCATCCACCATACCCCCAAATGTATGGATGGATTACTACTATATTACTCAAGTCCAAAAATATTAAAACTCTTCAAGAACGCCTCGCGTGGGGAACGGCGAGAGCGCGACGCCTCCCGCGGAAAACGATGACTCTCGAAGAATTTCCCCCTTCAAGAAAATCTTCTCTGGATGAGCCTTCTGCGCAAGACCGTACAATTTCTGTGGCTCATCAAAACCAGTAGAACGTGCATTTTTCGCCCATTCTACTCCGATCCGAAGCACGCTCTATCCCTGCTGGAGCTCGAGGAAAGGAAGAATCTGCCCAGGAGACCGATCAACCTCTGGGACTGGACACCAGTAGCGTTCACTCACAGCTACCTGGTTCAGCTGACGGCCTAGCCAACCGATCTTCAAGCTGCTGCATCTTGGAACCTCGCCAGACAGCCAGGAGGAGTTAAGGCAGGAGATTTTCCAATCTCTCCCCAATAAGCCAACATTTCAACCCTTCAAGAATTCATCTCTTCAAGTACTCATATCTTCAAGAACTCATCTCTTTCCCCATTAAATTCAGTCTCATCTATTTTGTAATTGCATAAGTATTTGCTATTTAAATAAATAATATTGAAGTAGGGTTGACGTTGTGCGTGTCCTTCCTTCACCTAGCTGCCTTCTGGAAAGTTCTAAAGATTCTAAGTAGGGTACGCTAATGATCTGTTCCAGCGGTCAGGGTAAAGTAATTCACCCTGAGATGGTTTAACGTATACCCCTACAACGTCATTCGCCTGATATCTCAATATCCGTATCACGTATATCTCAGTATCACGCTGTCCTCTTTTATTCTTTCTTTCCCTCCTCCACCTTCAAGGATCATTGAAACCACATTTCTTAATTTTAGCATAACGCTAACTGGGCAAAGTGCTGCGGACGGATTCTGTTTAATTCGATTTTCTGAATATACCTATCTTGAAACGTAAACTTTCAAATTTAGAGGGGAGTACGGGGGTAATTTATTTTATTATTATTTTTTTATTTATTTATTTTTTTATTTTTTTTTTGTTCTTGGGCGATTCCAATCGAAGATAATAAACCAAAATGCATTACGTAATTGTGGAAAAAGCTTGCAAACCTATTTGCGGTTGTAGGGGGATATCTCAGCTATAAAATAAAAGGAAAAATAGGTAGTTACCCCTGTGTCCTCGGATTCTACTCGCAACTTTTTCTATGCTGTAAATGTGGGTATCGCCCGGGTAACTCTATTGTGTAGAATATTGAATTGAAGTGTTAGGGCGTCTTTGAGCAAAGCTATTCAACAAGAAAATCACAAGCATGAGAGAGAAAAGACAGAGCGTTTTAAAGAGTAGCTTAACTCATAATTTACGTGTTCGCCGTTTCGGTCACGTTACCTAAATAGGAGAAAATAATATTATTTGGAATCTTTTGTACTATTATGAAGTGTAAAGGAAAAGGTGAGGACAAGGCTAAAAGGGTACATGCCATGCCGAGCGCTTCATGTGTTCTACCTATACCTACATCCAACCATAGAACCAAGGTATTATATCGCTCATCGACTCTCCAAATTTCATGCTTCGGGGTAATCGAAAAAAAAAAACATTTTAATTTTGAAATATTCCGCTACGAATTTCACGAAGCGAGGTTTTTAAGCTCCAATTTCTGACCCCGAAGCATCTAATTTGGAGATATTACACTATTGCACCCAATTGAGCGATATGTGATTTCCCATAATAATTTGGGGTAGAGAAACACTTTCGACTTCACATCATATAATGTTAGGTCAGTTAGTTTTACATTAATTTTCCTACTGCGAATTCTTCAAATCTGATTACGAATTCGAGTGACACCGAAAATCCCCGAAGATGTTCAGATCAATTTATTGGCTTTTTGAATTATGGCCGGGTTTTTTTGGGATTGTTCCCCACTGTGCGGCGTGACGGTGGCGGGTGATCACTTTGCTCAATAGTCTTCCTTAAGGTCTTATAATATAAGACATAATATTATTATGATTGTACATATTATGATTGTACTCACAAACCGTGATTATACCCTGATAGGAGATAACTGTAACAATATTCTTGCAATAATCGAACAATAATGTAATCCATTACCAGTAACATGAATCGAAATAGCATCAAATAGTAGAACTCATTATTTTCAAGAGCATGCGAATAACAAATTAACTCTCTCCCAACAGGGTTATTACTAGGGATGGGTATCGAACACCCGATGTTTTTCTTTCGATGTTCATCACACATCAATGTTCTTCTTCCAATGTTTACAAACATCGACGTTTCATCCTTTCTCCTTAAATAGCTATATTTACAAACCTCTTTACGTTTCAGTATGTTACGTCATTATTTCTGGGCCTTGTTAGGAACTTAACCTCATACATTTCTTACCTATTTCATGTAGCCCGATTATAGATCGCCTTTTTTTTATACAGATTAGTACACTTTTCATTTTTAGTTCTTTAAATAAGAACAAAAATTAACAATATTAATAAATATTAGCAGCTTGGTGGGTACTTGTACTTAGGAAGGCCACGGTAGGTAAGGTATTTTTGGAAAAAAACATTGATATTTTTATACGATGTTTCAAAATATCTATGTTTTTCCAACCGATACCCATCCCTAGTTATTACTGAAAAATAAAAACAGGAGGAACCCTCTTAACTTAAAGGTTTCTTCGTGGAAACATAAAATAGAGCGTGAAGGAAGGACGCAGCAAATCAGGATGAGTAGGCATTTGGTTACTCACATCGTCATTTATTTCGGTAAATCCGTCACCCTTTTGTTCAGATTTATTGAGACCTTCAGAACGACGGTGTACTCTCTTGTACTCCTCACAGTTGGTGCACCACTCAGCCATCTTATGGTGGCCATCAACCACCAGGAGGAGTGACTTCATGTTCCATAAATGTCAATTCGTTGGAACCTTCACTGGAGAGCTCGACTCGATTGAGAGATTTCCACGTTGGAATAATAAAATGCCGCCAGCCGACGGATCCGTTTTTAGAGTGAAGGTTGAAACCAACACTTGGAGGTGTAGCAGTTCTCATCGGAGTATGAGCACGGCGTCTCCACCGGTTTATGAGTAATATGACTTTTCACATTTATACACAAATAAACTTCCCCGTTCACCTTAATTTACATAGAGCTGTATGACACGAGTTCCTCAAGTTGCTTCAGTCGAATGAATCCCAACTGAAAGTTATTATTCTGTTCATCATCCACGGGCGCTTGTTTGTTTTGACTTGACAAAGGAAATATGATTTCGATCACTGCACAAACCCTTATAGTCTCAAATGCCAAAAATAATATTCATCTGTCTGACGGGAAGAAAGAATTTAAGATTTTTATATTTCGGCTTCCCTATAAAACCCCACCTTTCTGCATCGGATCCAAAAGTGGACCCCCCTATTTCCTTCCCCGGTCACAGAAACATTCAAATACGGGAGAAGGGTTCGATCCATTCAGCCGTTTTCTATTGAAGGACAGACAAACAGACACCAAATTCAGAATCGGCATGGTTCGACTCCAATTCACGCGAAACGAATAACTGTAGTGAAATTTTTCGAAAATACCCAAGGAACACTAAAATCGTCTCCTAATGTAGTTATATAGATGCAGATGAATCTGAACCGGAATATGTGTATCTGGTGTATTTGACAGGCCAGTTTCTAGTTTCTTTTATAGTTTTAGTTGTTCGTTTTTATCGTCCTAAAATGGATAGTTGCTGCATCAATGGATTGTTCAGCGGTCGTTTAGTTCGTGAAATTTCAGCGAAAAATTCGACAGGTGCCAGATCTCAAAGGCTCGTGAGTACACTCGATATTTTAATGTTGAGAACTACAATAGATAGTTCAGGAAGAACGTCTCAAGTCCATTTTTGTGATTTCGTGAAAAACGAGGTTAAGTGAGATTTCTTCTGCGATCCACACAGTTCAATTAATGCAAGCCCAACTTCTTCGATTGTGTCTCATTATATTATCTATCCCCCCAACTCATCCACATACTGTTCAACCATGCAATTAATTACCTTGTTACCTTGACGATAATTTAGGTACCAATGGTTAACAGGGTATAGTTCAAAAAACCTTTTATTGTTTTCCCCGCGCATTTTGTTTTCATCTGAAAAAGCATCCTGGTTTAGTGGCTTTTCTAGTGGTATTACAAACTTGTCAAAACCATTGGCCATTGGCCAATCCGACTAGCCATTGGCCAATGTGCCAAACTACAGCACCCGTTCATCTGTGACGTTCCACGTTCCGTTTGCCGCCCACAACTACCTTCTGCATCGACCATTATACCGCATGCCACGGGAGGCGAATGCGTTTATTCAAGCCACGTCATCAGACTTTTTTTGTATCTCTCAGTTTAGCCTCAAACGTCAGTTTTCTAATTATCAGTATCAGTGACAGTTCTTTTTCCTTTTCTTCATCGTCATTTTATCACATACTACTTTTCTTTGTGCACCAGTATCAATTTTTGTACTATTTATCTTAAATTTCTTTTACGGGTGAAATCTCGAATTAATTTCCTTCTTTGTAAAATGGCTTCGGCCGTATCAATAAATAAATAAAATAAAAAATAAAAAATAAAATAAAAGCTGCTCAAAAACTTCTCTGTGTTTCCTCACATAGTTTCCTCTGTAGCTTTGTTAAAAGTCGGGATGAGCCCTCGTATTAATCTTTTGTTGGATGTACAACGAACCGCGCAAATCTCTCTTCATAATGAGAACGTAAAAAAAGAAACGGAGATTATGACTCGGCTTGTTGACTGCATTCTTTTCTTGGCTAAACAGGAACTGCCGTTTAGAGGGCATCACGAGTCATCTTCATCTCATAGTAAAGGGAATTACCTCGAGTTATTAAATTTCTTGAAAGATTACGACTAGCCATTGGAAGATCATATGAAAACGGTGATGATTTTTAAAGGGACCTCCCCTGACATCCAAAATGATCTAATAAGTGCTATAGCCATAGTAATTCTAGATGACATTAAATCTGATCTAGCTAAGTCTCTTTTTGATTTTTAGGGTGCGATATTTTAGGAAGTGGGTGTGTCGAGGGGGGGGGGGGGTTGAATTGAGTGCGGCTTTGAAGATGAAGAAACGTTGTTGATACTTAGATGTTCTTCATCGTTAGTCCGCTCTAATCTAATAACGGAATAGGGTACCTATCGCATCGGAATGTTCTTCATACCCCACCGTTCGTTCGAATTCAACCATCTACAAGGATTTTTCAATGGAATCACCGACCGAACTCCGTAACTCCTGCATGAAAAAATTCCATAGCACCTACTCCGACCACTTCAATCCACTTATCACAAGCAGTTTTGCACCATTTTACAACCGACGGCTCACCAGACCTCGCCACATCCTCCATTTTATCTCACCTACAACTATACAAACGTCAACTTCAGACCCTTCGACTGTCAACTAAGTAAAGTGATATTTACCTAGATATATCTATCTAAGCGCGTACACTATTTTCAATGAGGTATGATACATCATGTAACAGTCTCAATCAAAATAAAACAAATGAAAAAAAAACCTATCACAATTCTGGCATCAATGTTGTTTAGCGTTGAAAATTCTATATGCTAAGGAGAGTTTTGGGGTGTTTATGGGGGGGGGGGGGGGATCACCCATAACTTTCCAAAATGAAACAGTCTGACAAGTGACACCTCAGTTTAAAGGTTATTTCTATGCTGAATTCCATGGGGAAATCAGAATTGCGGTATCTTATTCCGCTCTCAAACTGGAGCACTTTGAAGATGAAGAAACGTGGTTGATACTTGAGATGTTCTTTATGGGCATCGTGTTCATCAATGGAGTCATTTTACATAAAACCAGTTAATTCTTCGAAAATTTGCTCTTATAGCCATGCTGCATGACTGTGAATTTATTTCACCTTTCAAATATCTGAAATGATCTCCTTTCCGTAGATGCGAATGTAATGTTAGTTTAGGATGCTCAATATCCAAACGCTGATCCAGGAAAATGTTGATGATTTTGTGGTTCAAACTTCGAGCCCTCAACGGCTGGTCGAGCAACGTTCTGGGTGGTCTTGAAAATACTCTAAATTAAAATCTACTCAAGTGTGTATGAACAACAACAAAAAAAACTACCGTTCTTTTTAAAACTGGCATTTCGCTCATTTCAACCGTTATTTTGCACGTCTCACAACCATCATGAAGAGAGTCGAAATGATTTCCAATGAAATTGTAAATAAAATGAACGGTCCACGTTAGTCAGTGAGCCCCTTCTAGCGAAACCCAGCAATGAATAGTAATGAAACACTCCTGCAAACAAAAAATACCGCGGCTGACCTACAGATGCTCCTTTTTCTCGCAGACTGGTTTGTCAATCCGGAGCCGGGGGACCACAAAGGATTCGACCGGTCTTTCTGTAGATCGGCGGCGACGACTAGGAGATGAATCACTCCCGGAGCGCCATGGAATTGATAAGCTCGTGAAGTCGAACTGAAAAGAACTCAAATTGAAGAGGATGCATATTGTGAGGGAGCGGCAGATTCTACGATCGTTGGAATTCAAAGACGTTGATCGCGATGTATGTGAATACGGAGCAATAATTGATTTGAACTTATACAGGAAAGGAGAAGGTCTGGAGAGACGATGAAAGTTGGGTTTTAGGCATTTTGGCAAGAATTTCAGTTTCTTGCCAAGAAACTGAGGAAGATGGGGATTGCTTTCACAATGTTAATTCGTTCATTTCAAATTTTTGATAACTCTTGTAGACCTCTTAACCCTAGTAAGGTAGCGTGAGTAATATTTACTCCGCCACCTTTAGCTTTTGATGATTCTGGCTAGCCTGGACATGTGACCGGGCCCCACCTCCCTCCTATTCTTCCCTCAGCCAGTTGTGAAGTGGACGTGAGGGTGAAGAGATCCATCGGAGCGCGTGCGTCTAGCCCACAAGGTAAATACCAAGATCATGTGAGTAAAGTTTACTCAACACTACCTTTACCTGCAAAAGATATGTGTAATTTTTACTCAACGCTACCTTTTACTGCATTCTTCCATGTGTCAATTCTACTCAACAATACCCATGGTGGCTTCTTGTTAGATGGTAAATTGCTCAATAACTTTTACCTATTATAGGGATGATTTTCTTGACTTGACTGTACTCGCTGTGGTGTCTTATCTATCTTATTTTTTTAACAAATTACTGAAATTAGCTCCTTTATTTCTTGCTTTACTCCACTAAATTCATTGTTTTCCATTTTTTTAGGCCATGTCTGGACTAACGAGAGTCTTCAGTGATGAAGAACTCGCTCGTTTGGCTGCTGTGTCCCCAAGTTCTGCTAGAGAAGGGAAATCAGATCTGGATATGAAGAAGACGATGAGGACTTGGAAGGAACTGACTTACCTCCGGTAAGAGACCACTCTACGGATGGAAAAAGCGATGAACACGAGGATTACTCCTTCAATGATCCTGATTTTGACCCAGCCAATGAAGATGAATACAATGATGAGGAGATTCAAAATGCAATTGAAACCTTTGTTGATGAAGAGCAGAAACGAGGAGCAAGTACATCACGCCAAAATACCGGACAGAAACCACCAAAAAAGAAGAAAGCTGAAACCAATTCAGACGGTCCTACCTGCAGCTAGCTTCTAAAATTCGAAGAAGAGGTCATTCGAGGAAGGAATGAGATTTTCGAGTGGAAGAGGGATCCAGTAGTTTCAAGGGGGTGTGAAGCCCGGAAAAAAAAAAAAAAAAAAACGTCGTCTACATTACCCCTGGTCCTTCATGGTGGAACTAAGTCGTGAAAGATGCAAAATGTTAATGTAGTTACTTTGATATTGTTACTGAAAAGACTGAAAAGTGAATAAAAGATATAATTTCGAGTAATGAGTAAAATTTACTCAACGCTACCCTTGAAGGCCTTTGGAATAGCGCTACCTTTCTAGGGTTAAGCAGTGAAATTGGAAACAGCTGTAAAAATAGTGCGTGATGTAGCGTGGTTAAGGTCGGATTCCTCTTGGGGCGTGTTCTATGGTTTCCCTCGAATACGATTCTTTTTAAAACCTGCGCAAACGTGCGTATATTAATTTTTTTTTTAATTTTTGACGTGATGCCGGCGTAAAATAATTTAAGCATTCTGTGACTTTTAATGGAGTGATCATAATCCATCATCCTTTTGGTAATCGGTAAGATGTTGGTAGAGAACGTGACTGATTCCCCATCCGTAACTGGTCAGAACAAGCCTATGACCAATGAGTGAAGCCTCTGCTTCCAATAGGACAAATGAGTGAAGAGGCTCAGGAAGCCTGGAACAAAGAATTCAAGAGGTTCGGGGAGTGTTCCCTTAAAACGTCTCGAGAAAAAAACAAATGAGGACATTCTGCACCAGCTGTTAATCAGCTCGGAACCACTGATTTCCTCTTTTAGAGACCACAATCACAATATTTGAAAACTCGTCCGTGAAGTAGTTGGATTCACCTGAGATTCCATCATTATCGCGTCAACCTTCCAGGGCTGGCGCCCCTATTTGCGACATCAATAGTGGCACTGGAACTCAGAGGCGCAGGCTCTTTTTTCATCAATAAAAAATAATCCAAGCGACTAATTGGGTTGCACTGTGAGGGAATGAGTAAAAAACTTCGGAATATATGAACAATGGGCTTTATTATATAGGTATTTTTAACAGTAAAATAATTTTTCGAACGTGATTTTTATTGAGTTATTTCTGGAATACTTTGACTATTTGAGGAATACTACCTCGAAATTGATAGAAATGAAAACTTCATAATACTTCGATGAATTTTCGAACGTAAGTACCTACCTACCTACAAAATGTCGAAACAAGTTACAAACACAGGAACAAAATGCTTAGGTAGGTACGACAAGTAGTAGGTTATATCTTCAAGTCGTTCTTCAACGTCATCTTCACTATCAGTCTCGGGAAGCATTATCAAACAGAGCACCCTGCAATCTACTAACGTCTTGCGGGTTGGAAAGGTAAAATTCAGAGCGTGAACGATTCATACTGCAAATGAAGAATGAAAATGGCGTGAGTAGTGGCGCTACACCTACCAGGTGTTACCTACTTCCTTCCCACTACTACTTCTCTACGTAGTGAGGTGCCTACTTTTCCTCCACGTCATTCGGCTTTCAAATAAACTCTACCGCATACACATAGAACATGGGCACCAAGATGGAAGAAGAAAATCGCAAAAATATCAAATCGGATGAACTTACATGAATTGTGGCGTAGCACCTATGGGGTGAAACGAAGTACCACGCAGAGTGACGTGATCGGACAAAGTCTAACTAGCTACTGACCTTTCGGAAAACAGATTTCAGCAAGCTACGGAGCCAGAGAGCGTGTCAAACCATGGTTGCCAACTTTGGCACAGAAATGTAAAAATCATGTCACCTGTGAGGTGCGTGCCACCACTGGAAGGTTAAGGACGACGTCGACGACGACGATTCTGACGCGACGTAGAGCGCTGAGGAACAGCATTGATATTTTCCTATTTTCTTAAATAAATAATTTCAAAACAATTGTGAAAAACAGCTAGAAATGAAAAAATAAAACGATAACGGACTTCATTTTCGCCATTTACCACGCTATATACCCATTAAAACCTTCACCAACCACTCAGATACCTTCAATAATTTCCGCCAAGTTTTGACCACTTTGGCCCCACTGTGCGGCATTAACCCCAGGAAATACTCGACCAGTACTATGTCTAGAAATGAAACATAGTAATAATAAAACCAGTTCCTGGGGCCTGTTTCACAATGTTTTAGTAACTATTATTACGAGTAAATGCCCTGGTATCTTGTAAATTCTGTTTCACAATGAAATTTTACTAGTGCCGGTAATACGAGTAATAATGTTTTACTCGTAATGAGTAATAGGTTTTACTCGTAATAGTGAATTCTATAGTAAAACTACTAGTATTACAAGAGTACTAATAGTACTCTTTCTAGTACAAGTATCTTTACTAATACTAGTAGTTTTACAAGGAGTCTGTTTCACAATCCTCTCTTGTAAAATCAATCCTTCATTAATACAAGTAAGTCCTTGTAAAAATTCTACCAACCTTTGATGAGCTGTAATTTTGTCGTATCGCGAGTTTTGGGACTTCGTTTTTTGGTTGTCCAAGTGAAAAAATGCTCGTAGACTTGTTATTTGGTTCCTTTGAGTCTGACGAAGCCATTCAGGGGAGGACCTTCTTATAACGTCACCCTGTGCCATTTTAAAGATTTAACCCACTACCTCAACCCAAGAAAATTTTCGGGAGATTTCGAAACGGGTGCAGTGCTTGTGAAGTGGTTAGGACATCTCTGTAGTTGGAAGGAAATGACTTTTCCGGCTGCTGCAGAAAGATATTTGCGACGCGGGGTTGTTTTTACACAGTGCTTTTGGGGGGTAACTTACTACTCCGCGCCGAACGAGAGGAAAGAACCACCCAGAAGAGAATCAGTAGGTACCACGGTGAAGAGACTGTCAAGGACAGCGAACGACAGACAGGTTTTTCCACAGGTGTTTTCAATTTGAAAACACTCCCAATTAGGTTGGTGAATAATGGTGGGTGGACTCTGTTCGGCTTGCTCTCTACTATGTGTAATGGGCATTATGATAGCAAATAACTAAAGGATATTTAATTACGGTACCTACCATGAATTTTATTGGGAAAAAACTTAATTTGATAGGGAAAAAACTAAATTAGCGTGGAAAAAACTACATTTGACTGGGAATTGCTATATTTATAGTAGTATGAACTAAATTCGTAATTTCTACGGAAAGTTTAAAATTCGATGGACTCGAAATAAAGACGTCTCCATTTATGGGTTCTGATCTGCAGCCAGATGTAATGCCCATTCATTCGGTTGGTGGTGACCAGAGCGTTGAGATAAAATATTAATTTGAGGCTGCACCACTGGACATGTCGTATCCACTGAATTACTGAAGGTCGATTCGAAGAGACAAGAAATCGCCCCAGGGGGAATCCGCTTGGGCCATCACCAATGGAAAAACAAACACATCCTTCGTATTGGAGAAACCTCTTTGAAAATATAGCGGGCATTTGATTTACGTGGCACACGTGCCGGTGAGGCGGAGGTGTATTTCATCAGGATCGTTCTCTTATTGCATGTTCTTCGAGAACAGCGTTCAAGCGTAAAGCTGCATGTTGATAACAGATACAGGTTGTATATTGCCGTTTTAATCTTTTTGAATTTCTCGTTCGAGACGGACAACGTCGATCCAGCGTCCTCGGACGATTGCATAGGAGTCGAGTATGCTAATTAGTGCTGCTTCCGAACAAGTGTGTACATTGATCGTATAGATCGTATCTTCTGTTTTGTTGCCAGTAAAAAGTATTTAAAAAAACTAGTAAGTTCCTGTCATGCGAGACCAAATTTTTCAGAGGTTAATCCTAAAACTACTTGATCGGCAAACCAACACAGAATGGCGAACTGTGCACTCAAGCGAGTATACAGGCCCAAACCAGGCCAACAACGATATCACAGACGTAATTCACCACTGTTATCGTGACTGGTTAAAGCAGCAGCGTCATAACGTACATCGAATCGTACAAAATCCAGACGGATCCTCCCTTCCAGCGAATTTCCAACAGAAATATCCTGTTGCGATCGGCCCAACATGTTCAGTTACTACCTGAATATTTGAAAACGTTCCAAATTCCATTCAGTTTAGGACATCTCGAATCCATACCCAGATTTGAGTTCATTTTTGGCCGACCCACTAGGTAGTTTGCAGGTCACACGAATTTCTTCATTTGGTCATCCTACGAGGGTCGCTCAAAAAGTAAGAGTACTCGAATTTTCCAGACTTTGCAAAAAATTGTACTGGAAAAAAAATACAAAGTATTACACACATACATCTCAGTTATTTTTCCACAGACTCGCCTTCTCGATCAATACATGTCATGTTTTCGACCTTTTTTTAGTGGTCCAAAATTTCTTTATTGAAAACGTAACATAACAACTGAGCTTGGCCCAACAAGTTAGTTTACTATATTGACAATGTGTAGAGTCCATAGCACAATGGCAACTACTCTATAGTATCACTTTCCTACAAGACATGTCACATCACGTTACAAGGTCGAAAGGTTTCGTTCTGTCAAGACGTCGGGTGACGTTGCTGTTGTCTAGTAGACGAAGAACTTCTGGGCTCATGTGTTCATGTTTGATCGCAAGGTCCTCCTCGCTAACTGTCTCCATCTTGAGGTCCCGGTGGAGGTCATCATTTCGTATGTACCAGGGAGCGTTGACAATACTCCTTAGTATCTTGTTCTGAGATGTTTGTATGATCTGGATGTTTGTCATTTTCGTGCAGCCCCATAGCTGGATGTCATACGTCAATGCAGGCCTAAAAATTTGCTTGTAGATGAGCAATTTGTTGTGTAGGGATAGTTGAGAGAGTACCTGCCGAGCAGCCGGTACATTTTTTTGAATTTGATATTTAATCGATCTCTTTTTTTGATTACATGCTCCTTCCATCTCAGTTTCGAATCAAGTGTCATTCCTAAATACTTCGCTGTATTGACGTAAGGGATCTCACGCCCATTCAACATAACCGGTATTTTTGGTACGTTTTTGTTTGTAAAGTTAACATGAGTAGATTTCTGTTCATTGAGTTTGAATCGCCATTTTCTTGTCCATTTACTGACTTACTTTTTCGACCTTGAAATGAGCTTTCTAATCTCGTAGTCATAGAAACTTCCCGCAACCTCCTTCGTCCAGTTTGTGACAGCTGTTTGAACCTCCTGGTCGATCGAAACTGTTTTTCCTGCAAGGTGCATCATCAGAGAGGTGAGCAAATGATAATCAGAAGGCGCCAAGTCGTGGGAGTGAGGGGGGTGGTCTCAAACGTCCCAACCGAAGTGCCGTGTGCGGTCGCGCGTTGTCATGCAAAATGCAGACTCCCTTCGTTATCATCCCTCTCCGTTTGTTCTGAATTGCCCTCCTGAGTTTTGTCAAGGTTTCGCAGTATCGTTCCGAATTAATGGTTTCTCCATGTGGCAAAAATTCGACCAAAATGAAGTCTTTCGGTCCCAAAAAACGAAGTCATGATTTTTTTCGCGAAATTTGGGATTTGAATTTTCTCGCCGATGGTGAGCTGGTATGGCGCCACTGTTGGGATTGCCTTTTCGTCTCAGAAGTGTAATGAGCTACCCAAGTTTCATCTCCTGTCACGATGGAGTCCAGAAATGCCTCACCTTCCAGTTCAAGTCTCTCCAGAATGGCCTGGGAGCTGGCGATCCCCTTCAATTTGTGCTCCTCGGTAAGCTGTTTTGGCACCCAATGTTTCTGTGATTGTCTGTGAATCTCTGCGGAAATTCCATCCACAGTCAATTTGTGATCTCCATAGACGATTTCTTCGATTTTCTGCACCAAATCGTCCGTCAAAATTGAAGGTCTTCCACTCCTTTGATCATCAAGAACAGAAGTTCTCCCTCTCTTAAATTCACGGGACCACTTGCAAATATTAGTTCTGTACATAACACCTTCACCATAGACGTACATGACTGAAACTTTTCTCCATTCCCCATATCCATTATAACGTTTCTGGTTGATTCTTTTTCATTATGAAATCCCGGATTCGCCCAAGGTAGACGTGTCTTCAACGCCCAACGCATGATTTTGTTATACCGAGTTTCTTATACTTCAGGAAGGAGGTTACTTTGGATATTTCCAAGCATGACGTATGATTATAGATTGGCTTTATATGTGCATAATTCCTTCGGCGTATTCAAGAAGAGAAGTGACGTGAGACCTACCAGGTTGAACGCACCAAGTCTTTTATCAATAGCACGCCCATGCAATGACTTCTACACTAGGCAGTTGCCCTGGCTAGCCCCCTCGGTTTTCGAAAATTTGCCATTAGCATTTAAAACAAGTAATTCTGCATCTGTATTCAAAAAGCTTACATTTAAACCCCTGACGAATCAAATAAATGCAAAATCCATCACCCTTAAATTTAATTTTTGAAATGAAATTCCTTCCCTTATCTGCCCTAAAAATTACTTTTCATGCATTCGTGTACTCTATTCTGAGCTACTTTTCGATCATTTGAGGTGGCAATAAAGTCAGTATGCGACTTTTATTGAGATCTGGATATCGAAGCCCTAGCTAGCACACCTTTGATTTTAAAATTTGTAATTCTTACACCTCGACTTACTTATGCGCCAAATTTACTCCAATGCTACTATAAATATCAACTTTCTAAAATCCCTCGATTACATGGTATCACTCGACTTCACTTTGGTATTATGGCACCGATCCCTTATCCCAAGCGTAATTTTTATCTAAGGCAATTTGATGTGCTATTTGGCTCCCAGACTTTTTCATTAAGCCCTCCTAACATTAAGCTTATCAAAAGATTTAGCCAATTTAAAAAAAGTGTTTATGAGTTTCTGATGCAGCAGTATTTAAATTTCTTTATTCATTTTCCGTTACTGAACTTCTTTTTTTATTGAACCTATGTTTTCCTTACTACTTTATGAATCCTTTTCTCTAGGACTTGATTTGATCTTTATGTACTATTAATTTGTAATTACAACTCCAATCTCCGGACAATTTTTTTTAGATTTTGGAGATCAGATGTTTTTGATTCACCTACATACATTATTGAGTGATTTGTTGGTAATTTTTTCTGCATACAAATTTTTGCCAATGAAGGAAGGTCCGTGTAAAAACCAGTGAATTATAAATAATTCATCATTTATATTAAGATTCCATTTCTAATTCGTATTAATAAATTAACATTAGGTGGGCCGAAATAGAGTTGGAAAATTGACAAGCCCAGCTAGTTACCGATTACTCCCCACTCAAAGGGGACCATCTGGTCATCTTCTCAAGTTCACAATATACACTATATTGCATACTAGTGTGCATTAAAATAAGAACGACAGGTCATTAGGATGATTCAACCAAGAATGAGCTTTATTGGAAAACGTATGAACATAAAACCAGTGAACGGATGATTATAACAAAAGGTAGTGATATTAGTGAAGGTAGGATACTACACATTACTCCAATTCTATCGTATACTTATGGGGCTTACAAGGACATCGTACACAGAAAAGTGGTCTAAACAGTAGGGCGATCTATACGGAACATAATAAACCGTTGTGGCTAAATTTGCAGCTTTTATCACATGCTCTGCACGATAGTTGGACCCCAAAAAAAAAAAAAAAAAAACGGGAGATCGAATGGGGCATTAATTTTTTGCAAGGGGCTTGAGACGGGAGAACACTCGAGTGCTAATGGCGCATTCTTGTGTCATTCACCCCCAACATTTTGAGACTACACATTAGCAGCTTCCTCCGTAATATACGAGATAAATTGCTTTCCCCGTAATAATACCGACCTACCACTTAAGATTTGGCGCTAGTGTCTATTATTTAAGGCCCAACTCGACTACCAGCCGAAAGTCTCAACGAATATCACAGCAAATACGGCGTCTACATGTAATTTATTGCTTGAAGAGTGACAATATCTGTGGATGAAAATTTAGTTTTGTATTTTTCGTAACTACTCTGCAACTGAAGTGCATCTACTCTGGAATCAGAACAGTCGCAGCTGTCATGAGTTTTCAGTTGTTTGTAGGAATAGAGTGGACATAGGGTCCGAACGTCTTCCCACGTTGAACTAACAAAATCAAGAAATACAGATTATGCTCATCGAAATAATCACTTCGGATTTTTGCTAAGACCATTGTATAAAAAATAATCTGCTTCTTAGGGGAAAACGCTCGAACCAGAAGTAAATCCAGGATAAAAAAAAAAGTACAAAAAAGCTATTAAAAAGGAGATAAATCCTGAGAAAGCTCCTGGCTTTGATCTTATCACGGTAAAAATTCTCCACCAGTTACTTCGAAAAGCTATTGTCAAGTTACCCAAATCAATTACGCTGGTATCAAACATTGGTATACTCGTATACCCCAGCTATAGAAGATGGCGTAAATCATCATTAAAAAACTGATCAGTAAGAGGCTCTTGCCTCTAGAAAGCATAATTGAAGAACGGAAGCTTATTCCTAAGCATCTATTCGGATTTCGACGTCAGCAGTCGACTATAGATCAAGTTCATCAAATTTTCAATATCAATGAAGATGCGCTGGAGCAAGAGAAAGTATTTTCGGCTATTTTTCTTGTCGTAGTTCAGCCTTTCGACAAAGTGTGGCACGATGGCCTAAAACATAAACTCAAAAAGAAGCTTCCGATCCATTACGTGGAGCCGCTGGATTCCTACTTATCGAAGATGTATCACCGCATCTAACAAGGTTACGCGTACTCAGCAACAAAAAATATTTGTCGCTGGTGTCCCATAAGGGATTGGGTTAGGAGGGGTCCTATACATACTATAGCGAGCGACTTACCGGACCTAGACTGCAACACATCAGCAACTTATACAGACGACACTACGGTACTCTCGGTTAAGGAGAACAACAATGAATCGATCAGCAAACGTAGCAGATCAATTTCCAAAATCACTCACTGGACCGCTAAATGGAGAATCAAACTGAAGAGACAAAGTCGGTGCATATCGATTTCACCAACTGTAAGATCGACTCCATCCCGGCTTTTCTCGACAATGCGGTGATTCCCTACGCGAATCGTGCCAAATACCTGGGCATGACACTAGAAGTCAAGCTCCGGGTGGAAAAAACACGTGAAAAAGAATAATACAGAACTTGTCTTCAAATTCAGAAAAATGTACTGGCTCATCGGCCGGCGATCAACGATGTCGCTTCAAAATAAACTGCTACTGTACACTCAAGTACTCAGGCCTTTGTGAGTCTACGGAGCACAACTGTGGGGCTGTACGGCTCTGTCAAACAGGCAGATGATACTGGTACAACGCTTTCAGAATATGGTACTACGATGCATAACCAATGCGCCATGGTATATCCGCAACGACGCTCTACATCGCGACCTTGAGATGGATAGCATCGACCAAGTGATAAAGCAGCGTGCTAACGCTCATCTTGTGAGACTTAAAACCACGTGAAGAAGTGTCCAGCTTCTCGAAGTACATACGCTTTATACATACGCTTTATACGCACTAAACCACATGAGCTTGTGTAGGGAGTGAGAGTGTGCAATAAATCAGAACATGAAAGGACCAAGGGCGGAATTTATAGTCGTCCCTCAAGGCTGAAGGTAACCTCTAACATGCCCCTCGAGGGTGGATGCACTCTTAACGGTATTCATAATGGCATATCCAAGGGTACCTTTGGGCGTTTGAGCAGAGGGTACCCTCAATGGGACATCTCAATCCCTCCACCTACCCTGCTCCCTCCCTGCTCAGTTCGCAAGGGTAAGCTTGAGCAATCATTTCGTGTTCCTATTCATAGACAATTTTCCTGGCTGAGTGTCGAAATTTCTCGAGTCAACGAGCTCAAATGCACCCTCTGAGCAAAGGACGTAAAAAATACCCTCAAGGTAGGTATCTTGTGCATTTTCATTTTTTTTTTTTTTTTTTTTTTTTTGTTCCATCTAGAAATTACAGCAAAATATATAATTGTTTAACATAATAGACACACTTTTTATAAATATTAATGCTCCAATTATACCTATTATATGAATATATATACCTATTTATAAACATATCACAACTACCGACATAAATAATATATAACGCTTCTCATTTGATAGGTATACATAAGATGCTGGAAATTAATTCTCCATATGGGCACCAGCCCGTGGTGTAGGATTAAAAAAGTATAAAGTATAAAAAATTAATTAGTTGCTACCCTAACGCTCATTTACCGCTCAGAAACATCCACAAATACTTTATCGTTCTCTTTTTTATGTTTTATATTTATTTTAACGTAACTTCAATCATTTCCTTTTGTTATTTTTATTTTGTTCAACTGTCTGTTAGCACACCGCTCAAAACAGCATTCATAAAATATCTTCTAAGTTCCATTTTCACTTTATTTGGAGATTCTTTCTAGATTCGGAGTAGGCTAGTCCTGTTTTGTTTTGGCAAATTATTAAAAAATAAAACACTCCGGTACGTGAAAAACTCTGCAAATTCTTGACACAACGGTTGATTATAATCATCTTCTTTGTATAATTAAGAAGATAATTATCTTCTTTGTACAGATCACCCTTCTGTGTAGATCACTGAATGACAGATTAATTATTATTATGAATTATCATTAATTATTAATAATTATTATCAAGTAGTGTAAATTATTAATATTTATTGTTGGTTATTAATAATTTTTATGTTACATTATTAAATATTATTTATTAAGTCGATATTTGAAAACCATGTGCTGTTTGAATCAGCTGTGCCTTTTTGAAAATTGACCCGACAGGCTGCCTCTCGATTCACTCTCATGTTGACCATTTTCGTTCTGCTCCAACTTTGAGCCGTCATTATGAACGAACAGCTGGTGTTACAAAGCTGCGGATGGTCTTAAAAAATTCTAAAAATAAACTCTATCTAAATATGAAATAAAAAATATACCGTTTCATCTGAATTTTTCGAGTTTTGAAATTTTCAATATTTCAAAATTCGTTTTGAACCTCTTCCCCTTGACCTAGGGTTATGAAAAGTTTCGAGGATCATTGTGGGGTTGGTCGGAACCCGTAACAAAAATTTCGAAATTTTAGCTCAACGCTAACTGGGGAAAGTACCGTGGACGGCGTAAGGCGGACGGACGGATTTTATTTTATTCGATTATCTGAATCTACGTATCTTGAAACGTAAACCAACAAATTTTGAGGGGGGTTAAACAATTTTTTTCTTTGGTTCGATTCCAATGGTTCATTATCGAAGATAATAAACCAAAATTGCGGGCGGCTGTTGTCTTCACTTTCGGGGTCTCCAAGAGTTATCCCTGTGAAAAGCGTGTTGGCAAAGCCTATAATTTTGTCTTGAATTTTGTTTTGAGTATATAATTTTGTCTTGAATAGCTGTTGATCAGCACTCCTGTTGTATAGGTCTCCTAGCTTTAGTGGTTGGCTATGGCACGAATAAACATTTTCTGAGTAACTTCCACTCTTTCGATGATTGTTGAATAAGCACCACCCCATATTGGCAGAGCATACAACAGGATCGACTGAACAAGAGACCTGTCTCATAATGGTAGATGATACAATTCTTCTCAACAAAGAAAACACGTATATACATTTTCAAAATTTCCCAATTAGAGATTGTAGGAATGTGCTGCACCCACTTCAAAAAATTATCAATGTAAACACCCAGGTATTTTATATGTGAGGCACGCGCTATGGTCTTACAATTATCACATAACTGGCTGCGACAATGAAAATCGTGTATTTTCAGTGTCATATCATTTTGAAGGTAAGCTCTTTTGAGACCAGGCAAATGGTACATATGGTACATATGGTATATATACACAGATGGTATATAATATATCATCTCATTAACACAGTTCTGCCGTTAGAATGAAGAACGCCTCACCTCAAATTTTTCAAAAAAAATTTTTTTTTACGTAATCCCTATATTTTTTATCATGGAGTACCTACTATGTTTGTGAATCAGCTTGTCTACAAGTATTCTCCAATTGATAGAATAGATAACTCTCATCAAGTATACAGAGAGTTCCTTTGGATTATAATTGTCCAATCTAGTTGTGGTGAAGGGTTTTCCCATTATGGATGAAACGATCCGAACTTACATGCGTCTGACATTACAAACTCCAGTTACAGACCAACCTTTTACGATTAAACTGTTGAGAGGCTCCGGCCGACCAGAGGAGGTATGCGCACCTTCTCGGCAGTTCATTAATAGTGATGTAATCCACAGCTTCGGTTTGCGAGGGAACGATCGGGGAAGTCGATAATAAAGTTGACCCGACTGACTCAATGCGAGGAGTAATTGGTTCTAATATATAAAAGAGACTCGTTGCACTATGAAGGCTGCCTTGTTGTACATCGGATACTGTAAATTACCGGTTGATAGTTATCAGGCACGAGTATGAACCAGGGCTTCTCCGGTATAAAACATCTTTCGCCCAAGAAAATTTCAAGACGATAGATTTTTCATAAAGCCACCTTTTTACAAATTTTTGGAGAATAACCATATAATCTAGGGACGCGGGAGCGTCCCGCCCGCCAAGAAAACCGAAGCCCTGAAAACCGAAGCGACTGAGACACTGATTACGCGATGGAACAAGTTGGGGTTTTCACCCTACCATAGCTCGGTCCCCTGAGTGTCTCGAGAGTTGATTTTTTGTACACCAACTCTCCAGGGGCACGTGAGGACGTAAAACAAATTTCAGCTCTTGAGAACATCAGGTGTCGGGGGTATAACAATTTTAAAACCACTATTTTTCACGTTTTTCGTGTTCTTCTTCTTCTTCTTGTTGTTGTTGTTCATTGACGAGGCTACAGCCCAGCAGACAAATCGGATCGAGCTGAAATTTTGCACACACGTTTGTTATGCTCCAAGGGAGTGCCTTTTGACCATTTTTTCTCCCTCCCCCCATTTCCCCCCCAATTAGGGGGGAAATAGTGTTTTTTAGGAATTTCAAATGGTCATAACTCCTTCAAAATTGAAGCTTTTTCAGATTTTCTTTTCTAGTTGTGTTCAGCTTTTCAAACTGTTTAATTTGAGATCAAAAAATGCTTCCTAAAGGGAAAAATAAAGGAGTTATGGTGATTTTTCTATTTTCAACAACAACTGCCGCAAATATTGATGAAAATTGGTGCGGTTGGTCTTAAAATGTCCGCTAGGTTGTCTAGAATATGCTCAATAATTTTGAACTAAATCTCAATCGATTTGACTAATCCACAGCCAAAAATACGTGAATAAATTCCACATCTACTGATTTGGCTAATTTCCGAAAACATCAAAGTTGAACGGTGGTCAGAAAAATTGTCGTAGAGTGGCGTCGATTTAAGGATCGATAGGAAATTTTATGGGCTTTCGAATGAGGGTAGCGCACTTTGGCACTTTTCCCAACGGTTCTCGAGTTATTCGCGATTTTTGGTATAAAAACGTGCGTTTTACCAGTTGCAAACTTTCTCTTTCCTCTTTCTCTTCGACACCAATAATTACAATTATTGTAATGATTCTCAACAACAAAAATTTGCACAAACCTCAAGAAAAAATGCAACCAATTTTCAAAAAATTTCTAATTCAAATTTATTCAAATTTCTAATTCTTTCTATTTTTTTAAATTTAATAATAAGAATAATTGTATTAAATTTTAATAATTGTTTTTAAATTGTTGATTGTTTTAATTAATCGAAAATTTTAAAACTAATATTTAACCAATTCGCAAAAATTTTAAAACTACTTATTTTTCAAACACATTTCAGATAACAAACAATAATTTCCAAAAAATAATTATTCTTGTCACAAAAACAAGAAACAAAAAGGCAAATTAGTAGGCGCTTCTTTCAATGCTGTTGGCGGGAGCTTTTTGCCAGATGAACAAGCTAACATAACTATTACTGGTGGTCACGAGTAATCAGCGGTGGTACAACTGTAATGAAGTAATGCTTCAATTCAGGCTTGTTCATCTGGCAAAAAGCTCCCGCCAACAGCATTGAAAGAAGCGTAAAGCTCCCTGCTGGTGTAACAGAGGAAACATATTAGGTGAAACCGAGGGTGACTAAGGGTGAGAGGGGTTTGTGGGAAGGAGGCAGGGAACAGGAAAACATTGACGGTGGAGGTTAGGGGTAGGAGGATCAGGTTTCTATATGCACACTCAACAGCGAGGTGCGAAGCACTGAGCATCCTATATATGTGGCTGGCGGGCAAAATGGATATCATTCCTTTTTGCGGCTGAGGTTTTTTGGCGGGCCAGTTATTACAACGGAGTTGTTTTTGGGGGGATATATGGTTATTCAACAAAGCTATACAAAATTACTTCATTATTACATCATTTTTGGAAATTACGTACGTTCACAAAAGAACCACATTATTACAAAAATGTTCGAAAAATTAAAATACGAACTTACTCGTATTAATAAAGCTTTGAACACAATGTACTAGAAATTCTTTCATAAAGATAATTACTCCACTAAAAAATTCAAAAAAAAAATTTTAGACCGAATACAATAGCTAAATTTTCTTCGAAAAAAAGTTAAAAAAAAGCGTCTCAATAATTAAATGATGTTGTTTTCATATTTTAATAGAGGTCTGATTTATAAAAGAAATCAGCTCTTTCCATAATCCGTTATTTGCTCGTCTGAGTAGGCTTTTATAATTAACTAGGCTGATCCTCCTGCTAATATGTACTTTATGTAATACTAGCTGTGTACCCGCGCTTCGCAACTGTAGAACAGACACCCCCTTTATTCACTTCTCTGCTTCCAATTACCCCCTTTTCACTCCAATTCGTCAAGTAGTTTTTGGATTGCCGGTAGACCCCCCTCCCCCCCACCACCACCTGTAAACCCCCCCCCCCCTCCCTCCTAAATTGGTCAGAAACCTTCCCCAATGTTCACTCAACATTTTCCCTAAGTTTCATTCAGATCGGTCAAGTAGTTTTGAAATCCCGGTAATACAGAACATCCCACTTCTGACACCAGTGTTAAGTGGAAAGCTCGTTTAACGTAAACGGCTTACTCAAGTTTTTATATTCAAAAACACAGACCCGAAAATTCGATCCAAAACAAGACAACCATTTTTTTTAAAGTCTAGCAACACTAACAATAATCCTTGTTTTCAACATATGGTTTCAACAACAATATTTGGGTTTATTTACATTGTAGTGGACTATAAAGAACGTAGTCAACAACAACACTGACAACAGTACTCTTGACAACGCGTCTACTTGAGAGTTACGAAAATTGGTGAAATAAAAACCACTTTCGAATTGCTACTAAAACAACATATTTCTCCATATTTTGATCATAACGACCTGATGACATTTGTTGCATATTTTCGTTATTTTGGGCTTTCGCGGTTTCTGTGGTTTGCGGTACTTGCGTCTCCATGCACCCAAGAGAGGGACTCCGAAATGCACTTTGACGGCTGTTTTGTGGGTCTGTAGCTAAGTAACAGTGGTGATAAGCCTCAAAAGAGATTCTTTGGGAAAGAACAAAGTAGGTACCTTGTAAAAAATAAAAGAGTCGTGCCTTTTTTATTGAGGGAGTTATGGCGCGTATCTCCAGCAACTGCACGTATTTTGGCAAAAACTTTAACTCAGCAGGAGTCACAAAATGTGTATTTGGCAGACCCTATGGGCCACATCCAAACTGCAGTGAACAATTTGGATACAACACCAGGAGAAGTGGGGGAAAATCAAGAAGGAACGTTCTGAATAAAAATCCAGGATGGAAAGATATTCCGCTGATATCCGATATCCTCGATGGAAAAGGTGGGAATGATGAACAGTAGAGTGTTGAACTCACCCCTGCTGAAATCGCTTCCTTCATTAATGTTCCAATAACATCGGTGGACGATGAACGTTCGTTCAGCAATTTATGTAAAATTCTAAGCCCTGATCGCCGAAGCTTCACCTGCATATTGTGAATAATTGAACCGATTAAGACTCAAAAAACGAATTGTTTTACCTACCTACATTTCCTTCAATTTATTTTACATATTCCCCCGTAAATAAATACATATTTATGTACATATTTCGAATTTTTAATTACATGGGAATCGTAGCCCTAATTACAACTATATCCCCCTACTACAGGACATGGTTAAAAGATGCCGCCTTTGTTTCCAGCAAAGAGTAGGACAATTTGAAAACTTATTGTGGAAACCCTAATCGCCAATTATTGAAATACCAAAAAATGAGTTTTTCCCTTATTCGATGATTCGATTCAACGTAAAAAAATGCATTAATTGCGAGATCGAACTAATTTTCATGGAGCAAGTCGGCTTTTGGTGGAAAACGTTGATTTTCATCTAAAAATCCACGTTTTTAAGGACTCAAACGTCGTTTTTTCCGCCAAACTCCAGTGTAAAAATTTTTTTTTCTAGTAGCATTGGAAAGCTGAGATTCTGGGCAAGTTTTTCCCAAGGAGTGCCCGCTGAATGACCTCTGTAATAACAAAGCGAACAACTAAAGAAAAAAACGGCGATTTTGAGAAAATCTCCAAATGTTTAAATTTCGCCATTTTTTTACCAGTTAAGCATGACGGAAAAAATCGGATTTTGTATCAAAAAGATAGGAAATTCAACTCTCTTTACAACTGTATCCTCAGATTTCATTTTAAATAATAATTTGAGGGAGTTAGGTGCGTTCTGGTTAATTTCTAATTTTTAATAATTCCAATAATTTTATAATACTAATAATCCTAATTTTTAATTACATGGAAATCCTAGTCCTAATTACAAGTATAGCCCAAAGTTGATTACAGCGAACTCCACTCGTGAAAGGTTTAGCTAGAAAATGCAATTGTCCTCCGTAGGTAGGTTCGTTGGGGACGAGCGAGCCGCGTTAATTTTAAAGATCAGAGTCTCTAAAATTCGAGAAAAAAAACAAAAGCGAAAAGAGTACTGCAACCAGCAACAGCTGTTCCCTAGCGGATTCCCGTGGAGTTAAAGAACATTGATATACTGATGCTAAAAAAATCGTAGCTTATCGCATAGGGTAGAGATGGGTGGGAGTGTGATATGAGGGCTAGACACTATCATAATTACAATCGAACTTCACAAGGTAAGTTCGTTTGATTTAGTAATTATGACACGTGACCAGCCCTCATATCACAGAATACATGGTAGCTGTTTAATTGTAACATTTCAAGAATGTTTCAAATTCTCAACCCTCCAAAAACCGGTGATGTTTCTCCATTTGAATAACCTGAAAGGTGACGAATAGCAGTAGTTCGAAACAGAAGCGATTCACATACTTCTAGTTTGCTGAAGAGCAGCTGACTGAGCCAATAAGATGTGATTGACCTCCAATGAATCAGTGAGCGGCCGGCCAACTTTACTGAAAGTCAGGCCGGAAATCTTGATCCCACCTGTGCAGATTCAAAACCTTTTCATTGATCGATAATCCTCAGTAATTAATACCCCCGCTACTGCTCCGTTCTTCACAGAGATTGCCGGGGTTGGAAGGTATAATCAAGGCAGACGGGTAGTGGAGAGAAGGGAGTTGTGCGTGCCTGAGGTTTCCGTGATACCAAAACTTTGACCCCTGGGCTCGTTATAATGAGCGTTAAAACCCAAGTGTCGAACGGGTCGACCAAATAAACAAAGAAATGTTTAAGAACTATTCATTATCAATAACCTGGTATCTTGGCCTAAGGCTACGAGCCGGATCATAAGAAATCTTTTCTCAAGCATTATTACCACCAATAGGATGACACATCTACATAATGTATACTTTTGATTAGACCCATTCACTTAGCCTCACGGCGCTTGTTGTTCTCAATTCTCCTTGCGGATGCTGCGCTCCGACGAAGACCATGACGGCCGAATAATGAAATCAAGAGACCTTTCCGACCAATCAAATCGATTTCAAACATCATCTTTACCGTCCAACTGCGTGAATCAAGCAATTAAATACAAATCACAAATTAATTTGACGTAACGGATATTCCTCTCTTCAGTTACACGGAGAAAAGATTTTCCTAGTAGGTACAACTTGATCATTTGAAGACTTATTCAACTCGGCCTGAGAAATATCGCGGCGTAGGGGATAAAGAAATACTGCAGGCAGGGACCAAATTGGAACACTACAAATTATACAAATGATAATACTGTTAATTATTTCTTTATGAACAAACGAACATTTAGATTTATACGGTTTTCGAGTAGGTACATACATCTATAAAAGTATCAGTCATAAGAATATAGCTCAGCAATAAAGTTGTGCCCATCATGAAGAAAGTGAGTTATGAAGTTTGGAAGTATTGAAGCAGCGAAAATTGTACTTTATAAACAGAGCAATGGACGTATAACACAGCCCCACAAATAAATTTATTTATTTATAAATAAATATAATATATTTATTTATAAATAAATATTATCAAATTCTGGAGACCAGAAAATACATTGGAATATCGTAGTTGCACTCCCAAATTACGATGGTTTTTTTTTCGACAGTCTACCACCACTTAGAGGGTTTTATTCGCAAAATTTGGGTGTGTACGACTATTTTTGACCTCATATTCGGATTCAGCGCCAAAGTATACATAGGAATACACTATTCTGGTCTCCGGAATTTGATTTTTTCCCCCATTTGTGGGACTGTGTAATGTAAGTATAGGTATAAGTACCCAGAATCGGCAGTATATTATCGTTGCCTAAGAAGCAACACCGCGTATCAACCATTTTGTTAATGTAATATTCTGTTGTACAGACATGTCCCCCCTTAATAATACATCTGGCTGAAAAAAAGTAAGAAATTAATTTGAAAAAAAATAAAATGTTCTTCTTTGTTTCTTTACATATTTGAGAAATCATCATGTTAACCACCTTCATCCCAGCCACCCCTATATCTCAGATGAACTGAGGGAGGTATGGAGTACTCGTATTTGAATCATCATGTTATCCACCGTCATCCCAGCCACTGAATGATCAGATTTTGGTAAACCATTTTAGTGGCACGCACCCCTATCTCTCAGATAATCTGAGGGGGGTATGGGACTCAAAGGTCACTGGAACTATGACATCTGCGCACTGGCTGCAACGCAATATCTGGTGAACAGGAATCAACCGAAGTTGACTCTTTACAGATATGATGAGTCATTAGGAATACTTTTGAAGCTGGCTAAGGGAATCGAACCCTGGTTGTCCAGATGGTAGGCGGATGATCTAACCACTAGACCAAAATATTTCAAATTCAAATTCAAAAAATATTTTATTGGCATACTGGTACATACATAGATTATTTTACAGTGGCTTGAGACAGTTAGGTTTAACAATATCGGCCTGTCGGCCTTAAAAGTAGTTCAGTCTTAAGTAGTATTGTATGTAGTGTCTTAATTTAGGGGGATAGTAAAATTTGTAGGAGAAAAGGGAACAGTTGAAAACTCTTAGCGTGATGGTGGGGTCTTAGAAACTAGAGCTAATTACATATTTACAGGATCCAAGGGCTATTTACATATTTACAGCATTTTAAGACTATTTACATATTTACAGGTTTTACAAAGTATATACAGAGTTGGCTTAGGGGTAGACTGGTATGGGTTAACTCAAATCCGCACCCGTGTGTCCCCATCGGGGTTTGTGATTTATGTTAATGTGGTGGAGGAGGGAGTTTGGGTGTGTTCGTAGTTTGTCTGTGAGTTTGTGTTTCTGTTTGGTGATGAAGGTGTCAAGTGTATCTATTCCAAATTTCTTGTGTAATGTGTTGATGTTTATGCGGAGTGGTGAGTGGGTGGCGAGTCGAATGCATTTATTTTGACTGATTTGTAACTTGTGTAATGATGTGGTTGCTGCTGTGTGCCATGTTTGGGATGCGTATGTGATGGTTGAGCGGATTAGTGATTTGTACATGAGTAGTTTGGCATCTGAGGAGAGTGAATTGGATTTGAATAGGTGGAAGTAACGACCAAGTTTTCTGCGGGCGGTTTTGTTCATTTCTTTGATGTGTTGTTGCCAGGTGAGTCTTTTGTCGAGGTGGAGGCCGAGGTATTTTACTGAGGGCGACAGCTGAATGGGATTTGAACGAATAGTTATCTTGGATGGCAGGTTTCGTTTGTAGCTGAAGATAATACCTTCTGTCTTGGCGGCATTTACTTTGATTTTCCACTGTTCTAGGCGGGAAATAATGAGGTGAGCGGGGTTTTGGAGTCGGTTGCAGGCTTTGGGTGGGGATGGGCTTGATGAGTAGATGGCGAGGTCATCTGCAAAACCGGCGATGGAGACATTTTTCGGGATGTTGAGAAACACATGGGATAAAAAGGAGGGGGGGGGGGGGGGAAAGGACAGATGCCTGGGGAACACCGGCGGGGATGGTGATGGGGGTGGATGAGGAGTCTTCGATTTTGACGAAGAGTTTCCCGGGACAAAGTGAAGGAAGTACTTGGGGGTTAAACTTGATAAGCGGCTAACATACAATGAACATATTCCACTCTCCAAAAGTGTAGTCACCGATTGAGATCTCTCTAAAGTCTGATTAGAAAATATTCTATACTATCGCTAGAAGTCAACGTCTGCTTTATTTAATACAATTGCGACTAGTGTGACAGTACGGCTGCCTGATCTGGAGAAGTGCCATCGACTCAAACATTACATGGATCCAGGTCTTTCAAAAACGTGCAGTGAGAGTCATCACGCTCATCAGTCATCACCATCATGCTCCATGGTACATGACCAGTGCCAACTTACACCTAGAGCGAGTGAATTATCCACGAAACCGTTAACCTCTGTTATGAAACTGTTACCTCTGTTACACCGTTAATCCAGATCTGTTAATCTATTCAAAACTTGTTGATATCAACTAGATACTTCAGGAGAAAACCAACCTCCAAATCAAGTTTCATGTTATGTATATTTCCTCGTATGTATATAAGTGAAATCCAACTTGTAACGCATTTATCCTATGCAATAAAGTAAAAATTAAGAAAGACATAAAGAATTTTACTAGGTACTTAAAATACTTCATTAATGACGAAACTCTCCAAATCGTTACAGAATGATTTTGAATGGTCATCGTGATTGTCTACAACATCTTGACCTTCTCGTCCGCCCCCTCTCAAGAAATGATGCCAAATCAATTATTATCTATCGCTAATTTCCATGCAATGATTACTCATAGACTCGAGAGAAAAAAACAAGGAGTCTGGTACTTGTGGATTCACAGGTACGTCAAACCGTATACTATGGAAATGACGTGTTCGCTTTACCGGCAACTGATATATTATAATGTGAACGTGTATATCGCCAACTAATCGCGACAACTCAAAGAGTGTGTAGTGGTATTTCTAGTGATATTTTATTTGAGTCATGTAATTATTTGCAGTTGGTAGATACCGTCAACTAGCCGAAGCAACACTAATGGTTGGTCTATTAGTTTGCATTGCTTTTTTTCAGTATTAATTCGTCTTCAAATTCACAATACTATATTACATATTATTACATTATATTACAATATTACATATTAGAATACAATATTTTATTAGTTCCCTGAACGCGCGAGTTACTTCTTAGTGTGAATCCCGCGGCTTCAGAACTCGAAGAAGGTGAACTGAATGGCGATGTTGAGCGGGACATTACATGTATATGGTGTTTATTACTGTTAATTTACATTACATGTATGTTTAACTTAATAGATGTAGAAAGAAATGATAAATTTAAGAAGTTATAATAATAATCTATAAATAAAAAATTAGAATTACCTATCATAAGAGCTTTATAAGCTAATTGAATAAATACGTGATTGGTAATTTCACCAACGACCTCGAATGAGTCAAGAGTCATGGTAGAGCTATTTGTGTGAGTGATTAATGTTAAAATATATCAACACAGTTCCCTTGTAATTATTAAAATGGCAATTCGTCTGTAATATGTCAATAAATATTTTAGTTATTAGAGACAAAAAGGGCTCACCGCTCTCCTTATTTATACGATTTTGACATGAATAAATCTTATTTTTCAATATTTTTCGGTCAACGGGGTTATCGGGAGGAATAAACCGGTTCCCATAGGATTACCGAAGTTAAGATACCTCGAGCGTGTAGCGTGTTTAGTAGGTACTTGGAAGGGTGTATGACCTGTTTGAGTGGCAAGGCAATCAGTAGCAAAGAGCGGAATTATCAGAACAACATCCGAGATCACGAGTGTTTAGCAAGCTGTGGAAGAAGATCATGGTCCCGTTGTCGACTTCAGTGATGAGAGTGAGGAGGAAGCGGGAGATTTAATATCCGATGATCATTCTGAATAACTACCTAATACTTTATAAACACCTAATGTATTTGAAACTATAATTCTAATCAAAAACCAAGTGATGGCTGAATTTGTTATCTTTTCGGATGACTTACAGTTCTAAAATTTATTGAGTTAACTCACTTACGAGTATAAGATTCAGATTCATTTATTCATTGCTGTAGATACGATTAGTATATAGCATCGTCAATAACAATATTATTTTTAAAATCTCAGAATTATACCTAGTTAATTCGTCGTAATACAGGTTCATTTGTAAAAACAAATCCTCGACTAGGACTGCCTAGAGATAACAAACAAGTTGAAATTTAAAAAAGCAAAATTCATTAGACTTAGCAAAAATATCACAGATAAAACACATCAATCACAGGTTAAAGTATCATACTGCCGAAATTGTGAGAACAAGGAGCAACGCAGTTAGAAAATATGGTCCAAAAACTCTTCACAGGAATAAAAAGCTCCATCCTTGAACAACCGGACGATATACCGCTTATAAGCCACAAGATTTTGATCCTGGGCGGAGGGTGGCAGCTTATTCAATAACTTGTAGGACCAGTAATTCAATGCATTCTGAGATCTCTTCAGACCATTATACTTAGGTACGTAGTGAAATGGTTATGGATGTCGTTTCCCTTATTACACCAAGTGTATTTTTTGTTATGAGCCAAAAGGAGGCATTCCTTTATGTATGTGGTTGGCAAGGTCAGTATTCCCGGTGATTTAAAAGTACTACGACAGTCCTCTCTATAGCCTTGATTGGCCAGAACTCTCACCGCTCTTCTCTCAGAAGCTGGTGAATGCTGGTGAATACCGTCTCAGAAGCTGGTGAATGCCCTCAGGCTAACCGCGTACGACAGAAGAGAATGGAAACATCCATAATAGCATTGCATCAGGACGCTCTGAGAAACATGGCTGGATTGACTCCGTAAATAACGCTATTTAATCTTTTATATATCTATTGCATCTTATTGAATTTCAAACGTTGAAGTTTTATTGCGATTTCTAATTGCAAACGTTTATAAAACGTCCATGTATTACATTATTCCCAACATGATCAAGACTTAAGCTGACCATTTTTGAGAAAAATAACCGTTCTACATGTTTTCGCAATTTCTATACAGGCTTTTTTCAATGGCAAATCAGGAGGTATACTCATTTTAGCGCAAAACTACGAATACACAACCTAAAAGCTGTCGATTCCCCGTGATTGACGTACCGCCCGCTGGCGATCTACTTCGTCGAAGACCCGCCAATGCCCGAGGTTTGATAGGTATTATTTGAGTAGGGGTTGTTCGTCTGCGGCGAAGGGTGAAGTTGATCAGGGCTGACTTATTAGTGTCATTACCACTGTCCATAGTCGACACCATCTTTCAACTGTGAATTTACATTTTTTCTAGAGTTTGACTTTTTCGAAATATTCGAGGCAACTCGAACCACTGCGAACGGCGGAGCGGAGAGCCCGAAGAAAATGCGATCCCCATCGTCGTCTTGGAGTGGAATCTGGCGATCAAGAACTGGAATGCGACTGAAGAAAACCAACCTGAACGGCGGCCCGCAAGAACATTAAAACGACTGACCTGACTAAACAACTTCCAAGTCTATTGAAATACAATCGCTACAGCTTAATAGCAAGACAAAAAAGACGTTTCTACAGTTTGAGGAGGATATTGTGCAGTATTACGACTACTTTATTTCACCGATGTACTTTCACCAAGCCACCAAAGTACTTGATTCCGGTTTTAGACACCATGATTATCAACGGAAATTGGACAGCACGTTTCAATGGTAACGAGGGAATGGCCGCTCGAACTCTATAAAAAATGGATAGGGGGTTCTTGATAAGGGCAACTCCTCCCAATGCGACGGATGATGAACGAACAAGCATAAACACCCCGCCCACCTTATATCTTATTTAAGGAAATGGGGGTCCCTTCCACTACCAGACTTGATAGAAAAAATAGAAACTCACCATCAAGGCGTATAAACTAGTGCGAGACGATGAATTGACTTTCCATGATGAGGGTATAACAAGATCTACAAACCGATGATTTTTAGTGGTGCCTTTTAGAAGATCACATCGTGGTCACCAGGTTTTGACTAAAGGTGCGATACTATTTAATGCTTTGCCTGAACATATACGAACATGCTCGTCATTGGCCCAATTCAAGACTAAACTGAAAAACCATTACGAGGGGTCCTAAGTGAATCACGACCAAGAATGTTCGGAGTCTATTATAACTATTGGTTCTGTTTTGAGAAAAATAAATTTTATTGTTGAGTTATATTGTTGATATTATATTGTATTTAGATTATTGATGTATTGTCGAGTATAGTACATCAACTCCTCCCCACAGCGCAAGTTATACTTAAAGTGGGGAGTATTTAATATCGCAATTTGTAACCACTACATTGTAATCTTTTTGAATTCAATAAATGCATTAAAAAATACATTATTAAATACCTGTGTCTTAATCGGCTTGTGAGGGCCTTAACTAGTATGTGGTACCATTTGCACAAAATAACGAAATTTATACAACAACAACAACAAAAATGCATAAATTATGAAACAACAATGATATCCAACTACATACTGTATATGGAAAAGGAACTACAGTTACTTAGCAGCGAGTTTAGGTATTGAATAATTTAAATTTGTACTGGTAGCACACGCAGTTCAGGCTTAATAAGAATGATTGAGAGTTTATGGGGAAAGAAAAGGTTGGTAAGCTTCACTTCTGCCGGGCCCATGGCGAAGATATTACAAGGAGCTGGATAGCCCAAAGGATGAGGATATGAATAGATTCTGTGGCTTCAATACATCAGCAGCTAATAGTGCTCTTCAGGCAGTGGATAGAGCTCTGCAGTAGACACTCATAGAGGTCCGTACAGCGGGCATCGGAGCCACCTAGGGTTGCCAACCGTACTTTTTTTAGAAGTATTGTACTTCATTTTGATGATTTGTGCTTTGTACTTTCTTAAGTGAAAAAAGTACGCTATAATACTTTTTTTCATCATTGGGCTCATTTATCGTTTTAAAACTGAAATTAGTAATTTTATTTCCCTACCTAGCAACCAGCAACCGAGAGGAGGTCGTTACTACACTACGATTTCAGTGTCAGCCACTGAAGAGACGAGTAAATAATGAATATGCATTTGCTGCAATAAAATTTTCTTTTATGAAATCGATGTATTGAGTTTTTTTACCAATAGCCAAGTATGGAAACAAAGTTATAGAAATTGTTGATGAACCGTTGGTATTCTAGGTAGCTAATAAGGTGCTGCTCATTCTGCTCATTTCCGTATGTTGAGGTGGTGATGATGAACCAAGGAATTCAAAATTTCTTTTTGACCGTACTTTTTTTTAAACAAAATACGTTTTTTTTCAATAATTTTCTGAAAAGTACTTATTTTCTCCGAATAAAAGTTGGCAACCCTAGAGCCACCCCAACTGGGCCAGGATACTGCTGCACGGTACGAGCCAACTTCCAGTGCAGTGGAGCAGAACCAACGTACCTTATCTCAAGTATGGGACGTTCTTGTTCCCTTATTCGACAGCTTCAGAGTGTTGAGGTATTCCGACGACTACATTTTTCAATTTTCTAGGTAACGCCAGTAGCATCCACCGATCGCGAGGACGTCAGTAGGCGGAAACGGATATTCAAATAAACCACTCGTCAGGGAATGTCCCAGGGTGATCTGAAGATATCGGTATCAGTGAACGAGAATTCAGAGTTGAATTCCTAGACCACTACAGTGTAATATTCTTCGAAGGTGAACCACAACTTATAAGAACAATATTTGGTCATCAACGGAGGTGTTCAACGAGGAAATGGCCGCTCAAACGCTCTAAAAACGGGCTTAGACAGTTAAAAACGATTTGGTTGTGGGTAGCCACGAGTCAACGGCAACATTGTTACGACTCGTATAACGTTCACATCCACTAATCTAACCCCATAATGCAACTACCACATTTCCTTTTTTAACATCAGTTTTTTTTCATGTTAATAAATAATTCTTATTCATTCGGTTGTGACCAATACATGCTAGGTATTCCTTTTTGACATTTTATGTCTTTACTCTGGCACATAACTCGAAAAACGTTACACAAAAAGCGTTACACGAAATCGTCACGAAAATTTCTGATGATTTTCGCTTACAACCGATTGGTTGCTACGGAATTTTATCTTTGCCAGTTATCATCGTACAAAAATCGTTCACCACTCGTTGGATAGCTCTCGATTTACCTAACCATATTACGTTAACCACTGCGGAGTGCGTGGCCGACAAGCTGCGGTATGAGCGTGATTGTTTAAATAATTGTTTACACACAGGTGATCATTCTCAATAATTTATATTGTCAACGCGAATGCAAGCTTCATAATTTGAACTATAATTCAAAGGCCCCTGAATCCCTTCTTTAAAGACATAAAATGTCCCAATGTGTTGCAGACTCGTATGCAAGCATTTTTATTTTTAATTTTCAATATTACATTTACCCACCGACAAACGTGATTATGTCCAGACTTCGCATACACATTGTTAGGACAACTCATTGGCTCCACATCCACGGTGTCCTTAAAACTCATAATGCTGAGTAACAGCAAATTTAAAGATAAATTGAATATGTCCCTAGGTAAAATACCTGGGGACTCCCTATCAGTTTCTATTCTGTCTCGTACATTATTTAATAACACGAACACACCCATCGGTACATGGTCTAGATTGTCTACTCACGCCGAATCGTCGTAATGCAAATGCAGTCTATTACAAATTGGCAATTTCTTCGTATTTACGGTTATTTTCAATATTTTAAAATAAAGGAAGTTAGATATAATTGAATCCTTCAATAGGACCTTACCCGAAGTATACCAATACCAGTACCAGTGTACCAGTACCTAATTGTACTTACATAAATTTATTAAACAAAGTCCAAGATGTTGTTTTATGATGTTGAATACAATACAACACAATGGTAGTGTTGCATTGTATTCAATTCCCAGCAAATAGAAGAAGCTTGGCTAATAAAACCTTTTGTTTATCTTTCAAACGTAATAAACAGCCGTTTTAAACATTGTTTATAACACGGTGTATTTTTTTATCAATAGATAAAACAGCTGTTTATACATTTGTTAAAACGTTGGCTGATGTGGGCGAATTATACCAAGGATGGAATATTATGAAACATGAACAGGTGACATATAGATGAATACGGAAGCGAAAACATAATAACGCATGCTATTGAATTGCCTCTACATGTATGATTTCATGGGAAGAACAACTTATTGCTTCTAGTGGTTTGGTAATCCCTTGACTATAAGTGTAATCTGATTGAATAAACTCGGCAATTAATTCATTCGATGATCGACGTCAACAATTAAGAGATTTCCAACGGAAATGGGGTTGAAAACGATTAACAGATAGGACGCTTACAAGGATTCCATCCGAAATCCGCGCTAATGGCAGGGAGTCCATCAAAAATCCCTTACAAAAGCCAGGAGGCAACGAGAACGGTTGATTAGGTTTTAACGATGTGCTCACCATTAAAAAACGAAAAAAGAAACAAAATCATCGAGCTATCTTTTGTAAACGTTCCGCTGAAATCGTCAAGGAACTGGAAGGAGGTTGGGAACCAGACGAGATGAAGGTGTCGTTCGAAAAATGATTGATGGTTCTCTCTACCGCAAGTGAGTCCCAAATGTATTAGCAACTGTTATTGTCTCACCAAGATGACACATGTGCTGCCGGGGAACCACAGAAGTTCTACTACCCGTAATAACTTGATACGACAGAGTATTGCCCATTATTAATTTAAATGGAGGGTGTAGTAATGTTACACATAATATGTAATATATTATATTACAAGATGACATGTTAATCCATTTAACTGTGTCATAAATGATCAAATCGATGGTCTCAAGGCAGAAAGGCGTAAGTGCCATTTACCTAATTTTTCAGGAGAGCCAAAAATTGGGAATAACTAACTTAATCCTATTTAATTCACGATTCGTGCATTTCTACCCATTACATTTCAATTGTTGTTAATATTTTTACTATAAGTAATTGCATTTTACTATTGCACTTTAGCCAAGTTATTGAAAATTTTGTTCCTTACGCCTTTTCTTCGTTGAAATGAGGCGCTTAAGCCTTTTCTGCTGGCGTATAAGCCTTTTAGTTTTAAAATGCATTCTTCCCAATTGGCGTTTAAGAACTACTTACGACCTTTAGTTTTAACTGTATCTGGCAAAATCAGGCGCTTACTACCTTTACGATAATATTAATTATTACTAATAAACCTAAGATTGATTGCTTCCGTCAGCGGCATCTGTCAATACTTGAACTTGAACCCCGCCCAAAAGGAAAAGAACAAAAGTGTTGAAAAAAAAAAAAAAGTTTGTTTTATGAGGTGTTTTATTTGAGTAGGTAACTTGAATGATGAAATATAACGAGCAAGAAGTGAGATTTATAGAGTAAAAAATGTAAAATGTAACATCAAAACGTAATAAAGGTTATCATGAGATAAAACAAACAATAAGGAATTACAAGTATTGCTTTATATGTCAAACTTCCTCATATTCACTAACTGTAACAGGCCTTTGTCAACTCTATCAAAATGTTTTATCAGTCTAGTGGAATTAACACTGTCTTGAAAGGCGTAAACGACATGAACGCGAAGAAAATTCAAAATGATTTTGCAAAGAATAGTATTAAATAATCTTCAGTATTTCCGTTTTTTCAACATCTCTGTATTCTATTTGAAGGATTAGTGACAAAAATGTTTATCATGAAAGTAGTTATAAAATGAAAAAAACCTAAGTCAAAAGTAGCATTGATCTCCCCATAGGTGGTTGCGTTTACGTCCAAAACAAAAGTAGAAACCCAAAAGGCGTAAACGACGGCCACTTTTTTATGTTTATTTAGCTTATTTTCATTTATATAAACAAAATGTACAGGTATGAATCAGCTTAGTGGTAAAATACTAAATGGTTTGGTGTAAAATTAAACACCTTGGAAACATATATTTAGGAACCAGTGGGCGTATCAGCCAGGACTTCCCATGTGATTCGGCCCTTACGCCTTGATAACCTGACATTAGAGTGAAACATAGATGTCGCTTACGAAACTTAAACAATCGATTTTTTCATTAATGATTTTATTTTTACTCTAAGCCTGGTGTTTAGTGGAAGAACTAACGCTTACGACCACTTTTCAATTAAAAAAAGAAGAAAAAAACATTTTCGCCAAATTGGCGCTTACGCCTTTCTGCCTTGGGACCGTCGAGATGATGAATACGTCATCAATGACGGATCATGGAGTCTTATGTTTGTTTGGTCAACAGGAGATTCGCGGTACCTAGTCAACAGTTCAGTGCTTTCATTTCGGCCGTAGAATACGTCATCCGTTAGCATCAGTTGGTCTTGAAAAATTACCTGAGAGAACGCCTATTCAAATATGAACGGTCAACTATACCGTTTCATTCAAATGTCCGAGATATGACGTTTTAAGCATTCAAAACATCGACACTCGAGGGCACTTGAGTCATTTCCCACCAATGTTGATTCGAATGACAAGCTTTTAGATTAGAGTTGACTACTTTCATGTTCTCGTTTACAGAGCTGCATGACTCTTTCATAGGTACTAAAGAGCACGAGTAGCTCAACTTACCGAGCAGAGTTGTGAACCTCGCGTCCTTAAGTCGAAGTGCATCATACCTGGAACACGAAACGATTTCTTATTGGTATCATCATGTTAATTGAAGCAAATCAATGATAAATCCGTTGAGGACGGACAATTCATCATTCGTTATTCGTTATTTATCTCCTATTAAGTTCATTCGACGTGAATTGAATAAACTAGCGCTTTCTGCGGCAGAATTCTCAGCAAAGCAACATTAGTAGTTGCTGTTGTAGTAGAAAGTGGAGGGGGGGGGGGGGTGTTTCAATAACAATAACAGAGGTTTAACATAACGGTGGTACGTTCTGATACGTTCAAATATAACAATATAACTTGGTTCGTAGCTATAGGAACTTCATAGTGGAATACCTGTTTGCCCAACCTGAGCTACTAATAAAAAGGTAGTTCATGGCATGGCTCATAAGCCTAAATTTACGCCTAAAACCTCTGGTAATTTCTTCTTATTTCCATATATCATTGTTAGGTTAATTCGATTTATCGATTAATTCTATTGAAGTGCCATCATCACAGCAAGAAGTACCTCCATTAGTGAGTTTGTCTGCTTAGTGGTATCTGATACATGAAAGCACGAGGCTGCCGCGGTCCGTCCTCGCTTTGATGTACCGACAGTCGATGGCTTAGGCCGCGCACCGCACGCGGCAGACTGAGCCTGTTCGCAGCTGTGTTGGGGACCCGTACACACTTGAGCATCGCGGCGCGCCGAGGCTACCGCGTGCGGTGCGCGGCCTGCCTCGGCGCAAGTGTATTCCCGGCTTTACGGCTGGACAACCTGAGAAGTGCGAGAATCCGTTTTGCATGGAATGGAGCCTCAGCGTCGAAGTAACGTTTCGGGACACCAGTTGAAAACCTTAGCATGTAGTACAAAGTACTGTACGTGGAACTGAACACCCTTCCAGAATCTTCAAATAAAAGTTTTGTCCTGAGGCCACTAACCATGTCCCTCCGGTGGCCACATAGTTCCTGAGAATCCATCCTCTCCCAGACCCCACTATATCCTATGCTACACATTATCGTTTTAACCTGGGCTGCCCAATTATATTCAATTGGTCGAAGCACATTCGAGGATATCTGTTTGGCGGCATTTCCAAAATCTTTACAAGCTACCCGGTAATTCTGTCGAAAATTTAGTCTACTGCGACCCGTCTCCACCATCAGTAAATAGCCAGGGGTACTCCTGGGCAGCATAAGAGCACTTTTGATAAAGTAGGTCTGCACTTTTTCCAATTCCTCAAAATATCTAAGGCTCCATACCTCTCCATACCTTTACGCGTGATTCTAATTCAACAATGTTGTTCAACAATGTTGGTCATACTCTTACCATTGCTGCTTTCTGGCGAACGGTTGCTCGGATTGTATGGAATTGTAGAAGAATCCACAAAAGTCAAACACACCAGTTCAAGTGTAGGAAGAAGCCAAATGTACTCCAAGTTACACTTCCTGAAAGTTTTACTTTGAATCAAGTGTGTGATGATTTACCAGAGAGCTACTCAGTTCTCAGTTTGGCCCTTTAATGCGGTCTTCAAAGACTTTTAAAGCCTGAAAGCCTTCCAAACCAGTAATTTGTTCCCCCCCTTGTTTTTCATTCAACATTATCAACTTTTTTAGTTGTATGTGTCGACACGGAGTATAAGAGAAGCACTGGGAGCTGACCGAGCGTGAAGAAGACATTGTGTTGACTCAGAAGCGAAAGTCGAGCTAAGCCGAAACGATCTCCCCGATCCGACTTTTCTGGCAGCAGCGAACAACAAACAAACGAGAAAAAAAACCCCTCAGAACCTCCGTTTCACCGATGCCCCAACATGAAAGCCTCACTCGACGGACCAACTACAACAAAAAATAACTTCGTTAAGAAAAAAATATATGCACGGAGCTGAAAGATAATTTAGGTGTTTTAGAAGTCGGCAGTATACAAGGAAGAGAGGGCTACCACTAAAAAGTCTCCCAACGAAAGCCGCATGAACTTTTTTTTCTATTTCAGGTAGCCCAAGAGGGAACAAGATTTCTCGTGATAAGTTATACTGTTCCCATTTCACGGTTTATATTCAATGCTACTGCTACTGGGTGTCGCGTCCTTTCATTAACACGATATCGTGCACCTAATAAGCCACTTGGACTACCTACAGGACCCTTTCGTTTCGGTCGGCGGTGAGAAGCCCACGATCTTCTTATTCATTTTATTGTATTTTATTTTTTTGTTCATATAGATATATAATTTATTGGCCACTCTTCCCTCTATGCTCGTACAATGATTGCTTTCTTAATGACGAGCCCCGGAGAAGAGGGCCCTTTCTGAGGTTTTTTTATGGTAATTCATTTGGACACTAAGCCTTGGGCAACCTCCTTCCATCAACCAGCCCTTATCTCACGCTTTATGATTCTGTTATTGATTCGCCGACTTCAGAGGGCGTTCTCTCATTTTTTGCCAATTTCCTGAACTTTTTTGCTTCTTCTTTTTTTCCCCCTCTCCTCCTCTTCTTATTATCTTTTCATTCCCGTTCCTCCTCCTCCTTCGGGCTGCCTTTTTATCCGCGTCCGAGAGACCCGGCCGGCCCTCACGGTGCCGCTTCGAGTCCATCGAGACGGCCTAAGAAATGCCGATAATTACCTACGCCCAGCATGCAACAAGTGTTATCAACTCATCCGTCACGCAGGTACCACTTGTATCATCGAATTACACATTCTGTATAACATAGTTCCTACGCGTTCAATTAGAAGTGAAGTGTTATCGATATATTAGTTCTGATTCTGTAGGTGATTCTATTTTTTTGAAGCCCGTTACGGCAACTGAGATTGCGGGTTATATTAGTAAGATTAAGATTTCTGCTTCGTTTCAGTTGGATGTTATAAGTAATAAAATTTTAGTGCACATGGTGGATCACTTATGTACACCATTAGCTTATATTTTTAATTTGTGTTTCGTTACTGGAGGTTTCCCGGATGGCTTTAAGGAGTCTGTGGTTATCCCGTTGTATAAGGGAGGTAATAAGCTGCTTATGTCAAATTATCGGCCAATCGCATTGACGCTGGCGCTGTCTAAGGTTTTGGAAAAATGTATAAAATCAAGGCTTTTAGATTTCTTCGAGAAGCATAAGGTAATAGCTAGTAACCAGTTTGGTTTTCGTAAGGGTTTAAGTACAGAGCATACTTTGTACGAATTGAACACTTTGATTTCGCAAAAGCTGGATGAAGGTTACCATGTTTTGGGTATATTTCTTGACCTTAGCAAGGCTTTTGATTCGTTGCAACATACCATTTTGTTGGACAAACTGTATAAATGTGGGATAAGGGGTGTAGCGTATGACTTAATGGCGTCTTACTTGATGGGTAGGTGGCAGAAGACTAGAATTGGTGATGTGCTGAGTGGGAATGTGAAGTTAGCGTGTGGGGTTCCGCAAGGGAGTGTCTTGGGGCCTCTGCTCTACCTAATTTACTGTAATGACTTACTCAAATTTCGTTTTAATGGTAGGTCGTTTGGTTATGCGGATGACACTGCTTTAGTTCTTTGGAACTTCGATCATTCTGAGCTCATGTTGGAGGCTGGGAGAGAGTTCAGTGCAGTGAAGAAATGGCTTGATGTTAATTCATTAAGTTTGAATGTTGGCAAAACAAAAGTTATGAGGTTTTCAATAAAACAGGTTTTTTCCTCCGATTGGAGTTTATTAAAGCTTCATAGTTATGATTGTGACATGGCTGCTGATGATTGTCATTGTACTATGTTGCCATTTTCTGATACTTGTAAATACCTGGGAGTGATTTTTGATTGCCACCTGAAGTTTAGGCAGCATATTGCCATTCAGATTTCTAGACTGAGAAAAATAATGTATGTTTTTAGAGTGCTTTCAGACTTTCTACCTAGAAACGTTTTTCGATCAATTTATTTTGCTTTGGTGGGATCTATCATAAACTATGGGATTCTGATATGGGGAAGTACTTGTGGATCTCACCTTCGACCACTTCAGGTGACTCAGAATGCCCTACTTAGAGTCTATTTGCGTAAGCCTTATATGTATCCTACATCACTTTTATATAAGAAAACCAAATTTCTCAATATTAGACAGAGCTTTCTCTTCGCCTCCTGCCGGCAGTTGTTCAGGTTGGGCATTAGCAGTGAGTATTTGTCATTGGCGAAACAGACCCGTGCTGCAAGCGGAATTAGATTGCCTGTGGTTCGTACAGAATTTTTTGCTAGAACTGCATTTATACAGGCCCTTAAATTTTTGTATTATAATAAAGTAGATGTTGGCCAGTTCAAGAATTTAAAAGATTTTAGTTATTTTTTGTTAAACAGTATTTTCATTAAGGAGTAAGTGTCGTTTGGTTTATATTTTCTATAAGTATGTACATGGTTTATGTTTAATTATACTGGGTAAGGTAATTTGGTGAGGGACAACTCTACCAGATAGCACAAGTTCATCAAGAACTTTTATTCTGGTAGGCAGGGCTTTTGTTTTTTTTTTAGTTCTATTTGCTGTCATTATAAGGGATATTGTTATAGACATAAATATTAAGTTAGTCTTCAAATTTGTCTTATATGCAAATGTATTGTATGCAAAATTTGTATGTGATTATCTGCTAATAAATAAAATGAAAAAATGAAATGAAAATATCGATTTACCTACATCCCTCCTATGTGTACCTTAGTCTAAATCTACTGTTGTAGTTAGAAGGAAGGAAATGCTCACGATCTTTAGATGTATGAAAGTATAATGTGAAGAAGAGACGTAAACTTGAATATCAACTTCAAGTCATCATGAACCTGTAATTATTTGGGGTATGAAAAATGACCGAGCACAAGAGAGAGAGATTGGTTGATTGATTGTAATACTTTATTTATCCACCAGGGAAAGGTTAGGGCCTAGTGGCCCTCTCTTCCACCTTCCCTGGATCCAATAATTACAAATACAGTAAAATATCCTCTTACAATCGTTTGAAATATAAATAAGAAATAAACAAACATAAATTCAGTATTCTTCTAAAAACTTCTTCTCTAAACTAAACTAAGAAACTTTAAACTTAGAAATAAACAAACATAAATTCAGTATTCTTCTAAAAACTTCTTCTTTAAACTAAACCTAAACGTTTCAGTTCGCTGCTCTAGTTTGAGAGAGAGAGAGAGAAAGAGCTTTATTGGATCTTTAGAAGGGAGCTTTATTGGAATATTTCTTTAGAAGGGAGTCTTCGAGGTTTGGAGAGCCTAATTTTTAATACCGCTTTCTGGAGATTGTTTAGTTTAGTTAGATTTGTAGCATAGGACCCTCCCCAGACCAATATACCATGCTGCAAGGCTGATTGATACATTCCAATATAAATTAATTTAATTATTTCTTCTGGAGTTGTAAATTTCAAGTTGTAAAATACGTAAATGAATTTCTTCAGACGATTATGCAAGTATTCCACTTGTTTCTTCCAGTTCATTTTATTATCAATTACTATCCCTAGGTACTTATGATGTGTTACTGGTTCCAACGGAAGACATGAACATAGCTCATCCACTGAGTGACACAAACATATTTATTTATTTATTTATACGCGCAAGCCCAATTACACTTATGACAGTATCAATGGCAGTTCACTCAATATCGGTTACAAAAGAATAAGAGAAGAAAAAAATTGAAAGGAAAATTTAATACACAATAAGACAATAAATGAAAAAGTACACTAGGAGCTATTAAAGAAAATTAAACGGGGAAGAGGCCATTAGGTTTTTGAGAGGCAATCAACATATTCTCCAGAATACTAATACTAGAAGCACACGTCTCACTCAATTGTTTATTTTGGTTCATTATCGGGATGGATCCATCTGCCACTATTACCTGTCGCATTACGGATTACATGTCCCTTTACAAACCCTTATAATCTTAAATACCAAAAATAATGTTCATCTGTCTCACGGGAAGGTAGAATTTAAGATTTTAATATATTTCTATTTTAATTTTACTTCCCTATAAACCCCCATCCCTATGCATCGGATCCGGAAGTGAACCCCCCTATGTCCTTCTCCGATCACAGAAACATTTAAATATGGGAGAAGGGTTTGATCCATTGAGCCGTTGTTGCGTGATTGAAGGACAGACAAAGAGACAGACAAAAAGACGCACAAACAGACAGACAGACACCAAATTCAAAATCGGCATGGTTCGACTCCATTTCACGCGAAACGAATAACTGCAGTGAAATTTTTCGAAAATACCCAAGGAAACACGGAAATCGTCTTTAAATTTAGTTATATAGATAATGATCCCCAGTATCCTCCAGTCAAAGAAAAGAAAGCAAAAAACATAGTCCTATTAGAGATTAAAAGCAACGACTTAATTGAATTAAAAAAGTTCCCATTAAAACAGGTTTTAATTTTCAGAATTTTTAAGACCATCCGGAGGTTTGTAAGATCAGCTGTTTTCACAATGAGGGCTCAAAAGCAGATCAAAAGTTGTCAACGCAGCATGTTCAATGTTCATTCTGGCCCAGCTGATTCGAAAAGCACATGGTGTTCATAAATCGAATTAATTAAAAATAATTAGTAATAAGTACTAATAATTATTAATAATTACTGATAATTACTAATAACCACTTACACTAATTCATAATGATTATTCATAATCTACCCTTTAGTCATCTAGATGGAAGGGTGAAGATAATACACCGCTGTGTCATGAATTTGCGGAGTTTTTCCTTAATGTTCAGTAAGATCCAACTCTCCATGAGAAACTGAACATCTTAGATGTGGCAGTTATCTGCTCCTTCATTTTAACAGTAGAACAGTACAGAAATTAGTCCTAATGAATGAACTGAAAGAAAGGGTAGATTCGTCCATTGAAATAACAATAATAAAAACGGCAACCTCCATTGGATGAACTCGAAACACCGGGTGACGGGTATGACACGATGAAACATTACGCTATATTAATCTAAACTGTCTGGTAGTGAGAGGAACGTAATTTACCATTTCCCTCTAGTTTACCAAGCGAGCAAAGGAAATTTGGGGCTGTTTACGGGATCGACCCCCTCCATCAGCAGTACGAAGCTTTTCTGTCGGGTGCTTAGCCGCAATTCCGTGCTCCGTTTTCTGGTTTTTGCCGATAACTCGAAGAGAAGGCGTGTGAATTACTGACGGTTTGATAGGGATTCAAGTGGAAAACTCAATTTCAAAATGAAGTACCTACCTACGGAGCAGCGATACTAAGGACTTATTAACGTTTCTGTGATAATAACAAATATAAAATTATGAGTAAAATTAAACTAAGTAAATAACTTAAAGAGTCTTTTCTCTGAACACAGTCTTTTGGGGGAAAAATATGTGCCACTACGAAGAATTTACAAGACGAGCGACAAGAGGCTCAGCATTAATACGTCGAAAACCTGTCAAGGAAAATCCGGAAAGACGGACACACACGGACAGGAACGGTTGAAAGTTGATGGTGTAAATAGTAGGCGTCTGGTGTCGTTCTTCACGGAGTTCAAGATACTGAATCGATTTTCCAACTCTATACCATACATCAAGTTAGTTACAAATATGTGTCTTTTTGGCATTTTGGAAAGCTGAACCGATTTTGGTTTATTTTCCTGTTTTTGGTACAAAACTGAATAGATTTAAATTCAGAGAATTTCTTAGGACCATCCGGAGCGTCTTATGACCTCCCGTTCGCCAGTGTCGGCTCAAAGGTAGAACCGAGAGAAAATCGTTTTTCTCATGGATCTAATCGTGACATTGTATTAGAGACTGTGTTGCCGTGCAGCGGTAGCTTCCAAGATTCTTCCCCTTAGAGAAATTCCATGAGTAAAAGAGCTTGTGTACGGAACCATGAGGGCTATTTCGAAAATACGTTGTATGAGCCTCGCGACAACAGACACTCGTCATCGCATTTGTCTGGAATGAAACTTTTATTTTTACCTTGTTTTATTTTAATCTCCTCAGTTTTTTGTTCGGGAATTCATTAAAACGACCTCAGACTTACAACATTTTGCCCTGTTATCCTTGAAATTATCAATCTGAATCATATAACTACAACGGCAAACACCAAAAAATTGAGAATCCGTTTGTTAATTTTCTGGTAGGTACTCGTATTTTTGTACGAGTACCTACTATTTTTCTAGGTGCCTACTGTTTTTCCGCATTCAAACTTGAATTTCTCCGTGAAATCGATATGGAATCACAAAGTAGACCATACCATTAGAAAGCTGTTCAAGTTTACAACCTTACCTGAGATTTGACAGCTTCCGGCACATTTTTTGGAAATGCAGTACAAGCATTTTCTAGAATTAAATGTTTTTAAAATTGTCAATGCTTGAATTGCAATTCGGTCCTTAGGAGATTTTGATTACGAACGTGCATTAGGCGTATGCAGAAAATAACGCTGAATCCGAAAATGTGGTAAAAAGTGGAAAAAAGTTGTTTCAATGTGAAGAAACGAGAGTTTTTATGTTACGGGAGTTTTTACGTGGTTTTCTGGGAAAAAAAACCTTTAAACAATCATATCTTGGGAACGGATTGAGATAGAAAGTGCGGTTGGCAGCGGTATACTCCACCCCCCAAAAACAACTCCGTTGTAAAAACTGGCCCGCCAAAAAACCTCGGCCGCAAAAAGGAATGATATCCATTTTGCCCGCCAGTCACAGATGAACAAGCCTGAATTGAAGCATTACTTCATTATAGGTGTACTGATTACTCGTGACCACCAGTAATACTTATAATATAGTAATGCTATATTATCAGGCTTGTTCATCTGGCAAAAAGCTCCCGCCAACAGCATTGAAAGAAGCGTAAAGCTCCCTGCTGGTGCGAGGTGCGAAGGTGCGAAGCACCGAGCATCCTATATATGTGACTGGCGGGCAAAATGGATATCATTCCTTTTTGCGGCCGAGGTTTTTTGGAGGGCCAGTTTTTACAACGAAATCTTCAAATTTTGGACATTGGCCTTTTTTTTTTTTCATCAATCAGGACTGTCTTAAAAAATCAGTTTTTATATCATTGAGATAAAAAATTCAACCTTCTTTTCAACGGTGTCCTCAACTTTTATTTTACATAATAATTTGAGGGAGTTAGAGCCGTTCTACTGAGACGAAGTCAAAAATCACGGAAGCTAATTAGAAAACATACATTGTATCCATTGCCGTCATGACAACTATAAGAAGTAGTGAGAAATAGTGAACAAACAGAGAAAGAAGACATAGCTAAAGCATGTTCCATGTTTCTCGATTTTTAGCCGCAGGCTCCAAACGGTAAGCATCCGGGGGGTCCAGGGGGCTTGTCCCCCTGGCGAGGCGCGAAGCGCCGAGTTTTCGTTACATAATTTCATGTCAGTGTTTAACAGTTTGGTGTAAAAAATGAACCGTTGTGGAAGAATTAGCAATATTTCTATGCAAGTGTGGCTTCATAACGTTATTGAATAACTCGAGCAACGCCTCAGTAAATACTAACCTACTCATAGCAATTGTTGGAGAACTACGAATTCAGCTCGCTTTCTTGTCATATGCGACCTACGTCCGGATTGTTTACCGGTACCGGATTGTTTACAGGATTTATTGAGAAAATCCTGTAAAATCCTGTAATTCACTATCGTGTTACACATCAACCTAGCAAGAATGGTGGGTAACACGAACGTGAATTTCATTGAGAAAATCCTGTAAATTCACTATCGTGTTACACATCAACCTAGCAAGAATGATGTGTAACGGCCGAAAAATCGAAATCGAATTAAAAAAAAATTAGCGTTGAGTTACGAAATTTTTTGTATGGTTCAAAACGAATTTTATTGAGAATTTCATTTCCTGTAACACGAACGTGAATTTCATTGAGAAAATCCTGTAAATTCACTATCGTGTTACACATCATTCAAGTTGATCGGTCAAATAGGAGCCGAGATATGGATACCTCGAAAACGCGTTTCGTGACGTCCGGTAAACATACACTCGGCATCGTTCGTTTTCTCAACTTCTTTGCTTGGCGGGGCGGAACGCTGCCGCGTTCCTAGATTTTCAGTCTAGTTTCACCCAATTTTTTTTTTTTTTTTTTTTTTTTTTTTTTTACACCAAGTGGAGAACACCCTGTATATGTCACCAATTCCAAGGCCATTTCAAACGTGTCCCTGCAGGTTGCTTATCGCTGCACTCCCAGATTGCAGGGCTTTCCTAGGAGGCTATGATAGAGTATTTTTTCAAAAACTACCTGGGACCTACAAGTTCATTCATTGAGACTGATGACGTTGATCAGAAACTTTCAAGCCCAACTGAAACGGTTTCACAACGCAATAACGTGGAACACGTTTTACGAGCGAATTCGGTTCGGAGCCTTGTCCGTCCAGGATTTCTGTCCTGTTCTTCCGTGGGTTTACGACCCGCCATTTTCTTCTTGTTCTCAAACTTCCGCTTGCATGCAATGTAGCCGTCAATAGGTTTTCATGTTACTATTGAAGGGTTCATCAAAGAGGCCGCTGGTAGCACGACGCGAAATGATGTGTACGATTAAACTATTGTCCAAGACTTTGCCGCGTTTTTAAGATGATTTTTATGTGTTATTATGTGTACGAATGAATCCAGATGATGAATGTGAGCAACTACAACGTGTTGATAAATCAGGGTCGGATATCCCCAGTTAACTTGACTTTGGCTGGAGAAATCGTTATAGGATTGTGACGGTAATACAGATCGAGTTCTAGGACTTCCACTTGGATTTTCACTCTCGTGAACGCACCACTCTCAAGGTAAGATAATACGTCAACCTACATACCTACTCTATCACAGCAGTTCATTAGTGAGGAGTGAGGTTGTATACATACGAAAAAAAAAACACACACAGAACATGAGCTCTCGTTAAAGTTGCATTGGCAACGATCAACTTCCTTTTGAGGAGAGCACATGGTATGCAATTGGACAGAGGCTTCCTCACAGTTAGTCGTAGATATCAGGTGTCACACTACGATAGGTAATTTTTCATGTCATTCTAACGGCTCATTAATGTAAATTGCAAGCTTTTACAAGTGGAGGGCCGTCGACAGGGGGACGGACGTGGCTGATAACGGATGATCCATGGAAACGTCTTCTTAAAAAACTGTATATTAGAGCAGAACTGCATAATCACGTCAACTTTATAGTCGACCGTTTCCATGAGGAGGAGAAAGTGAGGATCCGCTGGAGGCCCAGACGTAAAATATCGTCCCATAAGCTGAGATTAGGTCCTGCGACCACCGATTAGTCAACGACGATGATCACAAGGAGATTTTTTGAATGACTACATGAATACTAAATAAGAATGAATGCCATTTTTTCCCCTCTTTTTTCATCATCTTGAATTATTGATAACGTCGAGTGAACACACGGACTATGCAGGTAGATTGACATAATTCATCTCGAGGAATCCGCATTATGTACAAGTTGTCATTCCAGACAGATTTATTTAGCTGTTTGGTTAAGTGGGAGAAAGACGGTTCCCTCCTCAACAAATTTCGACAGTGCGTAACAATAGAGGACATTCAGTGAGTCACCACTTGTAATTAAATGTGGTCCAATAATGATGTTTTACAATAAAACTATTTTGAGTTCCTTTATAAAATGTTTTCATTTGATAACCCATCTCCAGGATAATATAACAAAAAAACTAAGTTAGGAACTAAGGTCCCGTGCAGAAGACATGGCTGATGATGAAAATCAGAACAAAATTGCAGAGCATCCCTGGACCTACTGTAGACGATGTTCAAAAGAACTATTTTTTGGGCCATAGGAAAAAATTCGGTACTAAAGGGGTTAGCTTATAAATTAGAGCATCTAGTGGATGCCATCTTTTTTTTTCTTTCTTTTTATTATTATTAATTAACATCAGCAGTTAATACACATATTTTCAAGCAGTTCACAAATTTTCTTCCAGCTAGATTCCCAGTAATTAACGATTTGGCACCAATATAGGTCACTATGACCTGTCCAGGCCTTTCTCTCTCTCTGTTTTTCTGTGTGTACATGAAATGTCGAACATTCCGGTGTCAGTCGTGCTAGTTTCTTACCATAACGTATTCTAACAGTAATCAGAAGGTAATTATCAATACAGTGTTTTTACAAAAGTGACTGCAATTTCGAGTTAATTCCTAGATCAGTTGCCAAAAGCTGCCTAGTTTCAATTTTGAAAATCAGTAGCGTTTTCGCTGTTTGAATTGCATATGGTAGGTAGCTGTTCAAATAGAGTGGGAGCCAGCCAGGTTAGTTGCCTTGTGAAGAAGTGATTGGACTGCAGCGGTTTTTCTAGAATAGCTGATTGGTTGGCTCTCGTAAGCCTTGTACTGACATATTTCCCGAACTTATCATTAGATTTATACACAAAGACCAATATTCTATACACATATGTTTTCCTAGCTGTCATTACATCAAGACTATCTTATAGGTTGCCTATGGGCGTACGTCTACGAGATTCGGTGAACGTCTCCTTGTCGACTGGTTAAAGGGAAACGTTGAAACGTTCAGGAGAGTTCGCCAATTCAGCACAAAGTCCTTTCAACATTTAGAATAATTATCATCTACTCCCATATAACGTACATAAGGTCCCTTACAACCTACATAATAAACTCAACAAATTACTTTTTTGATAAATAATAAAAGTATGTGGGCCCCAACGTATTGGCTGTCAACAGCATACCGATAGAAACTACTGAGGGTTCTACGAGCATGATCTCAACGTTTCAAGCCTCGAGATCCATTCGTTGGACTGTTCCTTACGATACCACAGTCAAAATGTTCGGTTTTGGTGTATTTTTCGGTACGTAAGTTTTCAAACTTAATTTTGACTCGCTTTGGAGTCTCCGGCCTCTATACCAATCCGCTGGAATCATGAAAAGACTCAGTTCTTTCTGGCTCTTTAGATATAAACAATTTTCTTACCTACGATCCTTTTTAAATATATTTATATATCCCCTGTGTCTATCAAAGTAGATAACATTTGATCTTTCAACTTTTATTGGTATAATCGTAAGTTGAACATATTCCTCTTGTCATTGTACACACAGATAATTAAAATACGCATGTACGAGTACGCGAGTAAATGTACCAGTCTTTTCTGGACCTTCTTTTCGGTCTTTTCGGCAGTTAAATAATGAGTTCGAAGATGGGCAATTTTGGAAAACAATAAGCGAGTCAAAATTAAGTTTGAAACGTTACCGAAAAATACCCCAAAACCGTACATTTTGTCGTTGATAACGCAGGGAACAGTCCAACGAATGGATCTCGAGGCTTGAAACGTTGAGATCATGCTCGTAGAACCCTCAGTAGTTTCTTTTGTTTTTTTTTTTGTTTTTTTTGTTTTTTTTTTGTTTTTTTGCGGTATACTGTTGATAACCAATATTGTACAATATTAGTGGTTCTGAATTTACGTATCTTGAAACGTTAACCAGCAAAATTTGAGGGGGAAGGGTTAAAATCGTCCTCGGTCGATTCCAATGGTTCATTGTCGAAGATGATAAACCAAAAGGACCGAACGTTGTTCATGACCATGTGAGAGGTGTACAAACAGTACAATATACAACAGCGGAAACGAGCAAGACGGTTGGAAAATGAGATAATTGGTCCCCAACCTTGACTTATGTAAACTCCCATACCAAGTGCTTTCATGACTGAGACGCAGCAAAGTCCATGTAGACATCAATCGTGTGATGTTAATCAGTGTTCTATGATCATGATAACCGGAGTCGGAGTTGATATGATGGAATCCGAAAATTGTTAATCATGATTACGTGGATTACACGATTAGTTCTTCGGATCTACGAGAGTCTGTAGAAGTGGAAGCAGTAAAAGAAACGAACACTTAATTAAGCGGAATCACAGAGGACCAGATTTATTGTTGAGAACACGTCAGATGGAAGGAAAAGACAAAAGAAGGTCGTTTTAACATGCAATATTGAAGGAGTTTGGTAGCAGTACACGCGAGCATCTACTATCCAATATTGAATTCTCCACAGGCTCCTTATATTCCCCCAACTTGCGGTTGGTAAAACATACAATTAGGGATCACGAAGAATTAAAACCGACTAAAGAAACTCACAAGTTGTTTTACGAGGAAGCTTGTATTATCAGGCTCATCTCCAACTATCTACGACGAGGCTTCTAACAAAGTCATTCGGCATGTACTCGTACCTACAGACCAAGAGATGGCTAAGATAGTTGATAATTGAAGAGATAACACCGCTGGCAAGCCCAACTAGGAGACGGCTTCAAGTCCTCGGCTTTGAGAAATCCTTTCGAGGAACTCAGATTTCTATCATTAAAACCAACTTGAAAACCGAGTGAGGTGGGCGAAAACAAGCAAATCGTATCTAATGAGAGAACCTGACGCAAACAATGATGCCTAGATTGTTTCGATTTCCCCCAAACCCCTGGCCTCGCCTTTTTATTTAAATGGTTGCCTTCCCACTCTTTCTTCGTATCTCTGCCTACAATAAAGATGAAACTCCACGTTGTTATACTTGACAACCCGCAATTTTTTGATGTTATACTTATAATAAGCAAGCTACCTCGATGGTTATAATTAATTTCTACGGAATAACAAATCGAATCAGTAGGTAGTTGTGATCCTTTAAAGCCGCCGACTGTTAAATATGTAAAGGGCATGATGAGGTGATTAGTAACCATATTAATAAGATGCATTGGACATGGCCGTCAATGGGCCACCTCACCCCAACCAGCAACGATTTCATTCAATCAACTGTTCTTGGGCAAGAATAAATTGATCAATCTAACTCAACATTGTAATTTATTTATTTAGGTTTATCCCAATTGGAGAGAATTAGATTGGCGATTGAAGGGAAAAAAGAAAACGAAATAAGTTGAATATGAGACTAAATGTCTAGTGATACAGCAGGGCGATTTGAACGATTCTTTGGAGTAACTAACGTAACCCTACGTGAACGTTCTCAAGTTGGCTCTCAAATATATTCTCAACCGAAGGAACAGGCCAAGACACGTAGATAACGTTACCAAACAAGTGTTATGTTTTTCATTGTCACCTGTGAAATGAACCCGCTACATAAATTACTGGCGAGTTGAAAAAAGCGCTGTAAATGCTAGGACAAGGGTTTAGAATCATTGGTTTTGTCTAGATCATTGTTTTATTATTATATTTCAGGGATTTTTCTTGTGTCAATGTCCCCCAAATATACGGAATAACCTTTTTTCCAAAGCTGAAAATATGCCGTTCAATTTGAATTTTTCGAAATATGACATTTTAGAAATTTAAAAATTCTTTTTGAACTTCTCCCCGACGAGGTAGGGTTATGAAATTGTCGAGACCAACTCTTTTTTATGGGTGAGGAAACATGGAGATATAGCGTTGACCAGCTAGATAATTAGTATGGAATTTTTCCCAATAGCATCTAAGGACTTGTGCAAACTTCACTTTTAAGCCTGTATGTGGGATATTATAATAACCACGGTGGTGATATTATAATTTGTGGTATGAAGATTGCATCCGTTGCTTTCTCGTCTGCTATGACATTTCCTTGTACACCTCTGTCCCCTCAAATCCAGATTAGATGCGTTGGTTTCCCTTGATTGTAGAGTGCTGTGAAGTTCTTCATTATGTCACCTTCAAGGTATGTAAGCCGTGAGATAGGTGAGAGGTGATTCAATTTTGAGACTATGCTTTGGGAATCTGTAAGCAGGACTCTTACAGGATTCTCCTAGTTCTTGTGCACAGTTAATTGCTTCTGCTAGTGCAAATGCATCCGCGGAATAGGTTGAGGCTTGATTCGAGAGGCGGAAACTTCTAGTGAAGTTGTTTGAGCTGTCATAAAATCATCTATCAGCATTCAGCTATCATTGGTCGGAAGAAGATGGATTATGCTCTGAGAGTGTGGAGCCTTGGTGAGCACGGCTTGCAGTTACATAGAGGTTTGCTTTGTTATGAAATCCATGGTATTTCATTAGACCACATCAGAAAACTCTTGCAGAGGAGAGTACCTGGTTTCTTTCTTCATCCACTAACGTTCGGTCGGCGTGTTCTCCTAGGCTTGATGGGGGGGGGGGGGGTGGAAACTTTGCGCATTCTTATCCCAGAGTTATACTAGTTTCGAGTATACACTAATGGACAGGTGCCACTCAAAATAACAAAGATGGTATAATATACCATCTTTGTTATTTTGAGTGGCACCTGTCCATTAGTGTATACTCGAAACTAGTATAACTCTGGGATAAGTATATTATACTCGGATAGATGCTCCTGTAGGGAAAAAGCCCGCCTTCAATATTATGTCGACATTTCTGGTATCATTTCGGTATTGAGGTGCAGCAGTGTCCAATAGCTTTTTATAGACACCCAAGCAGCAATAGTAATGCCTCCTTGAAACTGTACAACCAGAACTGTACAAATATCGCCCTTGTGTGGATCGCTCTGGAATCTGGAAATACGCTCTTGTTGTCCAAGACAAAATGCGACTGTGAGCGAGCTTGTAAAATCTATTCCTTGAGTTAAGTTTCGACCTGATTGTGACAAGCTTGCTCCATGGAAGTGACTTCATTCATTTGTTGTTTCATGTACGGGCTTCTCTGTAGAGAGAGAATCTCATTTTCAGTACGCAAATCGGGTTCAGGAGTAAAACAATGCTGAAAAACTATCATTTCGCTAAGTCACTTAGAAAAGTAACTACTTGAGTAAATTGGGAAAGGTACCTGCGTAAGAACAGGAAGAACGTAATAAATTATTGTCACATCCAGGTACCCAATGTTTTCTGAAGATGAAATTTTATCCAGTATTACCTCTTCATGCTTTTCTTGACTAAAGTTTGGTATTTATTCAGATAAACAGAACATTTCTGTGTTTTATATATAATTTTTAGTTTTATATATATAATAATAATGGTATATATAATTATTATGTACTCTTTGTTTCTGAAGGTAATATGGTAACCCTATGAGGAACTGATGGTGCATAATAGTCGTAATCATACTACGAGTATTATCATACTGCTCGTATGTCGTCAAGCAGTAGCGGGTTCGGGACTGAAATCATTGAATGAAGATCGGCGATGGAAGGGTTTAAAAATCAGGTATTCATCGCAGCAGTATCATTCGTGCGGTAAAAAGTCACCGTCATGACTCCATCCCACAAATATTATTTTCGTGAGACATCCAAACAAACCGGAAAGCTGAAACTCCGATCTGGCGTCGGCCACCCCACGCGACCGAATTCTTATTTCCGAGTTCTTAACCACTTTATTCGAGTCTTACGTCAGGTCTTGACGTTTTCTGACGAAAACCATCGTTTAAGGCCTCCAAGGGGGGTCATCTTATAACGAAGATGTATTGTAGCAACTCTATAATACTCTCCCTCAGGCCGCCGAATCTACCGAAAACCCTAGCCGGGTTAGAAATTGATTGGCCGCCAACATTTCCATTACTCATATCACCGACCTTGGCTTTCAAATATTTATGCTAGCACTATTTGTTGTTTACTCGGAAGTTATGCAATTTTTATTTCTACAGCTAGAATCGAGAAGTGTTTAGGTTCAAACACTAAGCGTTGCACCTGCATGTGCAAGGAGTAAACGTAAAAAACGTGTAATCAGTAAACGAAAAACTTTTTTCTAAGGGTCTGTTATAAAATTATTTGAAATCATTCTGCTTGGTTCATCACATGCCACGTTTCATGTAATTAAACTTCTAATATTCGACGTCAGAACAAATTTACATGCAAATGAATAGCGTTAATCCCAACTTCAACAAGGCAGATGTTATGCGAGTATATTATGATGTGAGGTCAGGTGATATTTGCTTTAAAAAAAGAATAATGAGGCCAGACACACATTATGAATTCAAACGGTGGTTCGATAAGTAAGTAGCTTATAATTTCAGGTAGACATACTATCGTCCATTATTTGCAGACAATACATAAACAACTTGATGAAGTAAGAGCCACTTTCGATGTCACAAGCACCTAAACTCCTGTTGGAATTGGACCCAACGACCTATCAACTGTACTTGGAGACGCCGCACAGTGTTCCAAAACTCAAAAACCTGTGTACAACTTCCCCCTCTAACCCCCCTCCCCACTCTAACTTTTATGTTCATTTTTGGCTCACTGATTACGAAATAATTAAAAAATCCACGATCTAAATAAGCCCATTTCTGCTATACTAGAGCGATTAATTAAACCAAATATTGAAGCAAGCAATCCAAGCACTCTCTACTTTTAGGAAATTCGAAGAAAAACAACGCTAAATTCGAATTGAGGTGTTCATTTGGGATTAAATGGTTCTTTTTCAAGACCGAGAATGTTCGACTCGAAAACGACGAAACATTTCAAAAAGTTGATTTTTATTTGGATAGAGTGATACAATCAAGTTGAATAGACTCATCGAAAGAACCCAAATTCGATTCGAAAACATCAATAAATCGAAATTTGGCTCGAAAACGTCGAATATTATATTTACATATATTTGTGTGTATGTGTGTTGTGTGTGTGTATGTGTGTGTGTCATTCCAGACGTTAATTCTCAATAGAATTGAGATGAAAAGTTCAAATTAGCACAAAAAATCTGTCTTGGCAATCGAAAGGCTAAGTTCGCAGAAGGGCAGAAGGGCAGAATTGGAACACTCTAAACAGGGTTTAGGGGAGTTTCAAGGGGGGGGGGGAGAATATTACCCATTAATTCCAAACATTAACCAGTCTGACAAGTGACATCCAAACCATTTTATGGGTTTGTTTACAAAAAATTAATAAATTAATAAAATGAATAAATAATTAATAAAAAAAAAACCGAGGTGCTGCTTGGCAAAAAATGGGTAAGCATTCTGGTTTATTATCACCGATAATAAACCATTGAAATCTCCCAAGAAAAAAAACTTGAATAGAACTTATAATCTTATAAAACTTATAATCTTCTAATTTTCTCCTAATCTAATTATCTTCTAATCCAATTTCTGGGGGGGGGGGGTGTAACTAGCTCAGTGTTGGTTAAGAAAATATTTATATATACCTAACTGATAAATTTAAATATATATGATAACATTTCGAAAAACCTATATCTAATCCTCCATTAAAAAGTTGAAAATCCAATAAAAAGTTGAAAAAAAAATCCTCCATTTCTTCTAAATTGGTTGGTACAAACGTACCTACTCATCGACAGCTAGGAAATTATAGAAAATCTAACGTCTGCTGTCTGGTTTTATGTAAAATGCAATGTTTGGAACATCTCATTCAAATATGGGCAATCTTAAACTTATGGGGTTATTATTATAATTTTGTTTCTTCCGTTAGTGTTAATTTATTTGCATTAAAATTACTTTCTGTAGCTTGTAATTTACAATAAAATTCATATAATAGTTTAGTATATGATAGTATATTCAAAATCTCATTATATTATAATAAGATTTTGAATATACAGACATACAGTTACCTAGTCATACAGCCGTAGCTACTCCAATCACTGTTTTACACAGTTTTTTAAAAGTAACTACCCAAGTAACTGCAGTTGGATCTATAACTACAGTTACAACTACTTATTGCGTAGGTACTTGCAATTACAATTACTTTAGCTCAACAAATTCTCTGAATTGAAATGACTAAAATTCTTTGGGAACTTGAATGTTTGTTATTTCTAAAATTCGCTCATTGGATCAGCCCCATGGCAGGCACTATGTTATAGCAATCCCAAGAACCACGGGATTATTCTAAGGGTCGCTAGAAAAACGTTTTTCCATTGCTAAAATATAGTAGGTAAAATTTAAAAATGTTCGAGTCCAGGAGTTCTGATCATTGCTTGTTTTCGCCCCGATTCGGTAGTTGATTTAGCGTTCTCACTTTAGGGTTCAAAGTTGGTGAGTAACGCAAGAGAAGGGTCGGGCTATATCGGGTGTGGGGAATATCTAACGTTACCGCTTCAAATAACCTAATACTGTCCTGTAAACTAATACCAGATAACCTATTACCAGCGACTCATAACCTTTTTCAATGCCCAACGCGGACTGGGTTTCGAGGGCGCAAGAAAGGTTCCCAAATAGCCGGTAACCTATTACAAAAATAACCTAATACCGCAACCTATTACCAGACGGTCGCTGTTACTCTATAACCTATTACCAGGAAATGACAGTATTAGCTATGCCTATCGAGCTGACGAGGGCGCCAAATAAGAACGGCTGCCATTGAACGATCGGTACTCGAGTATGAATACCTGCTTGTCATATCGATTTTTGCCACTTCTTTTCAATTCAACCAATTCACGCGTCCATCTCTCCTTTGTTTTCATTCCACTTCTCCTTATTCAGTGTGAGTAACCTAATTTTGTCCGTACCAGTAATAAGTTACAAGTACAGTTCAACAATCCATGTTGTCCGTCGTTATTAGGCCTGATTACGTCTCTAACACCTGATAGCTCCCACGCGTTCCCAATGTTCCACGCCATATTAGAGAGAATTCATTACGCGGTTCGTTGTTTCATTCGCGATTACAGTAGCCGAATCCGTTGTTGGATCTGTGGACCGCCGCGGAGAGCGATACGATCATTTGAATCCTCCGACGAGTCGTGTGCGTGATACGTCTGAGCCAAGTCCCAACATTCCACCAGGTTGAAACATCTCCCTATAAATCTCCTTTCAATTAGACACCTCCTAATATGCTACCAGCATCCACCACTTACAAATTTATGTGCCTCGCAGTTTGAGTAAAGAGGCACATATGGAGAAACCCTATTAGGCCGACGTGTGCAGGGCTGCTTAGGAAGGAGACCACCTGTACTTGGGTCCTCTTCCAATCTTATCGCAGGAAACCAACTCTTCGATCAGCTTTCAAGAAACAGGAAACGCTAGGTTAGGATGTTACCACAATGAACCAAACGGCAGAAGGGGGAAAAAAACAAACAAACAACCGACGTGGAATTCCTTGATTGCCTTCTACGAAAGCCTCTCACTGCCAATTTTAGATGGTAACAACTGGTTTAGTGCTACGAGAACATCCTGAAGGGGATGAGTCTTCCGTCAAGCCGGATAAGGAAGACCGCTTTTTCTCATGCGTGAAGGACAAAGAATAATAAATATCTCGAGCCCTATCTATAAATTAAGTCGCAGTATTTGTCCTTAGAGCATATCGATGATCAGACCACCGCAATTCGAGTATATTTCCTGGAAGCAGAAAATGCATGGGAAACTCGAAAATCATCTGTCCCTATTAGAGTTGAGGTGAATAATATTTTGCATATTTTGAAAGTTTAGAGGGTCCTTCATAACCTGATGAAAGGATATACCTAGATCAAGTCCAGCTCATTCCAAGCTTTTGCCATCTCCCAGGAGCCTTCTTTTTCCTTTCTCTCCTTGCTTTCTGAATTTTAATTACAATGTTATTCTTCTTTGATAAATAAAAAAAAAAAAAAAAAATTATGTTCTATTTGGCGTTGCAATTTATGACCTTTTTCAGATCATACAAAAGTTTCAAAATCAGCTCATTACAACCTAATTAGTGTAATTACGCCCAAGGTAATGCACCTGCACTGAAAATGAAAAACTAATCAAATTCTAGGTTGTTATACCTACAATTAAACATTTTAAAAGAAATGTAGCATAAGAACTCTGGACGTGAGAAGTTTTTGGTCTCTCCTGTAAAATTTCCAAAAATGGAATCAGCTGGTTTTGATAGCAAACGCCTCAATTATATGCTTTCTCAATAATTGTTTGTTGACATGTAACAAAGCGCATTTTCCAGCCCTTATTAATAGGGTAATGGGCGAAAAATTGGCAACGTGAGCTTGAATAAAATGTTGTATAAATCAATAGCTTTTCAATGAGTGGTGAATGGTTTCAGATGCCCCGTAGAACCTACCATTCAAATATCAGCTTTTTCGGTTGCCTAGGACAAGATAGCCTCTGAGCTCAGTCAGCTGATCAGGTGCACTGTCTTCAGATTTCAGATGCCCCATAGAACCAACCATTCAAATATCAGCTTTCTAGGTTGACTAGGACAGAAGATAGCCTCTGAGCGCGCAATTTAGTTGTAGGTAGTTTTTAAAAAATTTGGTTAGACAAATGACGTTATTGTTGACAACAAAAATTGGTGGACAAATTGTGCTGGGACTAATAGTGTCCATGATACTAATCGTATACTAATCTACCACGGATACTTTCCAATTATTATCATGGACACTATTAGTCCCAGCACAATTTGTCCACCAAATTTTGTTGTCAACAATAACGTCATTTGTCTAACCAAATTGTTTAAAAACTACCTACAACTAAATTATTATCATCCACACCATTAGTGCTAGCACAATTTGTCCAACAACATTTGTCTAACCTATAACTAAATAACTACAACAACTTTCTCACGATACAACTGTAATCAATTAATGGTAATATTATGAAACTGTTTTTAGGCCCTGAAGATGAAGAAATATATTCTTCGAAACGTTGGCACATAAATCAATTTTCATTTGACCGACCCTCGACATCCCTCAACATCATTCACTTTTATCTTCGGCTACTTCCAGTGGAAAATCAGGGATCCCAGAAAATCCATCCACATCATCCAAGATTGAAGCATGTTGCATTAAGTTAGCGTAAATATCCACAGCATCTTCAGGGATCAAATTCTCGTCAATCATGGATTTCAGGTCTGCGGCTTTCTTATGAAGGCTGACTGTCTCAAATTCTCCACCCAATGACTTTCTCATTAAAATAAGATGACGCTCATCATTCTTCAAAAGAATTTCCTTCGCTTTGAGCCCGTTAAATGTTTCCCCGGGGACGAATTTCTTCCTATTTACTATCACTTTTTCTAGTTTTGTGTTTGAGGAGAACTGAATGGACTGATGTGGTCCATTCGATGGACCAGGACAAGGATATGATTCAATGTTTTTTTTTTTTCTTTTTTTTTTCTTGCAAATCTTTAATGGTGTAGAGTCTCCAATCTAGGGACGCGGGAGTCCCGCCCGCCAAGAAAACCGAAGCGACTGAGACACTGATTACGCGACGGAACAAGTTCGGGTTTTCACCATCCCGTAGCTCGGTCCCCTGAGTGTCTCGAGAGTTGATTTTTTGTACACCAACTCTCCAGGGGCACGTGAGGACGTAAACCAAATTTCAGCTCTCGGGAACATCAGATGTCGGGGGTATAACAGTTTTAAAACCACTATTTTTCACGTTTTTCGTGTTCTTCTTCTTCTTGTCGTTGTCGTTGTTGTTGTTCATTGACGGGGCTACAGCCCAGCAGACAAATCGGATCGAGCTGAAATTTTGCACACACGTTTGTTATGCTCCAAGGGAGTGCCTTTTGAACCTTTTTTCTCTCTCCCCCCATTTCCCCCCCAATTAGGGGGGAAATAGTAATTTTTAGGGATTTCAAATGGTCATAACTCCTTCAATATTGAAGCTTTTTCAGATTTTCTTTTTTAGTTGTATTCAGCTTTTAAAACTGTTTAATTTGGGATCAAAATGAGCTTCGTAAGGGGTAAAATAAAGGAGTTATGGTGATTTTTGTATTTTCAACAATAACTGCCGCCAAAATTGATGGAAATTGGTGCGGTTGGCCTTAAAATGTCCGCTAGGTTGTCTAGTATATGCTCAATAATTTAGTCGATTCGACTAATCTACAGCCAAAAATACGTGAATAACTTCCACATCTACTGATTTGGCTAATTTCCGAAAACATCAAAGTTGAACGGTGGTCAGAAAAATTGTCGTAGAGTGGCGCCTGTCTAAGGATCGATAGGAAATTTTATGGGCTTTCGAATGAGGGTAGCGCACTTTGTCACTCTTCCCAACGGTTCTCGAGTTATTCGCGATTTTTGGTATAAAAACGTGCGTTTTACCTTTTGCAAACTTTCTCTTTCCACTTTCTCTTTGACACCAATAATTACAATTATTGTAATGATTCTCAACAACAAAAATTTGCACAATCCCCAAGAAAAAATGCAACAAATTTTTTAAAAATTTCTAATTCAAATTCATTCAAAATTCTAATTCTTTCTATTTTTTTAAATTTAATAATAAGAATAATTGTTTTAAATTTTGATAATTTTTTTAAAATTGTTAATTGTTTTAACTAATCGAAAATTTTAAAACTACTATTCAGCCAATTCGCAAAAACTCTGCAAATTCTTGACACAACGGTTTATTATCTTCCTTGTGCAGATCAACCTTCTGTCTATACCAGACTGTGTTGCAAATCGGCACCATACCATATTCTCACCGTACTCATACCATTTCTTTCCTATCATACCGTACTGTACTATACTAAATCATACATACAATAATATACCATACCATACTCATACCATGTCGTACCAAAATTCGTTTTGAACCCCTTCCCCTTGACCTAGGGTTATGAAAAGTTTCGAGGACCATTGTGGGGTTGGTCGAAACCCATAAAAAAAATTTCGTAATTTTAACTCAACGCTAACTGGGCAAAGTGGCGCGGACGGCGTACGGCGGACGGACGGATTTTTTTTATTCGATTTTCTGAATCTACGTATCTTGAAATTTTGAGGGGGGGGTTAAATTTTTTTTTTCTTTGTGCGATTCCAATGGTTCATTATCGAAGATAATAAACCAAAATGAAGTAAGAGGTACGCGGTGTGGGTGTGGGAGGGGGCGCAGAGACATAAAAGGTCTCGTCGTATGACGCACTAGTTGCCCTCCTGCCAGCCGTATTACGTCATACGCTCGTGCGTCATAGGCTCTGGCGTACTTGTTGGCCTCCTGCCAGCCGTCTTACGTCATACGCTCGTGCGTCATAGGCTCTAACGCACTGGTTAGCCTCCTGCCAGCCGTCTTACGTCATACGCTCGTGCGTCATAGGCTCTGACGTACTTGTTGGCCACCTGCCAGCCGTCTTACGTCATACGCTCGTGCGTCATATGCTCTGACGTACTTGTTAGCCTCCTGCCAGCCGTCTTACGTCATACGCTCGTGCGTCATAGGCTCTGACGTACTTGTTGGCCACCTGCCAGCCGTCATACGTCATACGCTCGTGCGTCATAGGCTCTGACGCACTAGTTGGCCTCCTGCCAGCCGTCTTACGTCATACGCTCGTGCGTCATAGGCTCTGAAGTACTTGTTGGCCTCCTGCCAGCCGTCTTACGTCATACGCTCGTGCGTCATAGGCTCTGACGTACTTGTTGGCCTCCTGCCAGCCGTCTTACGTCATACGCTCGTGCGTCATATGCTCTGACGTACTTGTTGGCCTCCTGCCAGCCGTCTTACGTCATACGCTCGTGCGTCATAGGCTCTGCCGTAATGGCCCGCCGGTCGCTTGTGTTCTGACGTGATCTGAGGGAAAGGGTGAATCAAGGGAACAAATTTTTCCCGTTTCAGTTTATGTGCCAAAGCAAAGACATGAAAATGTCAAAAAAATATGTAAATAGGTACCTAAGCCCAACTGTAATGTCAATTTTCTGACAATGAGTTTTCGACTATAGTTTTCATACCTTTTTACTTAAGTACTTATTGCAATTTGAGACTGATAATGAGCTGTTTGCAAATAAACAGTCCGATAACTACTTTATTACATCTTATTAATCTATTTTCAAGTTCCGATTCACAGTTGAATGTATTTTATTTAGATGTCGTAAAATTCGAAAACGATGGAATGACGAAACCTGTCGACTACTGACTCAAGTGATACTGTCGACTTCTAACACATGTAGGTCGACTACTAGTGCAAAACCATGTCGACTACTGAAGAAAATGTTGGTCACTGGTATCGACTACTACCTAGAGCATTGGGATTTTTTACAAAACTTGTTTTTCCCTTTTCAAACCATGTTGAATAACATTTCCCGCTGCCAGGTCTTATAGGGAAGGATCTTGGGTACACAATAAACAGGTTTGCAATGAGAAAAAAACCGAGTGAATATTGAAATGTCATCCATTTCTGACCTATATTTAAAATTTCAAGTATCTAAAAAATCATCATCATCAAAATTTAATTTTTTTAAACAAATAGGTATTATTTAAACAATTTTACAGACAAGAAACCGAGTGAATATTGCATTGTGATCCAGTTCTGACCTATTTTTAAAATTTCAAGTCAATAGCTAAGCATCAAAATTTAATTTGTATTATTACAAAAAGGTATTATTTAAACAATTTTACAGATGAGAAACCGAGTGAATATTGCAATGTGGTCTATCGCCGACTGACGGTTAAAATTTCTAGACTTTAGTTTACCTGGAAGATGAAAAAAGGCAGTTTTATTCTGGGCGGCTACCCGGGACCCACCTAACGGCCGTTTTCGACGCGAAGTTTAGTGTTTTTCCTAAACCTTTGCGCGCTCACTGTGAACGAACGGCTGGTCGCACAAAAATCCAGTTGGTCTTAAAAGATTCGTAATTTTTCAGGTCATTCAAAAGTGCACTAAAAATTACACCGTTTCTTGAGTATTTTTGGAGATATGACATTGTCGAAATTTCAAAGTTCGGTTTGAACCCCTTCCCCTTGACCTAGGGTTATGAAAAGTTTCGAGGATCATTGTGGGGCTGGTCCAAACCCAGAAACCAAATTTTGTAATTTTAGCTCAACGCTAACTGGGCAAAGTGGCGCGGACGGCGTACGGGGGACGGCGTACGGCGGACGGACGGATTTTTTTTCTTCGATTTTCTGAATCTACGTGTCTTGAAACGTAAACCAACAAATTTTGAGGGGGGGTTAAAAAATCTTTTCTTTGGGCGATTCCAATGGTTCATTATCGAAGATAATAAACCAAAATTCTTGACACAACGGTTCATTATCTTCTTTGTACAGATCACCCTTCTGTCTAGATCACTAGGTCTAAATGTCTAGATCCTAAATGTTAGATTAATTTTTATTATCAATTATCACTAATTATTAACAATTTTATCAAGTACCTAGTGAAAATTATTATAATAATTATAATAATTTTCACTAGTTACTTGATAAAATTGGTATTGATAAAATTGTAAAGGTATGTGATAAAATAAATTATTTATTGTTAGGTATTAATAATTCGTATTTATTATTAATAATAATTATAATTAATTATGATTAATTAATACGATATAATTCTGGGGTTTTTAATACTACGTCGGTAATAATTTTTCTATAAAAGAAGTACACTACCAACAAACATTCGAAATTACCTTCATTTCCGTAGCACGAAACGCACCTCAGAACAACAAACTCGACATCACTAAAGCCATATGATGTTTCAAAGAGCTTGTTAGAATGAAAATGGACCTGTATTTCAACAGTTTGATTCACGATCGTGTTGTGAGGCACAATCTTTGAGCCGTCATTGTGAACGAAGGCTGGTCGTACACAGCTGCGGATGGTCTTAAAAAATTCTACGGAACAAACTCTATCTAAATATGAAATAAAAAACATACCGTTCTATATGAATTTTTCGAGATATGAGATTTTCAAATTTTCAAAATTCGTTTTGAACCCCTTCCCCTTGACCTAGGGTTATGAAAAGTTTCGAGGATCATTGTGGGGCTGGTCCAAACCCAGAAACCAAATTTCGTAATTTTAGCTCAACGTTAACTGGGCAAAGTGGCGCGGACGGCGGACGGCGTACGGCGGACGGCGTACGGCGGACGGACGGATTTGTTTTTATTCTATTTTCTGAATCTACGTATCTTGAAACGTAAACCAACAAATTATGAGGGGGGGTTAAAAAAATTGTTTCTTTGGGCGATTCCAATGGTTCATTATCGAAGATAATAAACCAAAACTGTGAACTGAACTCCTAAAAATTATGAAGTAAACTAAACGCCATTATAGACTTGAGCTTTACATCTGACTGCCCAGCCAGCGTCACGGACGTAAACCTTTAATCATTTCTCTCTTGACAACTCATTGCCCCTGAATGGGGACTGGTTCACCCAATAGGTACTAAAAACAAAAACCTACTGGGTCATACTTGGAAATTACGCCGCACCAAGGTATCATAACATCGGTGACCTTACTGGAACCGGTCTATTCCATCTGATAAGCCCGTGATTAATTATTTAGTGACTATATTTCTCTTTATTTCTCTTTTCAGGTTGTAACCATGAGTGATGTGAAAGGCTCCCCCCCCCGTCTAGGTACGATCAAATCTTATTTTTTTATTTTTTATTTTTTAAGAATAAAAACTACTTACGTTATCAGTTCGTCTTAGACGACGGTAGAAGCCAAGGTGGAAATATCTGTAAAAGTAACAAATACGTTAGATCGTCAACAGGACAAAATTAATTGTAATACAAAAAATAGGTATTGTTTAAACATTTTCTCAGACAGGAAACTGAGTGAATATTGTCATTGTCATCCATCCTCGATCCATGTTTAAAATTCCAAGGCTCATCATCCAAATTTGATTTGTTCAAACAATTTTGCAGACAAGAAACAGAGTGAATATTGATTGACCTACATTTAAAATTTCAAGTCTCTAGCTCATCGGGAAGTTGAAAAAAAAATTTGTTCAAACTTGAACTAAAATTTCAAAATTTGTCTTGGACCCCTTCCCCTAGATCTAGGGTTATGTAAATTTTCAAGGATCATCGTGGGTGTGGTCCGAACTTGTAAATCAAGTTTCGCGGATGGTGGACGGACGGATTTTTTTTTATTCGATTTTCTGAATCTACGTGTCTTGAAACATAAACCAACAAATTTTGAGGGGGGGTTAAAAATTTGTTTCTTTGTTCGATTCCAATGGTTCATTATCGAAGATAATAAACCAAAAATAACGAATAAGCCGCTCCACTTCCTCGTACCTCCGAAAACCCCATACCTGTGTAGCATAACCGACCACACACCGTGAAGTAGATGAGTTCTCCAATCAAGAGACAGAGTGAAGGTGACCCCGAGATATTTATATTTCTTGACTATTTCGATAGGCTTACCATTCAGCCAGAAATCTTCGTGCTTCACCCCCCACCCTTTTTTAAGACCATTATTTGTGATTTATTCAGGTTAACCTCCAGATTTTTTCGCTGACAATATACTTCCAATCTATTAATCATATTTTTTAATGCTCGCGAAATGCTACCAGAACGATATCATCTGCATACTTAAGTAACTTTACCTCAACCTGTCCTACACATACCCCACCACACATACTACTATCAATGTCATCCAAGTATAGGGCGAAAAGCAGAGGTCCTTAAGACATAGATACGATGTATTGAGCTAAGTATTATGCATAGCTCAGGTACTTCGTGATTCTGTATTTGTTTTGCCAAAACGTGAACTCGGAAGGCATTTGTCCCAGGGTTTGTCTGTTCCGCGATCTCCACAGTCCAAATGGGAGAAAACTCGCTAGCACTCGTTGCAGTCTAGTTTTCGTGTTACAAAACGTCTGGAGAACGGCGCTAACGCCGGAATTCGTAAGAACAGGTGATGTTCGGAGGATATGCTTGTTGAACCGTCTAAGTATTTACTGCCATTTACTGGTTATAGGGGTCGCGCCGCAAAATTCAGAAACTAATTTAGTTAGAGTAGAAAAAGTTAGAAACTACTTAGTAGTTAAACTCTCAGGAAGCACTCAATAATGTTAGGAATACCGACGGCGATAAACGACCTTAGAGGACTAAGAACAGTGAGCAATACCTGTAGCATGTGTTTTGGTACCAAGACGCCAGAAATGGAGCCGTCAAGAACCTCTAACTTTGGGCCCCAAAATTCAAAGTTCCACTGGTTACAACTTAAGAGTTTGTTTTTATTGATACGTCAGCGCCTTCGAGCGGTGCAATGTCCCCAGTAATTCCAAATAACTAGGTTTAAAAAAAAAAAAAAAAAAAAAAAAAAAAAAAAAAAAAAAAAAAAAAAAAAAAAAAAAAACCTAGTTATTTGGAATAACTAGGTGCTTGAAATTGATGGTCTAAAGACTCAACGCATTGATGATAATAAGACCGCAAAGAGCAGATAACAGGTAATATCGGGTCTTCTCAAAATGCGAGATGCCTGATGAGTATTATACGCGAGATGCCTGGTCAGTGTACCTACTATTCGTAGGTCCACATCTACCCAACAACCCGAAATGCACAAGTTACAAGTAACCCAGATAAATCGAGAAGTAAACCGAAAACGCTACTATTATTGTGGGAAACCAAAATACCGCCATCAGTCTCATTTTCGTTCGATATAAAATATCCTTAACGACGTTCCGAGCCACGAGAAACCAACGATGTACTTCGAAATAATGTTAAATCTAAAACCGTTTGATGACCAAGTAATTGGCGGCATTGCAACGCCCCTGCAGGTAGTAAATTACATTTCATTGTAACATTAATTGAAAAACTTGGAGAACTGAAAGCGAATTAAACTCGAGTTAACGCATTGTTGGGCATTGAGTTACTCATGAGGCAGTTTCAAAGGGTTCCACACCACCGTTGTTGAACACGGCTAAATAGTTTGTTTTGTAATACATTGAAAGCAGTATTCGAGCCCGAATGCCTTCAACCTACGTGTTGAATACATTTACATGAAACCTTTTTAATTAATTCGAGAATGTAATCTTTTATAATGAAATTCATAAAAGCCCCCTCAGGATCTATTTACATAGGAGGGACGTACATTTATGTATGTTAAGTGTGGTATCCAACGTGTAATAAGTCGTACCCTGGTGAACTAGTCATTTCTCATACCTATCTCCTGATTTAGAAAACATCACCCTTTAGATAGAATAATAATGAGTGCAATCATCAACTTTCTCACCTCCTGGTCACTCTGTTTTAAAAGGTTTGATCGGATCTCAAATTTACGACGTATTTGGGTACCTCTCACACGGAGCGAAATTTCGAGGGTAGATGTGTGTTCCATTTTAAAAATTCATAAAAATCCTATGTATATTCCACATATCTGCTTGTAACGTCCATAACGGCAACGAAGAATTGTCGTAAGCTGCAATTTGGACGACAGGTGCGGTTTGGTACTCTGAAGTCCCAATCATAACGTTCATGTTAGCCTATGCGTTGACGCTACTACAATTTCAATCGCATCGAAATACATCAGAGACCTATGTTAAATATTATTCCGATTATTAAATATTATTCACGATCGGTAGACCAGTACCGAGGATATGAAGGCTACAAGGTTTCAATCGTCACAGCCACCAGTTAATGTTGAATGGATGAAAGTTGTACGGCACCATCCAGCGACCATCTACACATACCCTAACAATGTCCGCTCGTTTGGATTATGCTTCGATGAAATATGGTGGTTTCGTGGAATTGCGCACAGACAGACAGATCAAATTCGTTCATTAATATCCGACACAAAAAATACAATCGATCTTTGCTCTGAACAGACTTGTCGAGCATATTTGTCGAAATGATCTCATATTATGAGGACAGAAGCAGGTTGATCGTCAAATGATTTGCCGTATGTAAAGCGACAGATGTCTCTGATCTCGTGGCATTTTCACATGACGACTCCAGAAAAAATGTTTAATCAATGAAGTTCACTGCGATGAGGCCGGTCTGCTTGGCACACAACATTGTATCTACATTACCTTACTCTCAATCAGTTCTTTCGAGAGGGAGTTGAATTAGAGATTCCACCGGGGCCGCTGGCTGTTCATGCACTTGTACGCAAACCTCCTGAGGGCTTGAGTTTTTTAACCAATTATCACAAGGGCCGTAATATATAACTTTATCGAAGAGCGCCTGAAGGTTTGATCGGTAAAGGCTAAGGGGAAATCAAATAGGTAATAACTCAATAACTCGGCTGGTTCCACAGGTCCGATCATGGTCAGATATTATGATTGTTATTTCTGCTTCATCTTCTTACTTCATCGTAAAACCATTTAACGGGAAGAAATATGCACTTCCCTAGAGCTTTACGGTTTATCTCCAGTATTTCACTTGGTGCGCCCTCAATATGATGATATAGAGGTGTGAAGTATTTAGTGGCGTTCCATCATTTTGCTGGGATGACGTCCAGCTTCATCAGGACGGATAGTTATCAGAATGATAATCAACGATATAATCATGATGGACTGATTCACTCGAACTCCCCCCTTTCACCCATCACATATCTATCAGTTTAAAGTATTCATTTTTGTTCTTCTATATTACTTTATTTATAATTTAGCGATTCAAACTATTTTCCTGATGCATTCTTATCTGCAGTGTAATTGGGCTTGGCCCGTACTTATAAAATAAATAAATCAAAATGTAACGAGTGCAGTAAAGCGGAGTCCAGAATTCGGCTAGATTTTTCCACAATCGACATTAACCTTCGAGTATTAATCTGTAGGATGGTGGCAAATCTGTCGCTATATCGCTATGATATCACAACCGACGTGCATTGTACATGTATTTTACACAAAAGCAACTTCTGAGAAATTAATGTGAGGGGGATATAACTCATTCTTCTTTTCGATGAAGACCAGATTCAGTCCCTCGATTTCAATTTGAACGGAGGTCTTGCTGATTCTGTTGGTCTTCTTGATGTGTAAGTTAATAATCGTCTTTCCTGAGTGAAACCTGTGTAACACCATTGAAACGTTCATCCTGTCTCTCTATGTTGCATAGACTCGTAAATGCGGTATCCCCTATGTCCACCAGGGCTGTAGTATATTTTTCATGCTTTCGTTATCAACTGGAATGTTGTGTTACTTTCCAGAGCACACCTTTTCAGGCTTTCAACTTTGTACAAGAAAAATCCACAGTCATGCAGCATGGCCATAAGAGCGAATTTTCGAAGAAATAACGAATTTACTTACAATAGGTTTTAAGTAAAATGTCTCCATTGAAGAACCACGTTTCTTCATCTTCAAAGTGCGCCAGTTTTGGAACGGAACGAGATATCGCAATTCTGACTCCACCGTCGTGTTCAGCGTAAAACAACCTTTAAAATGAGGTATCACTTGGGAGACTCAGAAATCTCGTATATTCACTAACGTGTTACACATTAATCTACTTTGTGATTGCTAGATTAATGTGTAACACGATAGTGAATTTACAGGAGTTTCTGAATAAATGTGTGTGATTTTTTTTTACCGTCGGTAAGAATGGTGTTGAAGGATGTCGATTCATTTGACCGACCCTCGACATCGCTCAACATCTTTCTGATTAAAATTCATTCATATGAATGTTATTCAGAAAATTTCGTATATTCACTATCGTGAAATCTAATCCAATTTTTGATTGCTAGATTAATGTATAACACGATAGTGAATTTACTGGTGTTTCTGAATAAAGTTCATTCATATGAATTCTATTCAGAAAATCTCGTATATTCACTATCTAAATTTTGATTGCTAGATTGAATTCTAACGATAGTGAATTTACAGGAGTTTCTGAATCACAACGATTTCTTTGGTTCTTGCATGAATTTAGGGCTTCGCTACCTTCAATATTGCGCGGTAGTGTTAACATGATTCATCTGCTGTGATACCTCAGAGCCGCTCGAGAAAACTTGAAATGCACCCAATTGGTTTGATAATATTTTCGATAGCACCTATCATCAGACAGGAATTAGATGAGAAGCTATTTTACAACAGTTATTTATAGGCCACTGTCCAAGCTACCTCATGAACGTGAGAGGGACAGAAAACGCTACCCAATGGGCGGAACCGCCTTGATTACTTATATTTTTCTCCCGCGTTGATTATATCCTTTTTTCACGATCAATTCGGTTGTTGAATAATTGTAGGTACTGCCCAAGAACGGATGGAGTGGAAGAATGGAAGAAAAGACGTGGTTCATTGAGAAGATCTCACTTATCTTGAACTCAAGATTATAAAAGATCGTTTAAGAGCCAAAAATGATGGTATCGGCGAGAAGAGAGAGACGCGTTAAAAGTCAAAGCCCCCCCGCGCCTGACCATCATTTCATATTGGTGTTAGAAGATTAGATCCCGAAGCCCACTCTCGAAGCTTAATTGTGTCATTACAACTCAGCGGTCAACGCTATTTCAATTATAATAATAAAAACAAAAACAAAACGTTTCTTCGGAACTGGGTTTGAATCCAGTTCATAATAAATTAAAGCAGAGATTGTGAAGGCGTCACTATCTATGACCAGCGAAGGGGCATTTGATGACACTCCATTTGTCTGATCGTCTGATTTACTAATCAAACAAGGGCCCCTCTTGCTCTTGAATAATTACATTTCATATCTCCATCATTCGTTTGTTTTCTTTCTTTTCATTTGGTTTAATACGACTTTTAATTGGATATATTCCGTTTTCATTGTAGTTATCATTTGAAAGAGAGTAATTTCCGGGGGGGGGGGGGGGGGGGGGGTTGATGGAAACTGCGTGTTTTATAATACGAACTGTAATGCGATGAAATGCGATTTTGAAAAAATATTGTATTAAATCAGAAACGCTCACTAGCTTCCCATTGAGCTATTTTCCTAGTTTTATGTCAGTCTCTGGTCCCTTGCATCCACTTGCGATGTTGGCGACCGTCTAAACATTGAACTGACGAAGCCGATTTTAGTGAGTAATCTCGTGGATTCCCTACATATGAAGATCCTAGGAAAATCTAATACTCCTTTGGAAAAAGACCTTGTCAATTTAGGCGTACAGAGGAAGCAGTTTCCTCCTAGTGGATTTAAAGAAAAAACTCTGCAAATTCTTTATGGACACAACGGTTTATTATCTTCATTGTAAAGATCACTCCTCTGTCTAGATCACTGAATGAATAATCATTATTATGAATTATCATTAATTATTAATAATTATTATCAAGTAGTGTGCATTATTATTAATTATTTTTGGTTATTAATCATTTTATTAATTATTGTTAACCAAGTGCTGACCGAATCAGCTGAGCCAGTATGAAAATTGACCCGACAAGCTGCCTCTTGATTAACTCTCCTGTTGACGGCTTTCGATCTGCCCCGACTTTGAGCCCTCATTGCGAACGAACGCCTGGTCGTACAATAACCCTAGGTCATGGGGAAGGGGTTCAAAACGAATTATGCAATTTTGAAAATATTTAAACTCGAAAAATTCAAATGGAACGGTATAGTTTTCAGTTCAGATTTAGATGGAGTTTATTTTTTAGAATTTCGTACGACCAGCCGTTCGTTCCCATGAGGGCTCAAAGTGGGGGCAGATCGAAAGCCGCCAACATGAGAGTGAATCGTGAGGCAAATTGTCGGGTCAATTTGCATACTGGCTCAGCTGATTCGAACAGCACTTGGTTTTCAAATGTAGAGTTAATTAACAATAATTTATAAAAATTATTAATAGCCAACAATAATTAGAAATAATTTACACTACATGATAATGAATGTTAGGTACTAATTAATGATAATTCTTATTAATAGTTAATCTATCTTTCAGTGATCTAGACAGAAGGGTGATCTGTACAAAGAAGATAATAAACCGTCGTGTCAAGAATTTTCAGAGTTTTTTTAATCCGATTTTCGGGATCTCCGTATCTTGAAACGTAAACCAACACATTTTGAGGGGGGGGGGGGGGTGAACAATTTTTTTCTTTGGTCTATTCCAATGGTTCATTATAATTATCGAAGAAGATAAACCAAAAGACAATCTTGATGTTGAAATACGTCATGTGGGTGCTTCCTCACGCAAAGGCCGGATGCCCCTGCGTAAAACTGACTCTCCAAGACCCTCTAATTTACAAGACAACTCCAAAACCTCAGGTTGGATTGGCAGTGTTAGATACAACAGTGTAACCACTACAAATACCCTACCCGTCTTCCTCATGGTAAAGTTCCGAATCCACGAGCGTACCTCCCATCAACACTCCGTAGTTCGATACATAATATGTATTTCATAAAAACGCATTTGCATGGCTTCTAACAACGGCTTTCTCTGGCTTTGCTTCTTTGTAGTGTTCTTCACAATGGAGTATTTTGTAGACGGTGAAAAATGGTCGATAGAGCGTATCATGAATGAAATAGCTGACGATGAAAATCTAACTGAACATCAAGAAGAGATAGATGAAGAATCTGATAATGAAGAAACTGATAATTCACACCGATTAACCGGTCATATCGATTATTAGCTTAGGTACGATTAATCATTTGATTTTATTATCGATTATTAGCTTACGATTAATCATTTGATGTTATAATCGATTATTTGTTTCCGATGTTGCATCCCTAACCGGGATACTCTGACTCTGGGATAACGCAAAGTAGTATAATATCAGCGTTGAAATCCGATGGAGCTATTCAATTGATGCCTTAGTGCAAACTACGTACACTGAGTTGCAAACTTTCAAAATGAGTTTTCTCATTTTCCAGTAAAGGCGACTCAATTGATTCTTTCCCTGGCCCCTTCATGTAGAGTGTGAGTTGGGTTCGACACTGAGGGAATATTCTGAATATGTATTCTAAAAGTTGTTTAATCTCCGGGCGGAGGTACGTGTTATGAGGTGTGGAAAGGCAATACCGATGAAGGGAGACAAATAAATTTTCGTTTTCTACCGCCGCAAAATTATTTATGGTCAGTGCAAAGGAGCCGGGAGCAAGTGGCATTTCGAACGATCGAAAGCGGAACGCATGCCCGACGACCAGATTCTTATAATCGCTTCTTGTCTCCGAAATACCCTGGTTTTGCATTGAATTGAATATTGAGTAGTATATTCGTACATTTGAGTAGTCAGTCACAATTGCGCACTATAGGTATAACGGCGTAAGTAGATCTATTTTTCAGGTAAACAAAACAAACAAAAAATCTCTTCTCTACCAAGCGAAAAATTATTACTTTAAATCACAACTTGCCGCATCAAACAACCCTTCAAAAGTTTGGAAAACTATTAACACGGCCCTAGGAAAAAAGAGCAACGACCCTATCGTGATTGAGAAATTGGTGTGTAATAGTGAGGAAATTCTAGACCACAGAGAAATAATCATTAAGATGAATGACTTTTTTACTTCAGTGGATAAACCATTAAACTCAGAATTCAAAAACTACCAACCAACCGAGAGATCTTCCGAACATGATGTCGGCTAAAATGAGTTTTAGAACCACTACAACAGATGAAGTGTTCAAAACTATTACATCTACCAGGGGAGGGACAGGTCCAGGTCCTATATCATCCAAACTTATTAAAAACACGGCATTATTTTTAGCCTCCCCACTCACTCGTATGATTAACCTTAGTCTGTTGCAGGGCGAATTTCCAAATTACCAAAGGGGAGTGGGGGGGGGGTTAGATTACCCACAAATTCCACTAATGGAACAGTATGACAAGTGAAACCTCATTATGAAGATACTTTTACGCGGAACACGTTGTGAAGTCAGAATTGCGATATCTCATTCCGTTCTCAAACTGGAGCACTTCGAAGATGAAGAAATGTGGTTGTTACTTGAGATGTTCTTCACGGTTCATCTGCTGGAATGAGATATCGCAATTGTGACTTCACAACGTGTTCAGCGTTGAAATATCTATAAACTGAAATGTTACTCGGCCAAAAATGGAGACAAAATTTCCCATGATTACTGGAAAAATCTTTTCTCTTCAAGATGACGAGTAGGTAACTATTGTAAGTACCTAACGATCTGATTAACCTACCAGACCTGATTCACCGTATTAACCGAATCGCACAAACTATTTGTAAATCAAGATAGGTTGAAATAGTTTGTGCAATTCGATAGTATAAATACAGTATCGAATGGAACCTATAATTACCCAATAAGTTTGAGATTGGCCATATTTGAATGCGATTTCCAAATATCACATTTTGCATAAAACCAGTTATTTCTTTGAAAATACGCTCTTGTAGCCATGCTGCATGACTGTGGATTTTTTTGTATGGCGGCCGACTCTATTCCAGGTCGGTCATCAAGAAGCAGGTTTTCGTATTGTTCCTTCGTCCTTCAGCTGCAAGGCACTCTGCTTTTCTAAAGATTGCTTCTGCTTCGCGAAGACCTGTCCCTGATTGTTCCCCGTCGCATTCTCAGCATCAATCGTCAAAATCAGGGGAAGAAAACTTTCCTCGTGTTCACTGAAATCGTTACTGGACGCCGGATCCACCTCGGGTAAGTGGATCCACTCTACACATTACCGGATCAAATCCCGCTCAGATCGTCTAGGAGAGTCGCATTTAATTTTATATTGCACAATCTATTACAACACATCAGGATGTATCCTGATTTATACAGTATGGAATGTGTTAAATTGTGAAATTCCTACTATATCACTGGACCTTTCGATCAACACTGGCATCAAAATGTTTAGAACAATTCATTCTGGACAAACTATGAATAAGATGGCCATTCAGATAGAAACGTGACCCTTTCCCTTTCACCTCCTCTCGCTGAACACTCATCGATCTTTTCTGAAATTACCAGGGCCGCACCATTCAAATTGGATTATCCTCGATGTATTCATCACGTTCCATTCGAAATTGGACAATCCATACTCACATTTCGCTACAATTAGGTATGTCAACGGTGTTTATATCCGAACTCTAGTAGTATTGGTATCGGAACAACCCTCATTCCGACATTGAAATATCGCTGACAGGACCTACAGACGAGTCGCTCCATTCCGGTAGAAGCTTCTTAATAGCTCCGGATGGGCGACGCCGAGGATGCTGGAAGATTCATTACGCAGCAGGTAGTTAAAGTTGGGGTCCGTCTTTCAACCAACTTGACTGATGTACAACTATTCATTATGGAACATCTCAACGCCAATATTTAATGAAAATATTCCGTGGCTTGACCCGGTCATCGGTAGCCTCAAACGAGTCTCATCGGTTGAACGTCTCATTTTGTTGTCTCGTTGGTTTAGCGGCGATCCGGCCTACCGGCAGGCCATGATACGGGAATTTCACGGGATTAGCATCCATAATTTCTTCATGAGTTGGAAACAAGTCGTGAGGCGATGTGAAATTGTGCGGTAGTTTCAGACGAAAATATTTCATTCAGAGATAAACATTGTGCTCCATTGCTACCAAAGTTTTAACGGTTATGATTCGAGTGATCCATCTCTATCCCTAAGAATGCATGGTGGAGATTGTTCAGTTCTCAGCTGTTCTGTCACTGGTCATAAACCTAAATATTTAGGACTCATGATCGATGACAGGCTGAATTGGGATGATCATGTTACTTAGATTCATGGTATACTTATTCAGTGTTTATAATCTGAGATCGGTTCTTGACTTTCCTCGATTTTTTTTTTTTTTAATTTGGCATTAGAAAGCTCTTTACAGCCATGATACATTATACAAATTATACATGATATCATATACAAATTAACTTAATTATTATTCAGGTTACTTCAAGTTACATATTTATACTACTACTTAATGTTTAATCGCACTATACATTATGTTTTATTTCTTCGAAAAATTTGAAAATAACTAAATATACTTCTGTGTCAGCTATCGCAATTAAAGTTTCATGATTGAATGGTAATTCTATTTTTGTTTTGTTTTTTTGTCTTTATAATTTCATTGAACATTTGCTCTCTTTGTCTCTCATAAGAATCACTCTCCATTACAATATGTTCTAATGTGTCAGTAGCTTCGCACTGATCACAGGTAAATTGATGAGTATGAGGTTTGATCATATTCAAGTATACATTGCAAAGTCCTTTGTTGCACCTCAACCTTCCAATTGTTTTATAAAACGTTTTTGTGCCTTCTTCTTGATTTAAACTTAACTTATGCCAAGCATTGGCTTGTATTTCAGGAAATAATGTTTTATAAAATGCTCCACTTGGGTAGGTGCTGTGGTATTTTTGCCATAATTTTCTTGCTTCATAGCGAAATTGCCTCCTAAGATCAGTGTGTGGACTTTTACTACAACATGTGGTACCCTCTAGAGCAGCTGTTTTTGCTAACCTGTCAGCTATTTCATTACCACTTACTCCTATGTGAGATTTCACCCACACAAGAGTAACCCTCCTCCCTAAAGTTTGCATGCAAAGAAGCTCCTTTAATATGTCAACCAGGAGATGGTTTACATATCCTTTTTGTCTTAAATTTCGTAACTTTTCAAGGGAGCTAAGCGAGTCGGTAAAGATGAGAGTCTGGTCATTTGTAGGAGCTGTGGATTTTGCATATTGTATTGCTTTCATTATTGCCATCAGCTCTGCAGTATAAGTATATGAAAGAACACTCGTTTAATTTATAAAGTATTCGTACATCGTTTACCCCGTCGTATATTGCGCATCCTACATTACCTCGATTGAAGATGTTGTATTTAACATTGGTTCAGTCTGTTCTACAATGTGACTTAGTGTGGAGGCTGTGTGGAGGCTTAGTTCTACAATGTGGAGGCTGTGTCGCATCGAGACAGAAAAAACTTGACATTTTGCAGAGGGGTTTGTTGAAGGTCTCATTGGGAAAGCATCGTAGATTCTCATCATCCGATTTGTACGATGAGGCTACGATTTGTACGCTGAAACATTGTTTGCCACAGGATTTCTTCTGTATTTTCATAAGCATCCGTCCCTGTCCACTCCACATCCCTGAGTTTCGTTTCTAACGTACCAGGGTGCACCAGTGAGTGTACGTAGTGCTCGTATTTGTACGGTTTCAATTCGTTTAATATGGGTGTTGCAGGCTGAACTCCGAATCTCGCTCCCATACAGCCAAATCGGCCTAATCAGCATCAGATACAGGAGTCGTTTGGAATGAAGAGGGATGTTGTCACTTGTCTGTAGGAAGTAGAGTTGTCGAATTCTGTAACGCACTTTGCCAACTGTTTCTTATATGGGGTTTCCAGGTTAAACGGCTGTCTAGTGTAAGTCCTAGGTACCTAACTGCTGAGTCAGTTGACTCTATTTGTTGTCCTTGGATGATTAGGTTGGGAATTTCTTTGGATGAATATTTGTTGTCCTTGGATGAATAGGTTGGGAATTTCCTTTCTAAATTGAATGTATGTGGATAGCGAATTTATGTACGAGTAGTGTAGAAGTGAACGTTCTGTTCTGAAAATACCAATTTAATTTGTAACTAGTGCTAATTTAATTAACCTAGTGCCAGTCATCTAGCAGGCTTGAGACTCATGCTCAACAACACAGACGTTGCCTACATTTGAGCGATATTATTCAAAGTAGAATCTATGGTACAGATTTTTTTTGTCTGAATTTATTTTCTTTTTGTGTTACTATACCTACCAGTTGTATTTATTTTCATTATTCATTGAATAAAAATTTTTGAATTTGAATTGAATTGAAGTATCAATTCTTATTATTACAAGTAATCGACAAATACTTTCGTTGTCCAAAATCCAAACTTCATATTGTTCGTAACATTTCAGAGCTTCCTGAACAAATACGTCTGTGGTATGGGCTCTATATGGTCTCATTTGGGTTTTATCGCAATCAAAATAATAGTGGTCTACGCATGCGTTAACGCAAGATTCTGCCAGATTTGGCCTTGTTTTCACTATCCGGCCGAATACTGGATGGTAATTCAGTATCCAAGAGGCGACTCCGCTTGGCTTCTGAAAATAGCCTTTTGATGTAAACGCTACTGCCAGGTGCTGAAAGGTAAATTCTAGCAAACCCTGATAACTGTGGATACTGATTCAAATTAACTGGCCACCAAATGTATGGGTCGTGATTGCGATCGATTCGAGATGTCTTGAAGAAATAGTCAATCTCGTTAGCGACTGGATTTTGTTTGATTATCTCGTCATGTAACGCGATTAAGGGCCGGATATCCCGCGCTTCGGCCTCTTAGCTCGCCGAATATCCGGTATCCGGGCAAACCACTCCGTTTCATCCGTGTCATCCGTTTCATCTCTAGTAATAATCACTTGAAATAATGCAAATAATGCAATAATAATGCAAACCACCGTCCATTTTGCCGCATTCCTATCCAAGTACACCTCCCCTCCACCCCCCCCCCCTCGCCACCCTTCATTGACATTCTTTCCTCGCCCCTCTCTTCGGTTCATACTCAACTCTTCCGCCATCCCGAGCTCAGACTTCAATCCCTTAATAAAAAAAACAATATTCGAACAGAATGGCAGTAACTGTTGCTGGCTGGTGGAAAAGGACAGTTTTACAAGAGAATAAAGCCGAATTTCCCACTACGTCCTTTATTTCTAAATAAAAAAAATGGAAAAAATATAATAATGATCCTACCGCGCTCAAATTCTCATGGTATTTGAGGAATAGTCCAACAGTGGCCCCTTATAGTGTGCGTTCTTTATTTATTATTCGTTGATTGTATTTTGTTCGCGTGGTTAAACAATCAGCGATGAGTATTTCAATTTAATGTACACGTCCACGTTATGATGTGTGAGGAAGCCTTCACATACGGTTTTGGTTCGCCACAAACAAGTTTCCCTCGCGTTTCATGTTTCGGACCTTCCCGAACACAGTTACTGTAACTGTGTTCGAGGATTTCGAGGACCTTCCCGAACACAGTAACTGACAGTTGTTTCCATCTTATGCACCCATTGATCGAATTTTTGGATTCAATGAAAATACCGGCACGCCCTTGTAATCGAAGTTCTCGAACGTCTAAAACGCTGTTAATTTTCCCGAATGGTCTATAGGTTTATGTCTACTTCACATGCCTACGGTTCAGCCTATTGCACTAGGAGGAACACTTGGAAAAAAACCTTGCAGATTTTTCCACGACGGTTTATTATGTTCTGTATAGAACGCCCTTCTGCCTCGATCATCCTTGTGAGTCACACAACAATACGAAAAAACTGTTGTTCAAATAGATGTAGGTATACGAGTAGCTCCGAATGGAGGGACGTGATGGTTGGGGGGGGGGGGCAATTATCGATGATAAACGAAGAGAATGCAACACATAAGCACGAGACCGAAAAGAAATGGATAAGGAAAACAGAAGAGGGTGGAAGGAGAAATTGTGACTACTGATCTCCAACGAATCGATTGTCAACCGTGTTGACGACTCTGAGCCGGTTCTTGCTCCAAACTACCTGCCAAAGACTTTGTTAGAAGTGCGTATCCATTAAAGAATTCAGAACCGAGAGAAGTAACAAATCCCTCTCATCAAACTATGCAACTATCCAAGCTGCTGACGGATGGCACCAATTTGAAACTAAATTTCAAGTCCTGCACTTGCAGGCCCCTAAGTTACATTTCCAGCAGAAATGTGAGTTCGCTGTTCCAGAGTCGAAAATCTCTTCAGCGTGGATATCAGCAGGTAGCTGTTACTTCACCCGCCCAGCCCAAGTGTTCGTCAGAAATGACTCAAAATTTCAACTTGTTGCAGTTGAGCACTCTGCAATTTTCCAGATATAAGCCGCTAAAACTATTGGTGTCTAAAGGAGGAGTGAAAATTGCTACAGGTTGATTATTAAACGGGTTAGAACGATGGGAGTTTGCTGTACATTATTTATCGTGTTATTAAATGACTCGATAGCTGCTAGTAGATCGGACCAAGAACATGACGTATAAAACAGAAAATCGTCAGTATACTGTAGCTAAAAACCGCTGTGCAAGCAATTTTCCACATCACTAGCGATTGGTGAAAAGCGGGATAGAGGTTCACCTAAACAACGCTTTGGAATCTGCCACGAATACACTTGTCGTATGTCATGGTCAATAAAGACGAATGCGTATGTCAGTTAGTTCTCTCATTCAGCCATGCTACTCAAGTTTCTACTGGCTGACCGAATGTCGCCTCATCGCACTCGCTCAAGTCCCAAATTTGGCGGAAAAAGGATACCGACGTCGCCATTAGTTTTTGCAACGAATATTCGTTATTCAAGTTCATTATCCGGCTGTCATTTCAATAGAAAGATAACAAACTTGACACCACAATGGCGAAAATTTTTATGCGGAATTGCGCTGCAGACCTCCCACTGTGTTGATCCGCCCTTGACTATACGCGAAATAATTGGAATGAGCTGAGATTTTGAGAGTAGGTGCAATGTGTTCTTACACGGATTCCATCCAATGTCCAATGTGATTTGGCCAATAACAATGTACTTGGAAAAAGAAGTTACCTAAAGATGTTAAGTTTCTAGGGATATACGCACTTCCTTTGAACATTCTATGAACTAGTGATATTCAGCAAAACATGCCAGAATGAAATGCACCGGCACGCAGAATGCACGTGCACCGGCTGCATCATTCCATCGCTAATGGCCTTTATGAGGCTTTACTTAAGTAATGGGTTTAGTGCGGCTACATTAATAGGTTTTCCAGTCTCCCAGGAAATGGTGCAACCCTCTCAGCGTTGAATTAAAAATCACTAACTACGTCGGCGATATAATTCCGGCCTCCTTCACTGTCCTCGCTAACTACCGATTCACAGTTGGTAATCCTTATTAACTCAAAAGTGTTCCGAGTTGCCCAACACTCAGATCAGAGAGGGCGGCGTCGGTTCCCCTCAATCAAAAGTAAAGGTTAGTCGGATGTGATTCACGCTCTCATGACAGGAAGAAAGATAATAACTCCTTCCAATCGACGTCGACTCACTGCAATAAATCGACCGCATGGCCTTCTACAATCTTGAACCTTCTGAAAACACTGAGCCAACTAATTCCGAGGTACGACGTCGATTGGGTCGACACATCTTTCGGTCTTCGTATTGAGACGCTTTGATTCGAATCAAATAGACGAAAATGCTGAGTGAGCCCCAATGTGCCGTATCAACTCCTCCGTTAAAGACAGTTTTGGGGTTCGCTGAAGGATTTTTTGGACGTTTCCACTTGTTTAAAGAGACAAGCATGAGCATGAACATAAACATGAGAGCATAAACATAAGCAGAGCATAAACATGAGAGCAACTCATTCAAATTTCGTGCAATTTTCAAGAGGTGGTACCATTAATAATTATTTTTTTATACTGGTAGTTATTATATTGTTGTATTATATATTAATTACGAGTATTATATTAAAACTCGTATTATCTTGGTACAAATTATTTGTAATTAATTCATCACATCTATAAACGTTTAATCTATCATTTAGTGATCTAGACAGAAGAGTGATCTGCACAAAGAAGATAAAAAACCGTCGTGTCAAGAATTTGCAGGGTTTTTCTTCCGCTATCCGAACCGAAAATAAAATTTTGTTGGGGTGCGAGTTCCCCATCTACGGTCTTATCCTTCAGTGTAGCAACCCTAGATGCGCGACTTCCTGCTACCCCCACCATTCCTCTCCTTCACATCGTCTGGAGCTCCCCCACTCCAGTAATTCACTCTCTGTCTTCTCTCTGCATGCGTTCATGTCTTATAATGAAATCAAACTAATAGAAGTTAACAATTTAGCAAATCCTGGATTTAGTAAAACGTCGATATAGTAACATTTTTAGTTTAGGCTTTTGTTTATTGAAATGCGCCCTTTGACCCCTACAGACCAGTTTAGGCAGTTCAATCTTTCCCAGTTTTCAGGGCAGCCAACATAACGTGAGCGAACTCCAAGTCACATTGACGAGTTGAGTGTGGCACCAAACCTGTGCGTGATAAAGGAAAAATTCAAATTCAATTTTAACGGTTTTGTTTTTAGTTCACATTTATTAGAGTGCAATTTAGAGAATTTTTCAGACCATGCGAAGCTTTCTACGACCAGCTGTTCGTTAACAGTGAGGGCTTATCGACAGTGAGCGGATCAAAAGTCGACAACATGAGGATGAATCATGCGGCAACCTGTCGGGTCATGTTGTCTGGCCCAGCTGATTCTAACAGCACATATTTGAAATATCGAGTTGATTATTGATAATTAATAATCATTTATAATAATAAATATTAATAATAATTAATCATTAATTACCTAATACATTATTGCCGACGTAGGTAGGTGGAATTAAAACCCCCCGAATTATGGTGGTACAAATTATTCGTAATTAATTCATCATATCTATAAACGTTTCATCCATCAATTAGTGATCTGATACCTCGGTTCAAAGAAAATGAACCGTTGGGTCAAGAGTTTGCAGGGTTTTTTAAAACAGCGTTCACTGCTTCTTGGGGAGTTATAGGTAAAACATTTTTAATACTCGTACCTCAATCCATTGTATCGGTTATTACACGTTTTCGCTAAACTCACATATGGTAAGTTTCAGTGTGAGATTATGTTATTTTTAATGACGAATCGAATTAGACCAGTTACAACACAATAGCTTCTGCTATTTGATGGATTCGGGATCATGGATTGTTGGATCATATCGCCGTTTAAGTGGCAACATGACCTATCTCACTTTTTGATACTTTACAGGAGACTCACAAAAACTGCCTATTTATCTATCCTGGAGTATAATTTGATTTGATTTGCCTAATAATTTGATTTGATAATATAATTTGATTTGCCTGTCTGGCGCGAAAATTCATTTTTTGTAGGGTAAATAAATCAAAACCGCTAAAAATTGATATAGGTTTGCAACTCAAACGGCGATAAGTATGGGATTTGGAAATCGAAACTTTGATACCTAATTAAACCAGAGATAACTTGTGAATCACCACGACAATTATTCATCAAATTAATTTTGATGGAATAAAAGTATTATGGACAATTTAAAAATTAAATACGTGTTGGAATATTGATTGCGTGTGATTGCTCAACATAAGATTTCAGTACCGGAACGTACCTACATAACACGACCGAAGTAAACTCATTAAGAACAATACCCTAGAATAATAATGAGGCCACTGATCAATATAGTTTATACAGTACGGCTGTGTCCTGAGCGTGACATTCAGAAGGTGGCCTTTGCACTACTTGAATGGGTTTACCAACGGCCTTTTCAAGAAGTGGCAGTAGAGGATTTCGGAGGAAATTATCTCAGGGAGAATGCATTATTATAGTGATGCTACGGGATGCTATAGCGATGCAAGTGAGCAACGTGATGCTTCCACGCAGGTCACTCATGATTAACTGCCAATTGTAGTTGCCATTTTTCAACATAATATTATGCCGTGAGAAACTTTGGTTTTTCAAATGAGTGCCTGATTTTGCCAATAAGACCGATTCGCTAGCAGCTTTGCCAATAAGAGAGGAGCTGTTTAAATTGATGGGAAACCTTTATAAAACTCAATTAGGTAATTCACCATTTATGTACATGGTGAATCACTTGATTAATTAATCAGGGCCCAATTCCCTATCGGTTTTTGAGGTTCTTTTAGTCAATTCAAGGTAAGAAAAAAAAATCATGTGATGTGAGTTCCATGAAAGCTATTTAAAGAGAACTAACGTTATCCACATTATCATGATTTCAAGAGCATGTCATAGTTCCATTCAACTACTGATTGATATCAATATTGATATCAAATTTCAATTTTAAAGCCCCAGGAGGCTTTCTACACCCAATCAGTACAAACAAAGATTTTTGAATATTCGTCGACAATGTTGGGCTCAATGCAGTAGCTAATCCTAGTCGGTTTGAAAAAAAATGCATTGCAACCGCCAATATTTCTGTGAAAGTACAGCCCTACCCATCTGAAATGAGGAAGATTAATGGTGACTCTTCTACAGATCCTATACGAATTTCATCAAAATCTCAAGTCTCTCTTTCTCCTCTTGGAGGGGTACAAACTCAGTTTACTCGTTTTCAAGACTATCATATGGTTTTAGAACGATTTCCAGCTTTTCCCAGGCCATTTCGAGATATTTTCCTTATTTCACTGGACTATCTGGACTATAAGTTTTTTTTTTAATTTTTATTGTCATTAATAAAATCTTTACAGCCATAATTCATTTATAAAAAATAACTTATTATTTATTTTACAATTACATGGTGAAATACATAGGTACATATTACTTAACTTTTACTCTCTTTATACATCATGTCCTATTTTTTCGAAGAATTTGAAAATAATTAAATATACTTCTATGTCAACGGCGCAATTAAAGTTATATAACTAAATGGTAATTCTATTTTTCTGCTCCTTATGATTTCGCTGATCATTTGCTCTCTTTGTCTCTCATAAGCATAACATTCCATTACTATGTGCTATGATGTGTCTGTAACTCCGCAATGATCACACGTAAATTCATGAGTTTGAGGTTTGATCATATTTAGAATATTTAAATACGTTTGATTCGAAATAGGTTTCATCATATTCAAAATATTAGAAATATGTTTGATCATATTTAAAATATTCGAAATATAAACCTAAAGGTCAAGGGCCATTAATAAAGTTGAATCATCTCGAATGATAGCGTTTGGTTTGTCACATATTTCTGAGATCTAAATACCAATAAAATTTTACTTTGTTCCATCTTTCATCTTGAATGGGACCACGTACCAAAACCAATTATCGAACTCTGTGTTGTCAAAAGTCATATTCATCGATTTTAACATCAACACTTTTACTGTCGACCTAATGCAGGATTACAAATTGCGTTCATCTCTGCTTCAGCTCAGAGTAGGGCGTTAATCGATTACTTTCGTGTAATCGACTACTTTTGGCGATTACTTTTGTAATCGTGAATGTAGTCGATTACTTTTGTAATCGTGAATGTAGTCGATTACTTTTGTATTCGACTACAAAAGTAATCGATTACTTTCACGATTACAAAAGTAATCGATTACTTTCACGATTACAAACGTAATCGCCAAATGTAGTCGATTACACGAAAGTAATCGATTAACGCTCTACTCTGCTTCAGCTACAAATCGTCGTATGTTTACTCCATCAGTTCTGCTATTTCCCCTTTTCTCCTCTTCGTTTCGAGGAGAATTCAGGAATAACAATCGTATTAAGAAGATAATTTTTCTAAAAACTCTTTTTATTTTTGGCGGAACTTTGTGTACTCGTTATGCAGAAGAAAAGTGGATTAGTCGCCTATACCCGGAATACATCTATGGCATTCAGAAAACTAAACTGCATTCTATGGCTAAACTGCATTCAGAAAGCGGATAGAGACTTTAGAAAATTCAATGAATTGTCTAGTGCCCAAGGGATGAGTCTAAATTATTGAAAAACACTAAATTTATGACTTTTTTTAGAACGCCTCCTCCGTACAGTGTTACGACAATCGGAATCCATGGTTCCTTTTGCCTTTGGATGTTTTCACGTGTCCAAGAATGGACAAGGTAACTGGCATAAAGTACCTATTTGGGAGTCAATATTGATGAAAACCTTACATGGAATGCGCATATAAATTACACTAACAAAAAATTAAGGAGGTTGTACCCTATTTGTTTGGAGGTGAGGATTTTTTTTTGTCAAGAGAAACCTTGAAGATGTGTTACTTTGCGCTGATTCAGTCCTCAATGGTTTACTGTATAGTCGCCTGGGGTCTCTAGTAGAGACTTTCTACTATACAGCTCTATAAGCTCTCTTCTCAATCTGCAAAGTATGAATTAGCCCTAACACAAAAAACTTTGATTAAATTACTGATGAATAAGCCCAGACGATTCCCAACTAAAAATGTATTCGAAGTATTTGAAGTACCTACCTACTTTCCTTGGACCAATTGATAGACAGAACTTCACTTATTCAAATATTTAAAGAATGGAAAGAGGGTCTTCATTCAGGTACTTCGCTCTCAACTCGATCAGGAAGAACAAAAACTTTGCAGGTTGTGTTTAAAAATACTGTCGCATAGGTATAATGGTATTTTAATTTTTAATGAATTACCCGAGGATGTAAAAGAAAGTACTTAAGTACATCGATTTTCATATTTAAGAATGAGCTGAAGAAATTTTTCTTTTGTAAATTCTAGTGGTAAAAACATAGAAGAAGGTTTTCTTTTGTAAATCATAGTGGGTAGGTGGATAGTGGTATTACTCTAGCATGTATCATATGCTTTAGCCTTAATGTCACTCATGTTCGTTAAGGAACTAACTCGATCACCAGCACGAGCTTTGCTCATCGGTGGTTGTAGCGTTAATAATAATATTAAACATTTAGAATATTACGAATTGGTAGTTTTGTCACCTAATATATTTGCCACTCGCAGTAATTGTTACTAAATTAATCAAAATTCGAACAAGGTGCTGTATTTCATTTGCATTTGAACAGCCTTTACCTCAGTTCATACAATGATTCGGTTTGTTTTAGTTTACACTGGTGTGAACCAGCTTTCCCACGTGAATCACAGAATGATTGGTGGAAAAAATAGCAAAATTGGTTCTCCTGGACAAAGTGCGCCATTTGTTGTTTCCAGGAGTGACAATAATTATTATTCACGTCAACATGTGTTCTTTTTTTTCTTCAAAAAATCAAAAAACGGCCGACTAATCCTATTTACTCGGGCTAAATCTACGCCAATTTGAAATTAGTCCGTAACGAAATTAGGCGATAAAAATAAGACGGAAATTTTTGTACACCTACCTACCTGATAAATGCCGATATAGAGATGCTGGTGATGACGGTGATGAGAAGATGGGTTTCTATCATCGTTGCACGAACATCGTGGTCTCAAGATGCTCGTCCCTCCGAAGCCCAAGCACACCCCACTTGTTGACCGGATGATGCACAAGACAAGACTAACTTGACAAGTCAACTTCAGCCGCCGCCACCACTCTCTTCCCTCTATTATCCTGAATTTTTTTTTTCTTTTCTTTTATTTTTATTGTTCGCTACTCAACAATCCCCACCCACCCCATCATTTTGACCGCCGCGTTTGATGTAAGGCCGTCATAACGATTACGGGAAACATCTGAAGATATCAAACCACAGCTCTACTTTCAATTGGCAGGAGGATTTTGTACGAAGATTTAAGAAAACGAAATCGTCAAGTTGTAAACTATTTCATTTCATTTCTACATTTCCACGAAAGCTTCATAACATAACATTGACTGACATTGAGGATAATCATCCATATGGTCACGCCTGTGGTGGAGGGTGACTATTATGATTGTTTGGGATATTTGTGTTTGGATTGTTTTGAAAGGTTTTTGGAGCTTTATGAGGAGCGTCCAAGCAAAATAAAACATGTCACTGAGATCCTAGTTGTCATTATTATTCTGCTCCATAATATGTTTGAACAGACGTATCATGTTTCAACAGACCTCCTCATTTTTGTGTTAAACCCACGTTTATGTGACTCATTAAGATAGAAAAAGCCAACAGTTTGGAGATGTTTGTTTTTAATAGGATCCTTGGTGACATGTTTTCTTTTGCATGGTTCATAGGTAGCAATATGTGTTTTTGATCAGACTTTTTATAAAAATCATTAAAAAATAGGATTATCTCCAAATATTGTTTTTTGTTATTCATTTCATCCATTTCCAACACTTTGAAGTTGTTTCACATGATTGTGATAAGTAGTAATGAAATGGTTAAACAAATGAATTTTTGAACTTGGAATATAGAATATAGCAATAGTAAGGAGGTGCTAACGCACATATACAAATTTGTCATCGTTTGGTTGGCAATACTTATCCCTTGCTCCGTGTCATCCTACCTTGCACTCAGAATCCAACCACCGACATCTTCATTTTCCGCTTTATACGCGTCTTCTAAAACCGCTATTTGTCCCATATTAACAATCAATTTGTAATCCCTCATATTTATATTTTACGCGTGATAATAGAATCAATTCTCGGATTTCTTTCCCATTTCATCCCCGCCAGTGGCGTACCTATCCAGCTTTAGAATGAGGGGGGGGGGGGGGGCAAAATGCACTAACCGGGGGGCTCCCCCCCGGAAAATGTGGAAATTTTTGAAGCAAAATGGGTAGTTTTAGGCAGTTTTAGCAGTTAAAATGTGAATTCAAAGAGACATAGATCCCAGGTCCATTTTCATACTAACAAGCTCTTTGGAACATCATATGGCTTAAGTGATGTCGAGTTTGTTGTTCTGAGGTGCGTTTCGTGCTACGGAAATGAAGGTAATTTCGAATGTTTGTTTTATAGAAAAATTATTACCGACGTAGTATTAAAATCCCAGAATTATATCGTATTAATTAATCATAATTAATAATTCTGTTATATTTTGGAAATTAAGGTGAAGCACCCCCAACCCCAACTTTCATGAACTGTAATAAGACAACATTTTTCATGAGGATTGTGCGAAAGTGGTGACCAATGTAAATTTTAGTGGACACCAACGTCGGAACCAACGGTCGGAACCGTCGGAACTATCGGTGATGGCACCAACGAGGTACCACGCTGCCTAGCCCACTCAAGCTACTTCTTATATATTATTTTTACTTGGACTTCCTCAATTACTTCAGTACATATACTGTATCAATCGGTATACTGTATCCCCCCAAACAACACTCCGTGTAAAAATCACCCCGCCTCGCAAATATCATTCTTCAGAGGCCGGAAAAAGTTATGATATCCACTTTCCCCGCCCGCCCTTTTCCTCATTAAGGAGCTAAGTATAATGAATAGCTTAACCACTTCACAAGCACCGTACCCCTTTCGAAATCTCCCCTTGGCGCTATTGCGAGACGTTTTTATTACTTCTACAAGCAACTAATACTTGATGGTGGTGGTTAGGGGAAGGAGGATCAGGTTTGTAGGTAGTGAAAGTAATAACAATACTACAAGTATTAGTTTTATACAAGTATTAGTTGCTTGTGGAAGTGATAAAAACGTCTCGCAATAGCGCCAAGGGGAGATTTCGAAAGGGGTACGGTGCTTGTGAAGTGGTTAAGCTATTCATTATACTAAGCTCCTTAATGAGGAAAAGGGCGGGCGGGGAAAGTGGATATCATAACTTTTTCCGGCCTCTGAAGAATGATATTTGCGAGGCGGGGTGATTTTTACACGGAGTGTTTTTTGGGGGGATATCACATCTTTTTGTTGTTGAAGTGGGTCATTTTATAAAGAAGGTCTATGCGAAATTTCAAGTCGATTGGTCCGGTTACCCAGGCTGTAGACTCGTCAAAGTTGCCAAAATTAGCCTAAATTTCAGTTTTTTGTTTCTAAAAGTTTTTGGGTTGAGATAATGGGTTAAACCTTTCAAAAGGCACTGGCTGATGTTGAAACGAAGCTCTGTGCAAAATTTCAAGTCAATCCGTGAAGGTGGAAATGCCTAACTGATTAAGGAGAAGAAGAACAGGTAAGGGTGAAAAACCGGGTTTTTGAAGTTATATAACTCGGCTCCCTTTAAAGATATCGACTTGAATCTTTCAAAAGGCACTTGCTACACTTGAAACGAAGCTCCGTGCAAAATTTCAAGTCAATCGGCGAAGATGGAGAGGCTGTAGCCTTGACCGACTGAAAAAAGTAGAAAAACATGGTAATTGGTTTTTGAATTGATATAACTCGGCTCCCTTTAGACCTAGCGACTTGAAACTTTCAGGGCTTTCTATTATCCACACCAAAAAGATCCATACCAAATTTCAAGTTGATCGGTCTACTAGGAGCCAAGATATGGCCATAATTAGCCTAAATTACCCTAAATTTCAGTTTTTTTGTTCCTAATTTTTTTTTTGGGTTGAGATAATGGCTTTTTTCGTTCATATGGCACTGAGCCATGCTATAAAGAAGGTATGTAAAAAAATTCATGTCAATTGGTCCTTTTACCCAGGCTGTAGACTCGTCAAAGTGGACAGAATTTTCCTAAGGTTTCTGTTTTTTTGTTTCGAAAACTTTTTTGGGTTGAGATAATGGGTTAAATCTTAGATAAGGCTCTGTCTCAAGGTTAAATGAAGCTCTGTGCAAAATTACATGTCAATCGGTGAACGTGGAGAGGCTCCAGCCTTGCCTGTCTGAACAAGGAGAAGAAGGAGATGGAGAAGAAGAAGGAGAAGAACAATCCAAGGCCGAAAAACCGGGTTTTTGAAGTTATGTAGCTCGGCTCCCTTTAGACCTATCGATTTGAAACTTTCAGGGCTTTCTAATATCCACTCAAAGAAGACCCACACTAATTTTCAAGTTGATCGGTCAAATAGGAGCCGAGATATGGATACCTCGAAAACGCGTTTCGTGACGTCCGGTAAACATACACTGGGCACCGTTCGTTTTCTCAACTTCTTTGCTTGGCGGGGCGGAACGTTACCGCGTTCCTAGATAATCTTAGTTATATAGCTTCTTAGCGTAGTATACTTACATGTAAGTAGTACTACACGAGGCCTGCGTGATATTCAAAGTTACTCGAATATTAGGCCATTCGTGTTTCATCAACCACCCGTTATTGTACAATTTCCAATTTCCTGTACAATTTCTGCAGTTTTGCAAAGCAATGAGTGATAAATGGTGTGGCATTTCGTATTCGTGTTTCTGATTTCTGAGATAGAATCATTGCTCCATGTGGTCTTCGGTTTGACTACACTAGGGATCCTATTGGATGAATCATTGTATTCAAGTGAAATTGGGGTTTTCATCAACAGTAATTTTGGTGAATACCACCGGCGGCTTCTGCTAGTTATCTGCCCTTAGCATGTATGGTTCGTCAAAAATTTGCTGTACTTCCAGAACGCAGAAAGTCACTTAGTTAATTTCTCCAGTATAAATTCGACAAAAAATGATTTCATAACGTGTTTTTCCGTGGAAACGGATACCCACAGACGAAAACCATCGAAATGTAGGTAACCTATACAGACTGGGGAGTATCGAAAACGGTCCGGCGGGCCGAGGCGCTCCCCCGCCACTTGTGGGCCACGAAGACGAAGCAAAGCATTGCAACTGCACCTCTCACACCAGTAAATTCGTTGAATTTATAGTTGCTTCACTAATGTGAATAAACTTGACTTTTGTTTCACTTGACTGAAAGTTTGACTTTTCAAATCGTACTATATCACACTGCATATGTGTATTTTAACATAATTAAGAGCAGACAGAATCATCTACCAGCTCACAAGGGAACAATGAAGACAACGTTATTATGTATTACAAGAAAGAAAAGTAGGTAATTGAAGTAGGTAAAATTATTCACGAGTACAAATTGACATGGCGATCTTCTCCAGAGAAAGAACACCTCTTTTTATGGTTCTCACTGTGTTTAACTCAAACAACGGTTTATTATCTTCCTTGTGCAGATCACTCTTCTGTCTATACCAGACTGTATTGCACATCGACACCATACCATATTCTCACCGTACTCATACCATTTCTTTCCTATCATACCATACTGTATTATACCAGATCATACATACAATAATATACCATACCATACTCATACCATGTCATACAAACCGAGTGAATATTGAAATGTCATCCATTTCTGACCTATATTTAAAATTTCAAGTATCTAGCTCATCATCAAAATTTAATTTGTTTAAACAAATAGGTATTATTTAAACAATTTTACAGACAAGAAACCGAGTGAATATTGCATTGTGATCCAGTTCTGACCTATTTTTAAAATTTCAAGTCAATAGCTCATCATCAAAATTTAATTTGTATTATTACAAAAAGGTATTATTTAAAACATTTTACAGATGAGAAACCGAGTGAATATTGCAATGTGGTCTATCCCCGACTCACGGTTAAAATTTCTAGACTGTAGTTTACCGGGAAGATGAAAAAAGGTAGTTTTATTCTGGGCGTCTGGGGGTTGGGTCACATAACGGCCGTTTTCGACGCGAAAGTTTAGTGTTTTTCCTAAACCTTTGCGCGGTCACTGTGAACGAACGGCTGGTCGCACAAGAATCCACTTGGTCTTAAAAGATTCGTAATTTTTCAGGTCATACAAAAGTGAACTAAAAATTACACCGTTTCATGAGGATTTTTAGAGATATGACATTGTCGAAATTTCAAAGTTCGTTTTGAACCCCTTCCCCTTGACCTAGGGTTATGAAAAGTTTCGAGGATCATTGTGGGGCTGGTCCAAACCCAGAAACCAAATTTTGTAATTTTAGCTCAACGCTAACTGGGCAAAACGGCGTGGACGGCGGACGGACGGATTTTTTTTTATTCGATTTTCTGAATCTACGTGTCTTGAAACGTAAACCAACAAATTTTGAGGGGGGGTTAAAATTTTTTTTTCTTTGGGCGATTCCAATGGTTCATTATCGAAGATAATAAACCAAAATCCGTCCGTCCGCCGTACGCCGTCCGCCGTCCGCGCCACTTTGCCCAGTTAACGTTGAGCTAAAACTACGAAATTTGGTTTCTGGGTTTGGACCAGCCCCACAATGATCCTCGAAACTTTTCATAACCCTAGGTCAAGGGGAAGGGGTTCAAAACGAATTTTGAAATTTTGAAAATTTCATATCTCGAAAAATTCATATAGAACGGTATGTTTTTTATTTCATATTTAGATGGAGTTTGTTCCGTAGAATTTTTTAAGACCATCCGCAGCTTTGTACGACCAGCCGTTCGTTCACAATGACGGCTCAAAGATTGTGCCTCACAACACGATCATGAATCAAACTTTTGAAATACAGGTCCATTTTCATACTAACAAGCTCTTTGGAACATCATATGGCTTAAGTGATGTCGAGTTTGTTGTTCTGAGGAGCGTTTCGTGCTACGGAAATGAAGGTAATTTCGAATGTTTGTTTTATAGAAAAATTATTACCGACGTAGTATTAAAATCCCAGAATTATATCGTATTAATTAATCATAATTAATAATTATTATTATTAATAATAAATACAAATTATTAATACCTAACAATAAATTATAATAATTTTCAGTAGGTACTTGATAAAATTGTTAATAATTAGTGATAATTGATAATAATAATTAATCTAACATTTAGGATCTAGACATTTAGACCTAGTGATCTAGACAGAAGGGTGATCTGTACAAAGAAGATAATGAACCGTTGTGTCAAGAATTTTAATTCGATTTTCTGAATCTAAGTACGTATCTTGAAACGTAAACCATCAAATTTTGAGGGGGGGTTAAAATTTTTTTTTCTTTGGGCAATTCCAATGGTTCATTATCGAAGATAATAAACCAAAATGAAGTATTTTATTTATTTTTATTTTTATTTATTTATTTATTTACAGTTGTATAAACCACACACAATTGTTTTACATGTATAATTTTTACAACTTTATTGCAGGGCAGAAGGCTAAGAGCCTGTATCGCCCTACAAGAGTAGCGCCAAACAATTTCGAACTTGACTTTACATAGATCAACTGCATCTATACATAAATCATACTTTACTCACATCAACTAATTCTAAACTTAACATTACATACGTCAATTGAAATGAACATACGTCAACAATAACAGTGCGTCGACACAAATTACCATCTGGAATTTTACCATCCTAAACATAAATGCTCCTAACTATATTCTCCGTCCCCTCCCTACCCAGCCTCACTAACCATTCATATATTTTCTTTTTATATGCCACACGCGTACATAATAGTGGGGAATTTAGGGGAGAATCCACAACTCTAAGGACCATATAAATTATATAGTTTGGACTTCTTGTTGTGAGCACAAAAGCAGGCCTCGGCGCAACAACATTTCCCATCAATACAAATCTGGTCTGATAATCATGATGTTGGCTTTGTTGAACTATGGTAGGGTTTCTGTGGTATACTAGTAGAAGGGATTTCAAAAATAACTGTCTCGGGGTGAAAACTTTAAACTCATTCAATAAGTTAAGACTAGAGTACCGACGTTCCTTCCTCATTATCGTCTTAATAATACTTCTTTGTATCACATTTAATTTCTCCAAGTGAGTTGGGTAAGTTCCCCCCCACGAAACGATACCATACTGAATAGTAGACTGCACCAAGTACGAGGTACGCGGTGTGGGTGTGGGAGGGGGCGCAGAGACATAAAAGGTCTCGTCGTATGACGCACTAGTTGGCCCCCTGCCAGCCGTATTACGTCATACGCTCGTGCGTCATAGGCTCTGACGTACTTGTTAGCCTCCTGCCAGCCGTCTTACGTCATTCGCTCGTGCGTCATAGGCTCTGACGCACGAGTTGGTCTCCTGCCAGCCGTCTTACGTCATACGCTCGTGCGTCATAGGCTCTGACGCACTAGCTAGCCTCCTGCCAGCCGTCTTACGTCATACGCTCGTGCGTCATAGGCTCTGACGTACTTGTTGGCCTCCTGCCAGCCGTCTTACGTCATACGCTCGTGCGTCATAGGCTCTGACGTACTTGTTGGCCTCCTGCCAGCCGTCTTACGTCATACGCTCGTGCGTCATAGGCTCTGACGTACTTGTTGGCCTCCTGCCAGCCGTCTTACGTCATACGCTCGTGCGTCATAGGCTCTGACGTACTTGTTGGCCTCCTGCCAGCCGTCTTACGTCATACGCTCGTGCGTCATAGGCTCTGACGTAACGGCCCGCCGGTCGCTTGTGTTCTGACGTGATCTGAGGGAAAGGGTGAATCAAGGGAACAAATTTTTCCCGTTTCAGTTTATGTGCCAAAGCAAAGACATGAAAATGTCAAAAAAATGTGTAAATAGGTACCTAAGCCCAACTGTAATGTCAATTTTCTGACAATGAGTTTTCGACTATAGTTTTTATACCTTTTTACTTAAGTACTTATTGAAATTTGAGACTGATAATGAGCTGTTTGCAAATAAAAAGTCTGATAACTTCATTAGGTACATCTTATTAATCTATTTTCAAGTTCCGATTCACAGTTGAATGTATTTTATTTAGATGTCGTAAAATTCGAAAACGATGGAATGACGAAACCTGTCGACTACTGACTCAAGTGATACTGTCGACTTCTAACACATGTAGGTCGACTACTAGTGCAAAACCATGTCGACTACTGAAGAAAATGTTGGTCACTGGTATCGACTACTACCTAGAGCATTGGGATTTTTTACAAAACTTGTTTTTCCCTTTTCAAACCATGTTGAATAACATTTCCCGCTACCAGGTCTTTTAGGGAAGGATCTTGGGTACACAATGAACAGGTTTGCAATGAGAAAAAAACCGAGTGAATATTGAAATGTCATCCATTTCTGACCTATATTTAAAATTTCAAGTATCTAGCTCATCATCAAAATTTAATTTGTTTAAACAAATAGGTATTATTTAAACTATTTTACAGACAAGAAACCGAGTGAATATTGCATTGTGATCCAGTTCTGACCTATTTTTAAAATTCCAAGTCAATAGCTCAGCATCAAAATTTAATTTGTATTGTTACAAAAAGGTATTATTTAAACAATTTTACAGATGAGAAACCGAGTGAATATTGCAATGTGGTCTATCCCCGACTGACGGTTAAAATTACCTGGAAGATGAAAAAAGGCAGTTTTATTCTGGGCGGCTACCCGGGACTCACCTAACGGCCGTTTTCGACGCGAAGTTTAGTGTTTTTCCTTTGCGCGCTCACTGTGAACGAACGGCTGGTCGCACAAAAATCCAATTGGTCTTAAAAGATTCGTAATTTTTCAGGTCATTCAAAAGTGAACTAAAAATTACACCATGTCATGAGAATTTTTAGAGATATGACATTGTCGAAATTTCAAAGTTCGTTTTGAACCCCTGCCCCTTGATCTAGGGTTATGAAAAGTTTCGAGGACCATTGTGGGGCTGGTCCAAACCCAGAAACCAAATTTCGTAATTTTAACTCAACGCTAACTGGGCAAAGTGGCGCGGACGGCGGACGGCGGACGGCGGACGGCGTACGGCGGACGGCGGACGGACAGATTTTTTTTTATTCGATTTTCTGAATCTACGTATCTTGAAAAGTAAACCAACAAATTTTGAGGGGGGGTTAAAATTTTTTTTCTTTGGGCGATTCCAATGGTTCATTATCGAAGATAATAAACTAAAATGTAATTTTTCGGATTGTGTCACACTTCTTCCAAATGGACGATAGGTGCTAGATCAGTTTGTTCTTATTTTTAGGTCGCGGTAAAAATAAATACCCTCAATTTTATAAAATTGCATAAAATAGTTGTTTTTTTCTTTTTATTGGCATCAAATTATTCATACAGCTGATGCTAATGGGTTAGGCAAGTCAGCGTGGCATTCTCCGGCGATAATAACAATCCTAATGAGTTAAATAGGATTTTATAGTTTTCCTGGTGGCCACATTCACGACAACAATCACAATAATTACAATGTAACTAGTACCTATGGCCTCAATAAATAGACAGAATTCAAGGAATTTAAGAGTAAGGAATTACTAAATAGGGATAAGGGATTTGCTCATTTGATCGTCGCGAAGACGCCCGTCGAGGTTTGATTGTCAAACAGGCTCGCCATTTGGTTTGTTTTGTTGTTGGTTATCTTCAATAATGAACCATTGGAATCGCCCAAAGAAAATAATTTTTTAAACCCCCCCCCAGAAAATTTGTTGGTTAACGTTTCAAGATACGCAGAAAATCGAATTAAAAAAATCCGTCCCTACGCCGCACAGTGGATGGAAACAGCAGTTTTTGTGCAAAAACCTCTTAGATGATCCAAGTGATTGAACTTGATATGGATTCATGCTAATCAGATAGCAACGTTTCGCACTTATTTTATCCTTGATAAACTAATGTACCGTTCTATAACAGCATCTTTTTGAAATGTTTCCTACTCACGCGCTTTTCCTCTGGTGTAGGAACGTATATTTACCAGTCACATCCCTTATTACTGCACCAGTATCTACTCACAAATTATGACTAGTGACACACTAGAGGTTTGGCAATGAAGAATAAATGAGAAACTTTTTCATTTTTCATAGCGCGTAAAGCAATAATTATTATTCAATTCATTCCCTGTTTCCAAGAAATATTCTATAAAATAATTGTCAAAAATAAACTAATTACGTAAATAACTTAAATAAATATTCTGATCTTATTATCGTTCTTCAGTCAAATTTTGTAGAACTCCATGCTCGTCGTAAATGAGTGGTTGGCGGGTTGACTTTAGTTCCACACAGGTTTATCTGATGCCTAACTAAAGTAAACCCAAAAACTAAAGTTATTATCGTTCCTACCTTTTATCGTTCTTGGGTAAGTATGCGTTCCTACACCAGAGGAAAAGCTCGTGAGTAGGCAGAATTGCCAAAAGATGCTGTCATAGGACAGTTCATAGGAAAAAATAAGTGCGAAACGTTGCTATCTGATTAGCAGTTATAGTTAGCGATTCGGGAATGGTTTCAATCGACTCAGCACCCCAATAAACATGAGAATCCACATCAATTTCAATTATTTGGATCATCTAAGAGGTTTTCGCAAAAAAATGGCTCTTTCCATCCACTGTGCGGCGTCACTTACGTTCCTCAACGTTTTCCTTCATTGTGATCACCGTCGCGACGGCGGAGGACGGCGATCAAATTAATACACAAGTCACTTGAATGAGTGCGTAGTCGGATTATTCAAGTCCCAGGACGACTGGAGATGACATGCGCTTTTGCCAGTCTATCAAAGTTGAATAATCACATGATTTTTCCATAAATCCTCTTAATCACTGCTTAGGTACTCTTGGTGATGCACCAAAATAATATGAAAACAAAAAAAATTTCCCCAGTTTTGGAGGCGTAATCAATCATCAATAACTGCTTCACCGAAACCTTAATTTCAAGCATACGACCAATTATCACACTCATAGCCTTCTCAAAATTTTTGGCACGCCCAATTGGGGAAACTAAGGGCTAGGTTTGTGTCCGGAGGTATCTAGGAACAATATAAAAATGGGAAACAATTTTATGGACGTTTTCATTGTTTGAGGTTTTTGCACGCTTCCATCCACTGTGGGACAGAGGCGGAGAAAATTGAATATTTTCAAATCGCTTCAAAACTTGAATTTTTTCATTCGCTGATACCTAGTCAAAGAGAACCCAACTGATTTCTAGTTTTAAAAAATAGGTAGTGTAAATAAAACGCTGTAAAATGCGATATTAAAGTGATTTTTATCGAATTTTTTTGTCATTTTCAGAGGTTTTCAGCCGATTTTCGCACTAGAAGAAGAAGAAAGAAGAAGAAAAAAATGTTTATTCAAACAAAATTATAGAAAATACATGACGTTAACATTATTGGACTGGGCATTTGCCAACTGTCCGGGTAGTGCTCGGATTTGTTTTTTTCATTTTCAAGTATATATACTACATTCTTAATTCTATCATCACTTATAAGTATGAACGCTATAAATAGCGTTCCAGCATTATTTTTTAAATATATACATATTCTTAGTTATATCATCACATATTATTTCATACTTATAGCGTCCTAGCATGGGGGGAATCCTATTCCTTCTCTTTCCCCATTCTACCTCATAACAATAATAATTAATTTATTTTATTTCTCTTCATTTCATTTAGAACCCGTCTACAATCATTCAAGTTAATTACAATACAAACCATATTTCAATAATAGTTTCATAAATAGTTTCATACATAATCGCAATTTCTAGCAATGATGGTAATAGTAATAACGATAGATAATAATGTCATGCATCATTTCATAGATACAAAACATAATTCATTAGATAATGCCACCTACCTCATTCAAACATAATTATAGTTATCTAAAAGAAATCTCCTGTACTTTAGTGCCTCCCTCAGAAAATTGTACAGTCGTGTCCATGATAATTTCCTATTTCGTAGTCAGCACAGAGTGATTCAAATTCAAGATCCCACGATCTACCATTCAGATACATTGGGATGAGTGTTATTTCCCTACCACTTTTCAATTTTGAAATCAACACATCTCTTTCAGATAGTTTACTCAATCTAATTACACTCGATACACTTGTTCGGAAACCCATACATGGTATATATACAATTTTTGCACTATTAACTGTTATTTTGAAATTTTTGTGAAAATTCAAATGGTTCATATTGAAGATAATAAACCAAAATTTCGAAAATAATATCTGCGTACAATGGATATCCTCGCATCAAATCCTTGATGGCACAAAAACAAGCCTAATTATCACATTAAAAAGTAGTTTAAATACTTGTATGCGCGAGGGGTACCCGCGTTCATAATTTCGTCCTTTCGGGGTACCTACAGTCGTGAAAAAGGTTGAGAATCGCTGGGTTCGTCGACCGCAATTCCACCACCGTTCATCTCGACGTTGGTCAGACCACGCAACGTGAAACCTGGAGAAGAAGAAGACTGGGCAGATAAGTCTTATCATTGTGTAATCTGTCAGTTCTCTTCCTTTTGCTTACGTTTGTTGCTTGTTTGGTGACAACAACGTTCCAAACGTATTACAATTGTCTCCGTGTTTTCCAAGTGTAGAAAGATTGAAATAGTCGTATCTCGTGACAGATTCGGTCGTGTGTGTTTTATACCCGTGTGTCACTGAACTCGAAATATCAAACGGTTGTCGTGAGTTTCAAAGTACCTGCCTATTCATCATATTTATGTTGCTAGTATGTGGCAATTTTTCTCCCGGGACTCATCTAAAGACTTTCCCTACGAATGCGAAGACGACTCTGAATTTCCCGAATTTAACGGGTTTTCGTTACGCAGAGGAACTCACAAGGTTCGATTAATCATTCATCGTCATCGTCATTCTTTACCACACGTCGCCTTACATTTGTACGGTGAAGATATTGGTTAGAAGTTTAACTCACTCAGCCCCGATTGTTTTACTACTTTAGTATCACGACCTTAAGTAAAGCAGAACAACATAAACTAATGCCCGCAAAGACGCACTAACGTTACGAGCATCAACAATTGAATGTATTGTTCGTTATGGCAGGCCGTTATGGTAGGCCCAGTTAGTATGGAGGCCCAGAAAAACGAGAGTATTTGAAAAAATCGTCTATTTCCACTGAAATATGAGTACACTGTTAGACTGGTTTCGTATTGTATTGTTTTAGAGTATTGTTTCGTTACTGACGATGATTTAATCGCCGAAACCGGTCTAACAGTATACTCATATTTCAGTGGAAATAGACGGTTTTTTTTAAAATACCTACTCTTGTTTTTAGAAAAATGTTAAGAACTTAACATGGGTTTCCACGATTGTCCAACTTATTTATATGAGGTTTTACTATATGTCCAACTTATAAATTAGTTGTACATATTGATCACTACATAGATTAGTACAATAATATAGACCTGTCTACTGCCAACCCAAACGTCCCATAATAGCCCAGCAGTACGGTAGACAAAAAGGGCCTTAGGTCGCAATAAATAGCAGAAATCTGCATTTGTGATATGTTGTTCGGGCATGTCTGAGTAGTGTATATCCAAGTTTGCAACCGAAAAAAAGGGATAAATTTTGGCGGCCGAAAAACCTCGAAATTTTCGGAGTTGTTTTAGTTTTTGGCCTATATCTCCAAAACGGGGCTTCTTAGGTAAAAAACATGCCGTATACATTTTCTTACTACATTAAATTTGCTACAAGTTCAGGCCAACCGGAGCTCTGTAGGTTCAGTAGATTCGGAGTTATGGCCCTGGAAAGTTGGCCATTTTTTCGAAAAAAGTTCAAATTTTAAGTTTTGGCCGAAGGAGTGATCCTACGAGAAACTCATGAGAAATGAAGTTGTAGCAAATGTAATTAGCTTCAATTTAAGCACAGACGAAGATCTGTTGGTTCAATAGTTCTCTTTTTATTTAAAAAAAAAAAAAAACGAAAATATGGGGAAACTGGTTATATCTCAAAATAATGACCTCTACACCACAATTCAATGTGAAGAACCTTCAAAAACTAATTTTTATTTCATGAAATTTAGTGTATGTACATATATACCTATAATTATGGGTTGTGGTATTGGTATGGTATTGTGGGTCAGCTGCCTCCTGCAATAGAAAATGGTAACATTTTGTTAGTCTACAACAATTTTTAACATGTAATATCCACAAATGTAGTGTTATGGTGAGTGGTATGGCATTAAGGGCCTGCGGGACCAAGGTTGGAAAGTTTTTGAAGGATATCTCAGGCTTTGATTGATTTAGACTTTTGAAATAAATTTCTAAATTTACTATATTAATAAGCAAAAGCCCCCCTCGTAGTCCAATTTTTAAAATTCATGCAATAATTTTTTCAAATCGAGGGGGCATTATTGGAAGGCTGATAGACCGCAAAATGCAAACATCGCAGTTGAAACATGTAAAATGAGCGAGCAGGATCTCAAATAAATTTCTATTTTTTTCTCGAGTTTTCGATACATTTTTCGTTACCTTCTTTTTCTTCGTTTTGGCGGAAAACTCCCCCGCATTTCAAAAACTGCAAGTCAATCACATCCTGAGATATCTTTCAAAAACCTTCCAACCCAGGTCCTGCAGGCCCTCAAACCTATCGCTTACCATTCACAGTACTGCTACCCTGCGTTTTTTGCCTGTGCAGGGGTAAGCGAGGGCTGAACTTGCGTTCCTTCTGGTGGCTGAGGGTCGTCTTCTTCACTTTCTGATTCCCTAAGTTGGAGGTGGGGGTGTTCAAACAGGTTTTGCCTTCGCAAATCTTTAGAGAGCAGAACACTTTAGGTGGGCTCTCTAGCAAGAGCACTACCTTTCTTGTATTGGCAGGAAAGGAGTTTAAGGTGGCTCTGAGATCAAATTGTGGTGTAGAGGTCGTTTTCTAGGGGTACTCAGTTTCCCATATTTCCTTTTTTTTTTTTTAAAGAAAAAGAGAACTATTGAACCAACAGAGCTTCGTCTGTGCTTAAATTGAAGCTAATTACACTTGCTACAACTTCATTTCTCATGAGCTCCTCGTAGGATCACTCCTTCGGCCAATATTCTTCACGAATGTGGGCCCAAACATAAAATTTGAACTTTTTGGAAAAAATGGCCAATTTTCACAGGGCCGTAAATCCGAATTTATCGGACTTACAGAGCTCCGGTTGTGCTGAACATAGAGCAAATTTAATGTAGTTTGAAAATGTATACGGCATGTTTTTTACCTGAGAAGCACCGTTTTGGAGATATAGGCCAAAAACTAAAACGACTCCGAAAATTTCGAGGTTTTTCGGCCGCCAAAATTTATCCCTCGCTTTTTTTCGGTTGCAAAATTGGATATACACTACTCAGACATGCCCGAACAACGTATCAAAAATGCAGATTTCTGATATTTATTGCGACCTAAGGCCCTTTTTGTTTCTCTACATGGTTTAGTTTTAGTTTCAGGTCTATAATTATTATTCATGCAGATCACCATGTTAGTCTGCCTGCGAACTCTTGTCTTCATTACATAATTGTACCTACTCAATTGCCTTCCAGTCGTTTACTGTTGTGTTTGAAATGTTTATTGCAGGTAACAAAGGAGCCTGTGAGTATATTCTGCTATAACAAGAAACAAGGAACCAATGAGCAGTACGAATATGCCAAGGCTTTGCTGAAGAGGTTGAAAACGATTCGGCACCCGAATATCCTTACTTTTTCCGATAGTCAAGAAGTAAGTTGCTCGTTTATTTCCAAAGATTACTTTACATATTTCTGTGTATCTGGAAATTGTTCATATTTCAATAAGTGTTGAACACCTCCAGGCATCAACGTAGGTTTGTGGGAGCAGATGGTATCTACCCCTCACCCCATCCATCAGTGAGTGATGGAGTTGCTCGATGGTACTGTTGTGGACTTGGGGGTGGACACTGGTGCAGGAAGGGGAAACAGCTCTTGCCATTACTGATAATACCCCCAATCATTCATCTACCTGAATACCTTTTGTAAACAGGAGAAATCGCAGAAGTTGAAGCCCTTCTCCCTCATGGTGGAAGGAGGCACCGGGTCAGATTATAGTTGAGGTCCACGCCACTTGAGGCGCTGAGCTTCTCCCAGATGAGTTGCTGAGATTCTTAAAGATTCCCTACTGAGATCTTGCCTACTTCGAAGTAGATTGCTACGTAGGATTGTTAAGGAGAGGATGAACCTTCTGTTCCCCTATCAAGTAATTTCTCCTTCCATCGTTTTCATATTCCAAAGTGTTGACGTTGAGCGGTATAATTGCATTGGTTGAGCTACAATGGGATATGCGCATGAGAAATGAAAATAAATGTCATTATTGCTATTGCACGTAAACACTAGTTTCCCATGTCAAAAAAAAAAAAAAACTTCACAGAAATCGATAATCACAATTGAAATCTGATTGATTTGAAAGTTAAACGTAAAATGGCGGTTGTCAGACGAGCCGGTACTCAGCCAAAGTAGGCTTCACAACTTATTACCTCCTTATTGTACAGAAAGGACGCCTGGTTGAATTTACATTATTCACCTTATTATTTTTCCAGAATGACACCAACTTGTTGATTGTCACTGAAACTGTTAAACCTTTGGTCCATTACCTCGACTCCGAAGATGATCGTGAGGGAAAGCAATTGTATCTTTCATGGGGCTTAATGAACATTTGTGTGAGTATTTACTGTTTTATATCTGAACTTCAAAAATAACTCATACGTCAAATGAGGTTAATAATGACCAACAACCCACTGTCACTCTTTGAATCAGTAATGATTAACCTAGAAATCCGCTGAACCATTTTGTATTCTTTTGTCCTGTGTTTTTGCAGAAAGCTCTTAGTTTTTTGAATAATGACGCCAAACTGAGTCACAATGACGTGGGTATTGGAGCTGTTTATGTGAATAGTGCTGGTGAGTGGAAACTAGGACGTCTTGGAAAGGCTTCAGAATTTGGAGTTTCACCTTCCTGGTGCGTATTTTACCTTTTATTCGTAATTAACCTTCTATCCTTCCCATGTTACTGGACAGTACAGTTGAGCAAACTGCCTTATCTCATCAAAATTAGTATTGAGTCTCATTTTTGCTAAATTAGAAAGAAGAAGTTAGTCTTGTTGGAAATGAAGACATGTTTAATCAAAATTTGTTGAGATACGAATCTTGGCCTTTCCATTTTGACCAATATTAGCAATGAAAAACTACAATAATTTGAAAAAAATTTAGACGAAAAGCTGAAGGTTCTATAAACAATAAAAGTAGTATTCTGTTGCAAACGATTTACAAAAATAATCTTTGTTTTGAAAGAATTGAGGATTTCTGTTTAAATCTCTCGTTGAATGGATCAAAAGCCACAAAGAGTAACAATTCAAGAGCCACAAAAGCCACAATTTTTGGCTAAATCTGTTAAATCTGTAATCTGTAAATCTCACATGGCTAAATGACACTGTTGAAGCCAAAAATAAAGAGAAAAAAACCATGTGGCAGTTCATTGATGTCAAACGCTGTAATATAATCTTTTTTAATTCACAGGGCCAATGACAGTTTGGGGTTTGGAATATTGATCTGGGAAGTCCACAACATGAAAACCTACGATTCACCAAGTCAACTATCCAACGCATCCAAAGTATGTTGTTTGTAAAAAGTAACCTTACAATAATATTTTATGGAATCATAGTGAGAAAAATGTGTATCGAGGGTGAAGTGTTAACAAGGCCTACCTGAGATAGGGCTGGTCAACATGGCCTACCTCAAATGGTGCTGTACAACATGGCCTGTGTGTTTTTTTTTTTTTTTTTTTAATTTTGCAGGAGACACAAAAAACTGTTTATTTTTAATATTTGGGAACATATACGTGAATGTTTGCAACTATAGACACTCCTGGGTGCCAATATATTACACAGACAACTTACGTGATGATGAATAATTTTAATTAATTTTAATCCCACTGAATAACAAAAGTTAATAAGCCCAAAAATGTCAGTTAGGCCATGCTATTCTGTACTATTTGAGTTAGGCCATGTTGACGAGCCTTTTCACAGGTAGGTCGTGTTGTTCAGCCCCATTTGAGGTAGGCCTTGTTGCCACGTCAGCCTCGATATATATTTTTAACCGTGAACTTGAACCTCTTCCTCGTTTAGCTCGTTCCAATCAGTGGCAGCTCCTGCCCTGAAACATTAGAGTGGCAATAAAAAATCAAAGTTCGAATTTGATCACTCAACCACCAAATGGTGCTGTTGGGCTAGAAACTGAATTTGACAAAGTTGGTCGATCAGACAAGTAGAAATGGCGTCTCATCGCATTTGAGATTGAAAAAACTGCAAATTTTTGGAAAAATGTTCAGTTTTTATTTTGTAACTCTTTGTACTAGAAACCTGTAATTGGTCTCATTCTGTAGATAATTCAATTGTGAACAACCTTCATTTCAATACTATTTTCGCTAAATTCAACAGAATCGAGGTTATCAAGAATTCTGTGGGGCAGGTCGTGGTCTTTTTAAAAAAATGTGACTTTTTACTCATACCCCAAATAACGCCACTACAGTTCATTGAATTGTTCTTTTCACGTTTCCCAGCATCTTCCTTCACTCAGTACATGATTATTTGTGGTTTGAAATACATAATTAGACAAGTTGGGGTTGGTTGTGAAAAGGGGGGTGATGGAAGGGGAGGGGAAATCATAGCTGAATTTAACGCATTTCCTAAATTCAAGCTGTATTGTTGTTATTTCAGAAGCTAGTAATTATTACAATGTTGTGATTATTTCTATGATGTCATGTTATGTACAATAAATCCTTATTTAATGATAGGGCGTAAAAAGAAAAATATTCAAGCTGGGAGAGGGGCGCCCAGTGTATCCTTGGAAGCTTCAGGATAAAGTTTTCTGTTCTCAGCTACAACTTGTAAAAGATATTTTCTCTGATCTTCGTCTCTTGTGAGATTTCAGTTAAAATCTGTCATTAATTTCACTTCCCTCTCTGCTGAGTCATTAGTTACCTTCAGATGATTCCAGTTCTATTCCCTCCTCAACCTCTGAAAACGAATTAAAACCAATTTCATACATGAAACGTTACCTTACGTTTATTTTAGAATTGTTGGGAATCCAGCATTCAATAAATTGGATTCAAACTCACTACTCATGCCACCATTATTTTAATCTCAATGATAGAGAGGAACCAAACCAACCTACAGCTGTGGTGTTGGAATTTGCCAATGTTGCTGACTGTAGAGCTACTTGTCGTTCTTGTGACGTTTTCTCCTCTCATTGTTTAGTTTTTCTATCTTGGTGATGCAATGCTGTAGTTGCTTAGTTGGTATTCTATCCTTTTTCCCAAGACACAGGAAGCTCGTGTGTTGTGAGTGCTGCAGCATCCCTCAAACTCTTACCAACATGCCGCATACTGTAAAATAAACTTGTCTCAATTTCTAGATACCCGCAGCTATCAGGCGGACATATCAGGAATTGATATCTTCTCAAGAGAGCAAACGGCCGAGCGCGAGTGCTGTCCTTGAACGGTACGTTTATAGTTTTTAGGAATTCTGGGTATTGAATTTCTACTTTTAAGCATTATAGCGCCGTTATAATCACAATATATGTTGTTCTAGGTTTATAAATCAATTTTGAAACCAATTTAAATATATGTTACAGAGGCCGAAAAGTTGGGGGTTTCTTTCAAAATGATCTTGTTGATGCCATCGTCTTCCTGGATGAAATCCATATAAAAAATAAAGAAGAAATCAATCTATTTTTCAAGAACATCCAACCCCTATTGAATGATGTACCCCGTTGTACTGCTGAATTCAAAATCTTGCCTCAATTAATTAAGGCATTTGAATATGGCTGTGATGGGACCTGTGTTCTTCCTCCTCTATTTGAAGTAAGTTGTGTGTCTTGTATGCTGCATTAATGTTCATTTCAAGGTTTCGTGTTTACAGGCGTGTTGATTTTGAATTAATAATTGTACGGTGTTATCCAACAAGGGTCCAAGCGACATTTTTTCCAAAAATGAGTTTTTGGTATTTTTGGATTCGTCTCTTCAAGTGCTTTCATTTTTTTACGATTTTAGCGCCCTCGAATCTTCCTAACTGTAACAGAAAGCCAAGAGTCTAAGCGCCATCCTCGTTTTGTGGTGCTTGGACCCTGTTTGCTTGTCTCATCCGTTAACAAGGGTCAACGCAACAAGAGTCTAAACGCCAAAAAACGTCGCTTAGGCCCATATTGTGAAATTTGGAATGGCGGTTAGCCTGAGAGTCTCTGTGACAGACGTTTCAATCGGAAAACCAATGGATTCTTTCCAAATTCGACGCAACAGGCATGTTGGGCACTTCAAAATGGGTTATTAGTGACACCCTCCACTTTGTGAATCAAGCACAACGCCCTATAAACGTGACACTTGATCAAAAACTTTACTTTGAATTCCTCGAAAATTTGAAAAATGTCTTTTGTACCCTTGTTGCTTAATACCATCCAATTAGGATGGACGACTTGGACTTTATTCTAACTCGCATTACGCATTGGCTGATACATTACTCACAGAGCTCCTAACTACTGGCCATGAGTTGAACTCACTTTTCCAGGATATCTCGTCTTGAAAGCCCATTTTTGTCATCTTGCTGCCATGTATTCTTTGCCCTTTTGTCTTAACCAATAAAAAACAGGTTTCAGTACCTCTGCTTCCCCATTTCTAGCAAGTTAGGGGATTGAATAACCTCATAAACTTGTCCCCATGTATCCCTATGTAAACAGTTAACCTGCGGTAATATTTTCGATACATCCTTCGAGACAGTGATGTGAGAAGATTTATTCAAAACTTTTTATTGCACCAAGTATTTACATAAAACTTGGATCAACTAAAAATAATTAAACTTAACTAAAATTAAAATGAATTAAAACTTAAATTATGTTATGCCATAATGATTATTCTATAAAACCAAGATACTTCACTTCGTCTTTTGGTCCTTGGTATATACCGTTCTATATATTGGTCATTGGTCATTGGTATATATCAATCGCCAAAGAACCGTTCTATATGAATTTTTCGAGATATGGAATATAGAACCGTTCTATATATATATTGGTCATTGGTATATATCAATCGCCAAAGAAATCATGGGGCGTTCTTCTTTTCAATCTACGGAGTAGGTCGTCGACTTCGAGGAGATGGACAGCTTCCTTATTGATATGACCCTGCAACCTCCAATGTGTAGTCGATCATTTCTGGTGTGCCGGTATGCATCAACACAACACCTCAGTACATTGTTTGGAAACCGTCATATGACATCTCGATTACTTTGAGCGGTGCAGCCCAAGTTTGGGGACTTGGCTGTAGAAAATTAGTTCTGAATCGACGACATTTTTGAGTCAATACATCTTTCTGAACTTGATTACGAATTCCTTCCTATTTTCCTTGACAGGCGCCTTCCAATGCAGCTTTGCATCCAGGCCATACCAAGGTATACCCCTCGCCTCATTTGCATGCGGAATTACTTTACAGTACGTATTGGTGTACCAACATGTACTGATTTACCCTCATTCATTTTGTTCCTCCACTTGAATGTCCAGTCTTGTAGGTGGGTTTGGCGTAGTTTCATAATAGATTTACTGTTGTCATTACCAACAGCCAGAATGGCAGTGTCATCAGCAAATGTAGCTGTAATATTTTCTTCTCTTTCAAGCAGATTGCGGGTGTACAGTACATACAAGGGTGGTCCAAATACGCTGCCTTGAGGTACTCTTGGACCTTTCTGGCTTCCAAATAGGCATCATCTTGTTTGATCTGGAAGTTTCCATTAGTCAAGTATGATTCCAGCAGTTCTGCATACTGTGCAGGAAGCATTTTTTGAGCTTGTGGTTTTGTCCTTCATGCCATACCTTGCCGAATGCTTGTGTGACATCAAGGAAGATGGATGAAATAGTGGACATTTTCGTTCCCCTAGTGCTTGTGATCTGGTGCACTTGATCAATTTGCCAGAATCCAAACTAGTGAGCCGGTACTATAGTGCGTTCTTCCACGATTTTGATTAACCGTTTATACCCAAGCTTTTCAAATAACTTGTAGAGCACTGGCAAAAGAAATATAATATCGCAGATATTGGTCGGTACGATGTCAATTCCTGAACTGGCTTTCCAGGCTTTGGAATCATGATTACTTCTGCTAGTTTCCAGAACTGCCGTACGTACCACAGCTTGATGGCTTGGATGTCCAGTTAGTTTAACTCTGGTATATTAGAAACTTAGTATATTAGAAAGTTAGTCATGGTGGTACAACAGGTGGAAGTCAAAAGACAGCTACACACCCCATTTCACAACGCTGTTGACTGGCTCCAAATTTCCTGTAGCCTTCACGTGAGAGGTTTTGTCGGTTTTTCTAGTATCCGTGACGAAGTGAATATTATTTCAACGTGTTCAAAAATTTACTCCAAGTTCTAAGGGGAGGTGCTGAACGTCGTTCTTGTGGGTCTCAACAGATAACACATTTTAGGAAGCAATAGACATTTGAATGAACTACATTGTATTCTGTATTTCAGATAACTAACCATATAAGCGACGTACATTTTCAAAATGATGTGATACCATTTCTCTCAAAGATTTTTGGCTCCAATGATAGAGCAACTCGGAGTATACTCCTGCAAAACTTGGAAAGATACATTGGTAAGTTCCTACTACACTTTACATTCCCTGATCCTGCCTTTCATTAATTATTTAATAAATGTTCAACGATGTTGCAAAGTATTTCGGATGGAAGAGTTTCCCAAGGATAGAAATCTTTCTATTTCTTTCTGTAACTTTCAATTTATAAAATCGTGAACACAAGGAAGAAGTCAGAAGGAATACTGTCACTTCTACAATCATGTGAGAGGTGTTAGAACTATGTGAAGGCTGTGAATGGCTTAATATAATAATGTAAGGAAGTGATTCCATAATGATGAATAACATCCCTCTGAGGGGCATGGATAAACAACACCCTGGACTCAAGCTCCCTCACAAGCGTCAACATAATATGTACTCCCGTTTCCCAGAGCTGCTCCAAAGCTAACTACCACCTAAATGCTTTATGCAGTACTTTACCTCAAGTAAACTGATCCCAGACACCCTTTGGAGCAGCTCTGGGACACGGGAGTAGGTACATATTATGTTGGCGCTTGTGAGTGTGCTCAAGTCCAGGGTGTTGTTCATCCACGCCCCTCAGAGGGATGTTCAATCGTTATGGAATCACTTCCCTACATTGTTGTCATAATAATATGACAATGAGACGCCTTATTCGTTCAAATATATTAAGGTTTTTATATTATCTCAATTTTTCAGACAATGTTCCATCAAATGTCATCAATGACAGTTTCTTCCCTCAAATAGTTAATGGTTTTATGGATACTAATCCACGAATCAGAGAGCAAACCGTCAAGGTGAGTAATTCATTGATGGATTGACAAATTAATGTAGAACATGCACGTGTTACAGATTACTACGCGTATCCATATTACTGTTATCCCTTCTGCAAAGTAATGGCTCACAAGTCAATACAGGGCAGACTAGGGGGAAGATCAGCCTCCTTTACCCCCCTGAAATTTGCCAACTGTGCATGATGGACTCGTAAAATTCTACTGAATGCTATGAATACATTGCTTTGTTCAAGTTTACTCAAAGGAAGTTGGTTTATAAGTTATTTGGCATAATCCTTTGTTAGCTTGTGTCAATAATCCACAGATCAAGTTCAGTCTGCGTATTTTTCTCTTTGCAGGCCATGATTCATATAGCACCTAAATTGAATGACCGAAATTTGAATACAGAACTTATGACGCATTTTGCACGGATTCTCGCCAAGGATGATCAGGTGATATTTTATTCATTTAAATTATACTCCAGTATACCTATCAGTACTATTCTGTTACGAGCCCCTTCCATTGCCCTCTGCTCACCAATTGGCTTGACTCCAGTCATTTATTAAGACATAGCAGTTAACTAGGATCCAGTAATCTGCCCCATTTCGGAATCTTATCAAGAAATTGGCTTTTTTCGAAGAGGGACGGGAGGAACCCCTTGTCACTGAGACCAAGAGATCTATTGTGACTTAATCCCCAACTTAGTTTAGAACCTTACTAATGTCCTCTTTTTTCACAAAGTGACGGAGGTTTTTAGGCATCTCCTTAGCAATATTGGCAGGTGTTAAGACACTCTTTCCAAAATGCTGGAATCTTAGTGATGCAGGGACACTCACAAAGTGTATGCTCCGTTGTTTCCGTCTCCTTGCGACAAAGGCGGCATTCAACTGTCCTGACCTTACCCATTTTGTGAAGGTGATACCTTAAAGGGCAATGGCCAGTGAGGAGACCTGCGAGCTTGCGAAGGTCTTTGCGCCTCAGGGACAGGAGTGCTTTAGCACGTTTCTTGGAAATGGTTATTGACCTCTTATATTGCCTCTGCTTCGGAGTGTTCTGCCGATCGGTTACTTGTTGTCCTCCCATTTCTTAATTTGCTGAGTTATATAACTCTTAGTAATCCCTAGCTGGGGTTCAGGGCCAATTCGGTAGGGCTCCAATCCCTTTTTGGTCGGCTTCTTCATTGCCCTCAATTCCCTCATGCTCAGGTACCCAGAGCAAAGTCATCTTGTTGCCCTGGGCAGCGGCTTTGAGAGAATGCAGGCAACTCCAGGTCAGCTTTGAGGTAATTGAAAAGGCAGAAAATGCCTTCAAAGCAGCCTGGCTGTCGGACAGAATATAGATTCTTGCCCCTCTGAGTTGTTTTCTGGCAATCTCTTGTGCATATATTTCTATGGCATGGGTTTCTGCCTGATAGAAGGTGGCCACAGGACCCAAGGGATAAGCCAGACTAAAGTTTGGGCCCCTTATCGCCAGTCCTCTCTTCCAGCATTCACGATCATTAATGATCACCCTGAAGGGTAGGTCAAAGTTCATTTTTTCCAACATTGCGTCGGGAACTGAAAATGTCATAGTCACTGGCTCTGTTTTTATTTTGTCCAGTATTTCAAAGTGACTACCTTAACGAATAGGGAATTTGATCCTCCCCACTTGCAGCATCCTGATGACTCTTAGGTAGGCTGCCCTTTGGATATAAATGTGCAAAGGAGTGTGATCTAAAAGAACCTCTGGTACTGCTGTGGGAGTTTATTCATAGCCCCTGTAATGCCAAGGCATGCTTGCCTCTGAAGTTTGGTAAACCTGAGTTGTGCAGTAGCCTGGCTCGTCTTTGGCCACCATTCGACTGGTGCATATGTGTCCATGGGCCTGACAATAGCTTTATATGCCCATAATGTCATTTTGGCAAGCCCCCATGTTTTGCTGAGCATCCTATGACAAGTCCATAGTGCTCTGGTTCCTCTTGCAAGAGAGTATTCCACGTGCTTGTTCCATGTCAGTTTATGGTCCAGCACTACCCGTAGATATTTGACTTCATGGGAGAAAGGAATCTCCTGACCCTGAAGCCGAGGGGGTGTTAGCGATAGTTTCCTTTGATTAGTGAAGGGAACTACAGTGGTTTTCTCGTGGTTCAAATGAAGCCTTCTACTGAACACCACTTTTGGACGATGTCGAGGGTATTCTGCATTCTGTTTGACACATTGCTGTCAAACTTACCTCTAACAATAATGTTTAGATCGTCTGCGTAGGCTATTACATCATAACTTTCTTGTATGAATTTTTCGAGTAAATTGTCGGCCACCATCAGCCAAAGTACTCCTCCTTGGGGACATCCTCTGTTTGAAATTTGCTAAGAAAACCGGAAAAATCGCCGATTGATGATTATTTACCGGATAATTAATTATTTTCCTCCATATTTGGGGAAAATGTCTTGAATAAAAATCAGGGGGGAAATCACCAGTATATCTTCTGCTCGTTCGTGTTTTTGGGAGGCACGAAACACTAATCAGAGATTGGCCCCTTTGAAACTCAGGAGTTGTTCAAATGAAACATCTAAAAAACAATCTTATTAGTGAGAGTGAATTTGGTCTTTCCTCGCTTTATTAAAAAAGTACAGGACATATTTCATTGCCATTTTAACTTTTTAAGTAGCTGGTTGGGAGTACTCTTGCCAGTTTAGTTTTGTATGACTTCTGCTTTCATGTGATGCCATCGTAATTTCTTTCAACACCTATCAATTTTCATTTGGTGTTTAATGTACCATTTGGTTGTTTGTAATTGTAGGGTGGTATCCGGACAAATACTATCGTTTGCCTCACCAAGGTTGGATATTGTCTCAATCCTCAGAACAGGAGAATGATTCTCATGTCTGCCTTCCTTCGGGCGTTGAATGATCCGTTTCCCCCTGTGCGCAATGCCGGTTAGTTGAGATGTAGTTCATAATATTTCGATGTTTTACTACTCTTTCAGTAATAAATCTGTGCACTCCTTAATATGTTAAATGAAGAGTACAGGGGAGGAATGGTACATGTCCATAAAAGCTGAACTCGAAAAAACCCATTATCAAGGTTTAAAAACATTTTGAGGCACGGGAATGGTCAAGATTTAAACAAATAAAAATATGTGCAAACATCTGAAGTCTTTTTTAATCTTGATCATTCCCTGGCCTCAAAACGTTTTTAAACCTTAGTAATGGTTTCTCTCAAGATCAGCTTTTATGGACATGTATCATTCTTCCCCTAGGTATGTTCTTCAAATATCATGGATTTTATAAGTGACATTTTCCCAATTTTATAAGTGATAAATCCCTCCCAATCTAGCCATGGAAACCCATGTCAAATATAATATGGAGTTGTATTGAAAATTTGTCTGTATCCACTAAAAAACCAAAAACAAATCCACAGTCATGCAGCATGGCTATAAGAGCGATTTTTTGAAGAAATAACTTATTTTATGTAAAATATCTCCAATTCACTGGTTTTATCAAGTAACACCGCTGAAAACGATGGGGAAGTCAAAATGTCGATATCTCATTTCGTTATCAGATTAGAGCCTAAGAACCGTGTTCAACCAAGTTTATTCATCTTCGATGTGCTCCAGTTTGAGTTTAAAAACATCTTTAAAATGAGGTGTCACTTGTCAGACTGTTCTATTATTGGAATTTATGGGTAATTTTGCTCCCCTTAAATGCCCCTAGGCCCCAAGCCTCCCAGCCTTATTATTCCCGGTAGGAGCAGATTTTATATGCCCTTATCTCCCTTTTTATCTCAGTCAACTTGATTTTTATATGACGAGTTCTCTTTGTCCTACTAACCTGTGTATACATCCCTCAAACCACAGATCACATACATAATATGATCTAATATGATGATATTATGATCTGTTGTTTGAGGGATGCTTTTTCAAATTTATGAGATGCGAGCATCCTGAGTGCTTGGCAACGGCAAACAGGAAAGCGAACCGAGCCAGTCAGCATTTAACTCTCATGATTGAGCATGAGAGAGCACCCTGGAAAGCTCTAAACGAACTGGAGCGAGAGAATGGGGCTGGGTGGCTTGGGGTCTATCACCTCTTTGGGCTATTCTTAATACTGGCTGGCTAGGGGGCTTCAAATCGCATTTTGGGAGGCTTGGAGCCAAAGTTGAGGGGACGAAAGAGACGTTTCTAGGGATAACTAGGCTGTGCTAAGAATGACAGCAATAAAAGAGATATCTTTCGAGGAGTTACACAATCCTGACCCTTACCCAACTAGAACAGGCAAACTAGTCTCAATTACCTTGAATTTTTCAAGTTCACCTAACGTGCTTAGCTTTGGGCAGAAATGAAGCAACTCAAACTTGTCCATCTGTTAGATGAAAATTGAAGTGGTGACTTCATTCAGATGGTTGGTGAATCATCTGAAGGAAGTCACCACTTCAATTTTCCGAAATCACCCTTATTTTCCTTAAAATCCTTTGCATGCTCCTTCATCCTTTCATTACACATCTTATAAGTTTGACCACAATGCTCAAGTCCACATAACCCTTTTTATTTACACACCTCACTTTCGTCTTGAACGGTAATTTGATCTTGAACTATACCTGACAAACATGCCATCTATTTAGAGATTATTTCTAGTTTTCTATCCTACTCTAAATGCCTTAGAAGTTAGAGGTTTCTCTTATATTTTCTTTAATTACAACTTCAGTTACTAGATTTTTTTTTAAACTCCTGCAATCTGTGTTCTAAAATCCTACTCCATTTTGTATCTCCTCCATATCTATTATTTGCTGATATACTTATAATAGTTGACTTCAATTTCCTCCTCCCATCAACAACCAATCACAATCGACACGTATTAGTCATCCTGTTTACTTTCAGTTATTTGTGTCTAAGTGATGGTTTAACCACCAGTACAAATGTAACCTTGTTTTTAACGGTGACAGACAGTGTTTCAATAACTCTGTTTATAATTTGCTATTTTTCATTGACAGTAACTCAACCAGAGGATCATCTATTTTAAATGCTCTATTACACAGGATATTTCAACTTTTCACAAAGTTTATAAATGTCCATTCTATTGTTATGGCCGCCGTGTGTGTCTTTAGAGTTCATTCTCTGGCTAGCATAAATAATAGGTTGTTCCTAATAAATACGGTTAATTTGAAATGGGGGTTCATCTTTGAGTAACCTCATTCCCTCTCCATATTCAGTTAAGAAAGAAAAGACTCCATTCGATTTTATAATGCTAATAATAATGTTTCATTGATGCAAACCATTGGACACATATTCAATAATAAGTCGAAGATCAGTCTCTGTTTCGATATTTTTCAACTCTGTTTCCTCTTTAGGAGATCCTGTAAATTTCCTAGTAGGATATCAATTCTGTTCTTCACAGGAAACTTAAGATCTGTTTTCTCTGCTGGTCCTGGTACTCATCAATGTTGTTTTACGTTTTAACCAGCTCAAATTTTGTAACTAGCCCAATACTACAATGGTCGGTGATATATTATCCAACCGACTTTATGTACTAGGGCCACTCTATTGCTTTATTGAGTAGTGTTTCATTAATTTCCAGTCGTTGAATTACCTATCTCAAAAACCTTCGTCTGTTTTTCATTTTGACACTAAACATCAAGACTGATTTTAAAAACATTTTAACAAACCTTTACATTCCCAGGTACTCTTGGGTTAGCGGTTTCTCAACAGTATTTCGCCCTTGACGATGTCAGCAAACGAATATTACCAGCTTTATGCTCTCTGACTCTTGATCCTGATGTTGCTGTCAGAGAAAGTGTGTTCAAGACCATCAAAGGATTTCTCAGCAACTTGGAAAAAGTGTCTGAGAATCCCGAGCTCAAAGAACAAATGGGTAACGTCTTCAATTGCTTAGTCAACTTTTCATGCAGTTGCTTAATAACCATTTTGCATTATGATTGTTCTTGAAAAAACTCAATTTAAGATTGAACCACCAAAAATATTAGTGAATCATTGAAGAAAATTGGAACATCACTTGTCAAAGTTTTTTCTGTACATATCCACGTTTGCTTATATATTAGAGGTCGTTTGAGATGGTTAGAGGGGATTAGAGATGGTAAGAGGGAGTAAAAGATGTTAGGTGGTTTGAAATGGTTAGAGATTGTAAAGGCTTTGCCACACAGAACGCAGTACGACGGGACGGTCAGCGGTCTCTACCGTCGCGTTCCTCCACGGACGCTTGTATGACACAAGATTGCATGGACCCTGTCACATAGGCAGCGTTCAGGGTCGACGGTCGGATCTCTACGTCACGGTACGGCGGTAGAGTTGTACAAAATCACAAAACGAGTTGAGCGGTCCGACGGTCTACAAGTGTAGTTTGCATTCTGTGTAGTTTGTAGTCTGCAGCAGGCTATGTAGCTCTTCAAAACTCTGACAAGACATCCGAAAGTAAAGAAAAATCTGCCTTCGTGGGACTCCAACTCCCGACAGAGACGATGATACTCTTCAAAATCCTTTCTTCTGTCATTGATTGGGTGCACCCAAAACTTCCGGTTTCTTACATCACCTTCTTCTAATAGTGCTAACAGAAGTAGGACTTCCTCCTCTTCAGAACTACTCATTTCCACTTGTTGACGAACCCAGCTCAGGAGGAATACTGGACCGCTCACTCTGAAAACGCTTTTAATGTGGCGTCCCTATTTCGCTGACCGCCGCGGTCATCCGCCGACCGCTGACCGTCCCGTCGTACCGCGTTCTGTGTGGCAAAGCCTTTAGAGGTGATTAGAGTAGGTAAGAGGTGGTTAGAGGATGTTGGAGGGGGTTAGAGGTGGTTAGAGATGGTTTGAAATGGTTCGAGGTGGTTAGAGATGGTTCGAGGTAGTTAGAGATTGTTAGAGATGGTTTGAAATGGTTAGAGGGTGTTAGAGAGGATTAGAGGTAATTAAAGATGGTATATTATGTGTGCTACCTTCAAAACAATACCTGATTCAGCCTACTCAATAATAGAATCCCCCGTTTCTCATAAGTTCCAGGAAGTTTGGAAGAAAATATGTTAGTCAAATTCAAGTCAATAAGGTTTGAATTTTAGTGGAGAAAATTTTATCTCAAACATCAAAAATATTTTGCTTAACACAAAATGCTGAATTAGGTACTCCAAAAAATGTCGTAAAATAAACGAAAATACAGAATGAATACAGAAAATACAGACATTTATAGTAAACTATTATTAAAAATAATTAGGTTGTGACAAAGTTCACTATTTGATGAGTTGAAATAAAGTTGTGTATTCAATTTTTCAGAAGCAGAAGCAATGTCATCAAAAAAACCAACTTCTTCGTGGGCAGAGTGGGCTGCTACTGCGATCACATCCAAATTCAGCCTAAAAATGGACCGCAAGCCAGAGAAACACGGAGGTTATTGTTGTTTTTGTGGATATTCATGAAAATGAAGATTTGGTTTTGATACTCTTAAAACTTGTTTTGAAGGGGCTCGAGCGTAGTGTAGGTTCCTCTGCAAGTAAAATACAAAATTCAAGTTACTAAAAAATGAAAAGAGAATTGTGTTATCAGAGCAATGAAGAGGTTGTGTTATCAGAGCAATGAAGAGGTTGTTGTTATGGTGTGGTACAAAACCAAACTGCTCGCCCACTTGAACGTTTTTCATCAAGGACCCTTTAATCAAATTGTGGGTCCTCTCAGGATCTGATGTTTCAAGATTTGATCACTGAAGCAAAATCAACTCGAGTGTTTAGGCTCCATTTCAGATCAGGGCCAGTAATGAGACAATTTGAAACCAATTTTCATTATTGAAAATAATAAACCAAAAGACAGAATAGCAAGCAGCCCGTTTGAATTTACCATACATTCCTTCCATTAGGAAATTCTAGCCTCCTCCACACCAATTGAACGGAATGACTAATAAATAGAATATGGGCCACTGATGATTCTATGATTCATTTAGTACTTCGTATTCCTCAGGCAATTTGGATAAATCAAAGGAGATTCAAAGCAGCAGCATCAAAGCGATTCAACCCTCAAAACCTGTTCCACTAATCCAGCCTACGTTGGATATAATTGAAAAGGACGATACTTCAATTGATGTTGAGGAGTCTCCATACAGCATCAGCGAGAAAATGAAGTATCTTGGTGATGGTGACTCGGAATTCAATTGGGACGGCGACTCTTGGGATGCTTTGGAGGTATCCGATTCAATTCTACCAAACTTCTTATTTCTAGCCATTATAATATCGCACCTCAAGAATAGGAGTGTGACAAGTCGAAAAATTCGACTTTCGAGTTATACCCATAGTCAGACAGATCTGAACATGCCCTACAAGAATATGATATATTCACCATCGTGTTCAGCATTTTAAAAACCTTTAAAATGAGGGGTCACTTGTCAGAATGTTTCATTTTGGGAATTTACGGGTAATTTTTCTCCCTACAACCCCCCTCCCCCCCCCCCCCCCCCCGTTAGAGTGTCCCGGTTCTGCCTATCTACGAAATTAGCCTTTCGATTGCCGAGACGGATGTTTTGTGCAAATTTGAACTTTTTATCTCAATTCTATCGGGAGTTATCGTCAGGAGTGACAGATACATAAATATATAATACTTGCCTGCATTGCTCTTGTTGATGCTGGAATAATGTTATGCAAATTTGCGAGTTGGAACGTGCAAAAAAAAAAAAAAGGTTAAACAATTAGGGAAAATCATTGGAAATGAATATAAAAAATCCAAGATAGTAATGTAACCACTCAAAACCTTTTCTCAATTTATCCAACAAAATTATCCAGAATTTTTTCATGTCGCTGGTTGTTGATGGACGCTTTGACGATTGTCGCTTCTCTAAAAAAAAAAATAAATAAAAAAGTAATTTAACGATATTTTCAGCAATATTTGGGACTCAAAACTTCCTATTCTCCTATTCTTGAGGTGCGATAATCTTTGCGATTTATCTTAAGACTCTGTCTATTTTTTGTACACTATTGGCCCGTGGACATCAATTTCATCCTGATAAATGGTTTCTCATCGCAAATATGAATGGGAAATTCACTAGCCTCAAAAATATCCCCTCCCATCCCCGTGGTCTCCACCTAGCAGCCCTTGCTACTGCCGAAATAATAATGGCTCTTTGACGCGATTAAACCCAGCTGATGGCACTGCTGAGAACTCAGCAGCTGAATATTGACAAAAGAAGCAATAACTCTCGCTTTATAACTACTCTGCGCGTTTCCTACAACTGACTTGATCGAATGAGTGAACAACTTATCAAACAGGTACAAAGCTACGAAATTTAATTGGAGACCCAAGGGATCGAAGGACCACCAAAGGACGAATATTGAGGAAATTTACTTGAGTTTGGGAGGATTCTCAAATGAAGAGGCCAGAAGGTGGATTTAGGAAAAGGAAAGGAATGATCATATTGTTGATGGCGATGACTGTTGAATGGTCATATTGTTGACTGAATGGTCATATTGTTGATTGTTTGAAAGGGATGATCATATTATGATGGCGGTGACAATGGCAAAATCATTCCTCTGATCCGAATTCGGGTGGTGGCGGTGAAAGGGGCGGTCCCATTCTCAACAGTTTAGGAAAGGGCGGGAGCAAGTGGCGTGGGATCAAGATTTTACACGTTTATAGAATGTCATACGAGGCGCTAACATCCCCCTCACCCCACCCTGAAAGGTATTTCAGAATTCAGATATTTGTGAATTCTGAACACCAACTTCAAAAAAATCATATTGTTAGTAAGTTTGTATGCTAGATAATAATGAAAATTTGTAAATATAAACAACAACGAGTTATACAACTAAAGAATAATTCGAAACAATAAGGAACTATATTAGGATAGACAAAATTCTTATTGGATTGTGAGAGGGCCGACCCATCCCATCTGGTTCTGGGAAGATCTCCTGAACAACTGCGAAGGGGAGGAGTATTTTCCTTCATGATGATGACCACTGATCCCGCTTTCAAATTCGGTGCATCTTTGGTCCACTTGGATCTTCCTTGAAGAGTGTGCAAATATCCCCGCTGCCACCTTCTCCAAAACCCGTGTCCGGTATGCAATATGCGTTGAAAATGGTCAAGTGGGTTCGGGAGTACCGATCCTAGGTCCTCGAGAGGAAGTTGATCCAGAGGATGACCCAACGTGAGAAGATTGGGCCTGAGTGAGAAAATGCAGTCGGAGTCAATGACGGTATTGAACTCCTCATATGTCAACAAGTGGGGCCCAAGAATCTTGAACAACGGGTTTTTGAAGCTCTGTATTTTAGGCTCCCATATTCCGCCAAGGAATGAAAATCGTTCAGCTGATGTTTGGCTCCCAAAAATGGGGGGTTTATACAATATCAGACGAGGCGCTAACACTACTGGATATATAGCATTTGCCGATTTAATTAAACCTTTTTCCAAATGAATTAAACGTTTTTCCAAATGTATTAAACCTTTTTCCAAATGTATTAAACCTTTTTCCAAATGTATTAAACCTTTTTCCAAATGTATTAAACCTTTTTCCAAATGTATTAAACCTTTTTCCAAATGAATTAAACCTTTTTCCAAATGTATTAAACCTTTTTCCAAATGTATTAAACCTTTTTCCAAATGTATTAAACCTTTTTCCAAATTAATTAAACCTTTTTCCAAATTAATTAAACCTTTTTCCAAATTAATTAAACCTTTTACTGAATTAAAAGAGGAACTGGATTTTGGAAAGAAAAGGCACGTCAAAAACAGAGAGTAATCAGTGGATCATTTGATACCTTCCGAGTGCTCAATGGAATTGAGGTAAATAACTTCCCCATGCCGCGATGAAGAGCATACAGGGTCTGTGATAACGGTTTCTCGTGCAACTAAAACCACATACAATTGTTCCTTGTGATTAATATGAGTGCTAGTGATAGTTCGGACAGTTTCGTTTTTAGAAGACGGAATAGAAACGTAATTGCAAGCGAATCGAGTTCTTCTACCGTCACTTATCGATGAAAAGAAGAAGCTGTTTGTCAACTTGTACGAAGAAGGTTTTTCAGTGAATGAAGCAGCCTCGAAATCAGGGATTAATCTACGAGTAAATACGGGGAAAACAATATTGAAGAAGTACCAAGCAAATAATAACCAGGTTGTACAAAATAGACCACGAGGGCAAAGGCGAAAACAAGTGACCCCTAATGTACTTTCAATAATAGAAGAAACGATTCAGAACGAACCTGGCATTACCCTTTATAAAATCAGAGAGAAGCTTCTAGAGCAAGACATTGTAATGGGAGTTTCTTCCATACACAGAGCTTTAAGAGAATTAGAAATTACGCTTAAAAAACTTCGCTGGAAGTAGACAGAATGAATAGCGTGGCAACTATTCAAGCCAGCAGACATTATGCACTTCATTTCAATCACACAGTTCCAGCAAACCGGGAAAAACTTATATTTATTGACGAGAGTGGGTTCAATCTCCATCTGAGACGGTCCCAAGCTCGCTCAAGAGCAGGAACTAGAGCTGTTCCCACCGTGCAAGGGCGAAATACCTCACTTATTGTCGCTCTGAATAATGGGGGTATTGTGCACTCAAAAATTGTGAATTTTGGCACAACGACTGCTCAAATTTTCGTTCAGTTTCTGCGGGAACTGCATTCTCAACTACTTGATTCAGAGGATGTCGTACTTATAATGGACAATGCTAAAATTCATCGAGCGAATGAAGTGCAAAATTTTATGGCTTCCACACAGATGACCATAAAGTTTTTACCCCCATATTCACCAATGCTAAACCCGGTAGAAAAGGCTTTTTCTAAAATCAAGACTGTAGCTAGAGCAATATTAGGCAGCAGAGAAGAGCACAACCTATATCAAGTTATCACAAACAGTTTAGCTTCGGTTACCTCTCAGGACTGTGCGAATTACGTTACAGACATGTTTCTCTTGTTGCCATCAGCTTCCAATGGAGAAGTACTACACTGAATTTACATTTCGCTTGGTTTATCCCAACAAAGCTGTTTTTTCCTTAAGTTTTTTCACGAAAATTGATATAAGTTTCCTGCAGATTCTCCATAAATATATAAATCCATATTTATATCAGTCCATATATATATAAATAAAACTATATTGTTGTCCATTTTGTGTTCTTTCACAATCTAGTTTTTTAAGGAGGTTTGATTTATTAAAAATATAAAATGTTTAATTCATTTGGAAAAAGGTTTAATTCATTTGGAAAAAGGTTTAATTAAATTGGCAAATGCTATAGTTTCTATTAAATATTGTCACCTCTGATAACACTGGTTCACAAAAAAAAAGTGACCTGAAAGTTGCCGGCCTCATTTTATCATGGTTGGGGGTTTTCGAGGGTGCTGAATTCGAATCCGTTGTCCATTTTTTTGATTGGGCATTTTTTTCGATTTTTCGACGTTTTTATGATTTTTTTATAGGAAATTTCATGATGAATCCAAATATGACCCCGATTTCTTTTTCACATTGATCCAAATCCCCCAAAACCCTACTGAAAAACTGCAAAAATAGAGTTTTTCGCCTATTTTTCACTTACATTTTCGTTTTTGTTGAATCCAATGGACCTGACAAAAATAATCGAGGGTAACCATTCGACAGATTACCCTCTCTTGCGTCGAATGAGACCAACCGGAACTCTCAAAATTTGTAATTAGCGACGTTACGATCTTCTAACGGTTGACGAATGGAATTGATTTTAGCAAAATATGGTGAAATGGCCTCGAAATTCGTAATTCGATCTCCTGTCTCTGTGAAATTATCTTCAGGATGAGTACGGATTCTGAAGAAAAATTCGGAGAGACTGGAGATCCCATTCAATTTCGAATTTTGATGCCATTCCACCATATTTTGCTAACATCAATTCCATTTGTCAAGCGTTAAAAAATTGTAACGTCGCTAATTACAACTTTTGAGAGTTCCTGTTGGTCTCACTCAACTTATTCGAATGGTTACCCTCGATTATTTTGTCGGGTCCATTGGATTCAACAAAAACGAAGATTTAAGTTAAGTGGAAAATATACGAAAAACTCAATATTTTTTTCAGTTTTTTAGTAGGTTTTCGGGGGATTTGGAGGGTTTGGATCAATGTGAAAAAGAAATTGGGGTAATCTAGTCCCATTATCCTTTTTTTGGACGAAGTTCGTGATGACCAGAAAAATAGACCTTAAAGTTGTAGTAAAAAATCATAAAAACGTCGAAAAATCAGAAAAAATCGAAAAAATCGCCCATCTGAAAAAAACGGACAACGGATTCGAATCAGCACCCTCGAAAACCCCCAACCATCATAAAATGAGACCAGCAACTTTCAGATCACTTTTTTTTTTTTAGACCAGTGTAATGAATTTCTAATTCCATTTGGGCGATGAATACTTATTGTGGATTGTACGTTTAAGGAGTCTCTAATTAAATATGATATGATTGAATATCTCATCTGAATTCATAACAAGTCTCCACTGTTGATTTCTAGGAAGACGTTGATGTGAAGAAAACAACTGTAGAGAAGAAAACCAGTCACAAAAGTCAAGAAGAAAAGAAAAGAAATCGAACTGGCCCGATGAAATTAGGAACTCGAGTAAATCAACCAAAGTTTGATTAATAGCAACAAGCAGTTATTTCGGTCTTAAAAATTGTGTATTTATTCCATTACCCAACCTTGTTTTGTAAAATAATTTTCAATCAATCGCATTTTATAAATTAATTATCATTTCCTAAAATAGTTGGTTTTTGTGCGTTCAATTCCCATTTAGCAAATAGGCAGAGAGAGTTACATACATTTCACATGTATGTCAACGACATAAATAGATGTGGCCAAAATCGTTTTTTCTCAATTTTCTATTGTCAATGGCACATCTCTACACGTCCCTAAATTTTCGCCGTTCAAAAGTTATTCTATCCACGTTAAAGAGGTGGCTTAACCTAGCAGTTTCAGTCAAAACTCGTTTTGTCCATCCTGCGCAGTTATTGGGAGTTTTTCCGTGATGTTCCAACCAAAACTCGTTATCTCCACTCCCTGACTCACAGCCGTCATGGAACAGATTTTTCAAAACTTGACTTGTCCACACACCTTGTGATAGTTTGTCATTCTTCAATAGTTTATCGCCTTTTCAGAAGATGGCAGCACCTGCATGATATGCAGTTGAAACCTTACTTTAGTGACGATTCGTTAGATGTCGCGCTCGTTCCCCTGCGGCAAACAGGTGGTTTCACAAAACTCAACATGTCCATGTGTGTTTCACAAAACTTATCATGTCCAAAACATTTATGCCAATAAATTGGTTATACATTATGTTGGGAGTTCTGCATCCAGGGACATGATTCGCACTGGCCTACTGATTGTTAATCCCCCATATCAGATTAACCAGAACATCAGGTTGCTGCAGAGCAAGTTTTTTGCTTCTCCCGGAAATTTTTGAAAAGTGGACATGTTGAGTTTTGCTTGAATCCTCCTCATATTATATGTTGGAACTTGGATGATTTTGAAAGTTTGAAGTTTGATCCAATGATAACTGGCTTGAAATACTAGATAAGATAAGATGTTGGGAGGCTTGCTATAAGTACAGTACCCCGACCTAATTAGATCTATTGTGCCCTTGAAATAGTAACAGATGTATGAAAATGAAATACATGAAAAGAAGAAACCTCACTCTGATTGAGTGGATTCCAACAACTTTTGATGCATTCGAAGCAATTAAAAACCTACTAAATTACGTAGGGAAGTCTTGTAAGACGTCTCTACACCACTTAGTGGGAAAATATAGAAGGTCCTGGTGTACAAGGTAATAGCGCTTGGAGCCTCCTTTGATATAGAGGGGGCGTTCAGCAACTCCTCATTTGGGTCCATGGTCAAAGCAATGGGCAGTCACGGGGTCAACAAAACCATATGTGATTGGGTGATAGCCATGCTAGAGCGCTACACGGTGGAGGTGTCAATATTTGAGGAAGGGCTAGTTGTAACAACGACTATGGGTAGTCAAGGGGGGGGGGGGGAGGTCGTGTCACCTCTGATGTGGGACCTTGTCGTTGACAGCTTCATCCAAACACTGAATAATGGAGGTTATTAATGTCAGGGGTATTGCAGTAGGCTACTTAGTGATCAAGCCTTATCTCCCATACTTATCTGTGATGCCTATGCAAGTAGTTTACTATACAAGTCAGATTCATTGACATAAAGGACTGCTCAGTTGTCAGCCACAACAACAACCACCCGGATTTCTTGCCTCATAATTGGTGTACTTGGAAAAATCCTTGGGAATATTGCATGAAGATTTTTGATCCAAACGGATTTGGTGCGATTTGTGATAATGATCAGGGTGCACCAATAGTACATAATGGTAAAGTTATAGCATGGTAGAGTGTGGTTAGAGGTGTCATTGAAGAAAAGTGTACCAACCTTTTGTTTTTTACGCTGGACATTCAGCCGCTTTACAGTCAATCAGTCGCGATTTTGGTCAGAGTTTGGCGGACTTTCCCACGGTGTGGTAGTTAGAACTAGTTCAGTGTTACTCGTCAATTTTTCTTCGCCTCTCATTTTCTCTTCAATCGTGAATTACCTACAACACAGAGCTAGTAAGAAAGAAGTTTCAAGAATTCCGAGCGCGCTTTGGATTTATCGGATGATGTTGAGGGGGCGTGTTGAGATATTGTCGTCTACAATATTAGTTCAACATCAACCAATTCTTGTAGTTACGGAAAACAGTTGTGTTTCATTAAAGTTTAAGTTTTCAATGTGAATTGTTGTTCTTAATTCTCAACACTTTGGTTCTAGTCATTACTCTAGCTATGAATAATCTAGTCACTATACTCTTCAGTCATAATGTTATGGTCCTAACTCGTGATCTCTTTCTTGTGTGCTCTGAAAGTGGTGGTGGCTACCTACCTAACGACATAACTCATATTTTTTTACGTTGTCTTCACACATTTTTGTACATACACGCAGCCACCTCCTCGTATGAAGCTATAGCTTCTGGTAATCCCGGGTAGGTACTAGTCAGAACTACTGTGAACACAGAGCATTCTGACTTGCTAAGAGCTGCGGTTGATTAAAATACACCCATTTCTCATAAGAAGACTCCTGTTGGAAAACATTTACAGGTATTTTGTAGAAAAATCTGTTAATTTGTGTTCCGAATTTGGTGGCCCACCATTTTCAGAGCCCACGCACCGCTACTGGTCAAAACTATTTGAGAAGTTACTACTTAAACGGCTGAAGCAATTCAATGAAGATAGAAATTTGGTTCCACATCAACAATTTGGATTCAGAGAACGCCACTCCACGATAGACCAAGTTCACCGAAGAATCACTAACATTGTAGAAAAGGCCTTGGAAGGCAAAAAAAATATGTGCCAGTATCTTCTTGGATGTGGCACAAGCGTTTGACAAAGTTTGGCACGAGGGCTCTGAATACAAATTGCACATGGATCTCCCACGACAGTATTACTTACTCCTTAAATCCTATATTCAGAACCGACATTTTAGAGTAAAGCAAAATAATCATTGAAGCCTATAAAAACTGGGTAAAAGTGTTCTAGGTCCCGTACTTTATCTTTTGTACAAACGTGACCTACCCATACTAGAAGACACAACTGTTGCTACTTTGGATGATGACACAGCAATCCTATCTGTTGGAAAAGATGTTGAAACCGCCACCCACGAATTACAAAAGTCCACTAATGAGATTGTCAAGTCGAAGTCAGTTCATGTCAACTTCACAAATCGAAAAATCGCAGTCTTATCTTGAGATCAACTCAACTAAAATACCGTACGCTGACACCGTCAAGTACCTGGGGATGAATCTCGACACCAAACTTAATTGGAATAAGCACATCGAGAAGAAAAAGCAGGAACTGAGGATCAAGTTCAGTCAGAAGCATGTAGTGGCTGATGGGAAGGAGTTCCGTTCTTTCACTTCCCAACAAACTGCTAATATACCTACAAGCAGATTCTTCGCCCTACCTGGACCTACGGGATACAACTCTGGGGGTGTGCAAAAAAAGTCAAATATTAAAAAGATTCAAAGATCGCAGAACAAAATACTGATAAGTACGAATGGTACCGTCACAGGGGGCTACTTTGCCCCGCTTTTTTGACTGGTTTTTTAAATGTCAGTATTCAGTGAGTTAATTATCTCCAATCAAGCTCATTTTTTTGTGTGGCTTGTGTTGATACATTATACTTATTGTACATTTTGTGTCAATACCATAGAATACTTCCAAACGCGATTTTTTTCAATTTTAAATTTGGAGCAAAGTTCCCCTGGCTCAAACCTACTTTGCACCATTATCGAAATCCCCCTGAAAATGTCTTGTTTTCACTCTTGGGGCAAAGTAGGTCCACCGTAAACACAGAGAATTCACAAAAAAATGGAAAAAAATGAATTTTTTCCATCAAATTTAAAAAAAAAAAAACAAGTTTTTAATGAAACAAATATTAAAATTCCATGACAACTTTGAACACAAACTTTGAAAACACAACAAACTAGATTGGCTTGACTAATTTGGAAAAAACATTTTCAAACTTAAAAATGAGGATATCAGTCATCTGGAATATCAATCACGGTTTAGTTTAATACCAAATAAAATATAAAACCCTCCCCAAAAACTAGAAAAAGGTCATCTCAGGGACGTTGAACAGGTGCCTTGTTTTGGAAATGCATTTTGGCTCTTCGATGCTGCCAATCACGTCCTCCCACTTGTAATCCAAAACGTCCTCTTCTTCTGGCCACTTCCAGGATTTTAGTCCTTTCGTCATGGTTGACACCTTAGCAGTTTCCTGGTCGAAACTCACAATAATTCCTGGGTAGAAGCACCCATCATACCGGACAACACAGTGCTGCCCATTTCTTCGGCATTTTCTCACCCTGAAACAAGGAAAATACCACTTCGTTCTGGCGCAAAGACTCCCCCTTTTTTGGTGCAAAGTTACCCCCAAGCCGAATTTCGTTTACTGAAACCCCAAAAATCCAAATAATTGAGATTTCTATAAAAAACCTGAACCAGCATTAAATTTCCAAAAAGATAGTATTGAAACTTACCGGGTTGAGGGAAAGAAGAAACTTTTAGGCCGCACTTTTCCAAGAGCAAAATCACCTGTTACTCACAACCATGGCAGAAACAAGGCAGGAAACCATACCGTAACCTTCCCATTCTACTTTTTCGACTTTGAGTTGTTGAGTCAACATCCCTTCTATGCATAAATTGCCGGGGGAACCATATCGGACATTAGCTCTTGCTCTGGATGGAAATTGAACTTATCAGATTTTTGGAGCAAAGCTGCCCCGGAGGGAGCAAAATAGCCCCCTGCGACGGTAGGCGCGTATAGTACCACATGCGAAATGATGATTTACACCGAGATCTGAGGATAGTGTCAGTAAGTGAAACAATTTTCAAGTACGCGCGGAGCCACGAAAATCGACTCCACAAACATGAGAGCCTGGGGATGCTCAACGTTCTAAACAACGAAGAGGTAACAAGCGTAACAAGTCACTGGACTTGATTGTGCTGCGGGAATAGTTCTGTGTAGTGGACGTGAACCCCAGTGATCATATTAGTAATTTTTGGTGTGTAAGTACTCTGATCATTTTCTACAAATGTTCAGGACGCAATTATCACGGTTGATGTGTGATCGAACCAAGGGCGGCTCATCACATCGTGAAAGAAAAGTTGACATTAAATTTTGATGGTTGAAACAAACAGGAAAACCAAACTCAGCAGACGTCAAGCGAAAGCGCCCTGATCTACAGTAGCGAACTCTCTTGGATGTCTAACGAGACTTGTCAGACAACCAAGAGAGTTCGCTACTGTAGACTTAAGGGTATAGGTTGGGTTGTCTTGGTTGTACCTCTCGATGATCTCAGTGCCTAATTGTGGGTCGTGCGTATCCCTGTGCGTGATTCTGCTATTATCTTGTTACTATTGTATTAAACTGCTTTGGGCTCGCCCGTATTTTATTAATAAGTAATAAGTTCAAATTCGGCTTCCTTCCCGACACTTCGGTTTCCACGTTGCGAGGGTTATATAATATGAAATTCCTCTCATTGCTCATCAGACCTTCCTAATGGACAGTGGTCTATGAGTTGTGTACAACTCGTCAACCACTGTCAATTAGGTGGGTCTATTTTTTTCCAAATGTTCCGAGCACTTCTGTCTCTCATTAATCAACCATCATCGTATATACAGATTCTATCAATTCACATTTCGGGAACGACCTTGACCTCTCTTTTGCCAAAATTTCCTTCTGTTTTGGTTTATTTTCTTCGATTCAAATAAAAAAATATAGATTAATTGTAATTAGGGATGGCAAAAAAAAAGAAAACATCGATGCATCGACAGGCCGGCATCGATGCTCCAAAAACATCGGACCCCAAAAACATCGATGTTTAAAACAAAACATCGATGTATCAATGGTTTTCAATCAATTTTTTTTCCTATTCTTTTTTTTTCATGGGAGACGGAAAGAAAAAATGATAAGCTCTGAAAAAGAACAATACTTTTATTTTCAATTTTATTTTATTTGTTACCATTATAACTCAGTTTCAAGAAACATATTACTCGTATTATGTAACTATATGTCATATTATGTAACTTTAGGCACGCGGAGTCATAAACACTCAAAGACGCCTTAAAACAGAAGTTTTTACAGCTGGTGGAGCCTCGTTCAATCAGCCAAGTGAAAACCTTCTTTTTGTACATCGAACGTGAAAATTGGCTGGTGATTTCACATCTTCAGAAAGGGATCGGATTGTGTGACGGTATGTTGAAGTGTAAATGTCTAGTTGTTTTTATTCTGACCGAATTCTCTTGTTTCCACGTCTTATTTACTGCTGGTGGTTCACGAAAAATATCCACCAGACGACAAAAAACAAACGAAAACCACTCTGAACCACAGTGTTGCTGTAAATTGAAAACGGTGGGTACAGCTTTCGTACAAGTATTCAACCACGAGGGACATTTTATTCTTTGCGCCCCCTCCCACACCCACACCACGAACCTCGTACTTCAATAATGATTACACACAGGTATTTAAACAATCACGCTCATACCGCAGCTTGTCGGCCACGCACTCCGCAGTGGTTAGGTAAATAAAGAGCTATCCAACGAGTGGTGAACGATTTTTGTACGATGATAACTGGCGAAGTTAAAGTTCCGTAGCAACGAATCGGTTGTACGTGAAAATCATTAGACGTTTTTCATAACGCTTTCTTCGTCACACCGTAATGTCACACTTTTTGAGTTATGTGCCATAGTAAAGACATAAAATGTCAAAATGTAGAGCACAGTTTTAATTTCAAGAAAAGTATTGTCAAGTTCTACTATTGAATGTTCTACTTTGGCATTGAAAGTCTCCCAACAGCTCATTATCAGTCTCAAATTGCAATAAGTACTTAAGTAAAAAGGTATGAAAACTATAGTCGAAAACTCATTGTCAGAAAATTGACATTACAGTTGGGCTTAAGGCCTGTTTTCCTAGCGACAGGTTTTTTGCGCCGCTGACAACGTGATACGCCAGGCGTATAACGTCGACCACTGGATCTCTTGAATTTAGTTAGGGTGTTTTCCTAGAGAGCGCATCACGTCGGCGCAGAACGTGTTGCGTTGACGCGGTCTGCCCGACTGGTCAAGAATGAGTCTACTGCGTAGTGCGCTGGCGTGATTGATTTGGATTCCAGTGTTTGTGTTGCTCCAATTTCCGATTTCCGAGGTTTTCAAGATGTCCCAAAGCGGTAAAGTGCTCAAATGTTCAGTAAATCGCACATCTAACTTTGACCTACTTTTCAGGAGAGCATTAAAACCAAAATGTTCAACAGTTATAGAGATTTTAATATCTTCCTTTTTCATTTTATCTCGATTTATTCTTTGCTAATATGAGGTTGCATACAGTTGGACAATAAACCTCAGTGGTCAATAAATCTTGTAGATGTGCTATGCTGTTGAAATTTTCCCTCCCACTTGTGCTATGATGTAACTCATCATTCTCTGTTGTGCCATGATGACATATCGCTCTTGGTATATGTGCTATGATGCAGGTACTGAAAATGAACGAAACTTATCCTTTAAAAGGAAAAAGTAAGGTGCATGTAAGGATGATGCATCATAAGCGACGAAATGTTCAAAATGAAGAAAAACCTTTTTCTGGTCAGTCTAAAGTATCTTTGGAATTTCTCTTCATCGCCAAGAAGATGATTCTTGATTAAACTGCTGAACATTCCTTCATTTCTGCGGTTTGAGAATATATCACTCACATGTTTCCTTACTTTCGCATATTTTGTTAACCCTCTCTTTTCTTCTTCGTCACCATCTATTACTTCTATAATTATAATTAAAGACGTATCATTATCAATGCAGCAATTACATTTCTCTTTCTCATCGCGTTCTCCATTTCAGCAGTAGGTACCTAAATGTTACCACACACGTGCTACCTTCAACACAATTCAACGCCAACTGAACAGATAATAAAACGGTGCTAGGAAAACACTTTTACGCAGCGCAATATATTTCACGCTCCTGCCGACGTTTTTCAGGCAAACTCCGTTCCTGCTGCGCAAAAAACCTGTCGCTAGGAAAACAGGCCTTTAGGTACCTATTTACATAGTTTTTGACATTTTCATGACTTTGCTTTGGCACATAAACTGAAACGGGAAAAATTTGTTCCCTTGATTCACCCTTTCCCTCAGATCACGTCAGAACACAAGCGACCGGCGGGCCACTACGTCAGAGCCTATGACGCACGAGCGTATGACGTCAGACGGCTGGCAGGAGGCCAACTAGTACGTCAGAGCCTATGGCGTACTTCTTCTACTTCTAATCTTCTACTTTGGCCTTTAAAGTAGTGGCCAAGTAGAGTGGTTCTAGGAACATCGTTGTTTTTTGCTGCCTCCTTGATGCTTACTCCACTTCTTACGTCTTGAATAGCCTTAGCCATTCGGTCCTCTGTGTACTGGAGGAGTCGTCTTCCCTTCCTATTGGGATTGCATGTTTTCTTCGGTTTTTTTTTTTTTTTTTTTTTTTTTTTTGGGAGCCTTCTTCATCTTCTTCTTTGTTGACGAGCCAGCCATTTTTTAAATTTCTGCCATGAAAAGAAAATACAAAGTTAATAAAATTCCATCCTCTAAACCTTGAGACCATTCTGTGAACTTAGTTGGTTGCAGAGGTTCCTTACTGTCCATCAAAACAACTGGAATGCTCTCTCTTCTCTCTCTCTCGATTTTGTGAAACTTCAGTTGGATTCATCGACTCGCAGAGCTTTTGAAGACAAGTTTTCAGCTAGTACTGTACCAACATATGAACTCTGTAGGGACTCCTCAGGGAAGTGTCTTATCGGCTTTGGTCTTTATTATATATATTTCATCTCTTCCTAAGATTCTTCTCCCTGACACTAAATACATGCAGTACGCTGACGACTTTCAAATGTATCGCTTATGTCGACCTGAGGAGGTAGACGAAGCTGTAGCCTGCTTGAATTCTGAATTAGTAAAAATAAAAAACTGGTGCTTATCCCATGGAATGAAAGTAAATGAAAGAAATACAAAAGGCATGATACTGGGGTATACAAAAATACTTAACAAAATAAATATTAGTTCTGTGCCTAAGCTCCATTATGATGGTGTACCCTTAGAATATGCCACTGAAGCGAAGAACTTCACTTTATCTTTCATTGGACAAAAGGGATTGGTGTTGCTGGGATTGGAAGATCCACGTAATACCCTTTTGGTTAAAACAGTCAACTTCGGAAAGTGTACTTTGCCTTGGTACAGTCGCAACTGATTTATGCCATTTGTGGCGTGGGGTGGCTCATCCAAACAAAACCTGAAACCTATCCAGTCGGCGCAAAAAAGCATCATAAGGTTAATGACTAGGAGTAGTTACGATGCCAGTACTAAAATACTATTTGCAAAACTGAACATCCTTCCAATCAGCAAACTATTCCTGCGCTCTGGCCTAATTTATGCGAAAGCCAAAGAAAATGTACTCAGTAGGATTGATCACGGCAAATTCACAAGAGTTGGGCTCAAAGGAGACTTTATAGTACCCAAAATGCGCACTGCCACGGGACAAAAAACTTGGCAGTTCCGTTCTCCAAAGATCCTAATTACAATCTCACCCTTTAAAGAGGCGAAAACAAGTGGTATGCATTTCAAAAATTGGGTGAACAAAATGCTAAAAGATGATGAATTCTGTAAGAACCTAGAGGAGCATTTTTGAATAATGTGTAAATGGATTAAAATCGCTTCTTTTTTTTACCCTGATTTTTCTTACTTTTCTGATTTCTCTCATTTTCTTACTTTACTTATCAGATATATTTATTTTCCAAAGTCAATTTTATTTCCGAAAATATTCGGTTGATAACCCAACTTTCCACCTGTAACAAATTGTATTTAGTTTTAAGCAAATCGTAACTACAGTATTTTTATTTTTACCTATAAAACCCCGCAACACGAGCTTGCCCATAGCGGGGGAGTATTATTTTAAGCATTTAGATTCATACATATATATACATAGAATATCTCTATTGGAAATTTTGTAAATATAAACAAGTGTAATTTGAAAGAAAATAAAATCATATTAAAAAAAAAAAAAATTGGAACATTTTCGTCGTTCAAATGGCTAATGGAGTTCAGGCTACAGTGTCTCATTTTTATAATTTGAATTTTCATGTTGGAAATAGGAATTCCTCATTTCGATTTTATTACCTGAGCAGTTTATCCTTTTCCATAATTCTAGGGCTAGATTTTCTCAAGCGTTATGGCATAATTACAGATGCGCAGAACAGCCTTTGATGGTTTTCGAACGAACCCCTGCTCAAGTTCCAGCTAGTGCCGTCCCGTGATTCGAGTCTCACTGTCGATCCTCTTGCCGTAACCTACTGTGGAATCCACACTCTACAGCCTACTGACCAGAAGGTATTGGGTAGAATAGTTTCTGAAGGTTTACAAACTCTAGAAAACTCACCTAGTCTCACTTCGAAAATCATGCATAATATTGACGTCGGCGCAGCCCTTCCTATTAAGCAGCGTTCCTACAATTATTCACCCAAAGTACTAGCAATAATGCATTTGGAACTAGGTAAGATGTTGGAATCGGGGGTCGTTGAGAAGAGTCACGCAGCATGGGCATCTCCCGTTGTTAAGGTGGGTAAGGATGATTTATCATACAGGTTTTGCATTGATTTTCGAAAGATCAACGCTATAACAAAAAAAGATTCGTACCCTATGCCAAACACGTTATTGGACTCTTTAAGACAAGCTGCTTATTTAAGCAAGCTAGACTTGAAGCAGGCTTTCCTACAGCTCCCTTTGGCCAACGAACATAGCCGGGACATTACATCATTTATTGTTCCTGGCCGTGGATTGTTCCGATTTCGTACAATGCCGTTTGATCTAACAAATGCTTCGGCAACTTTCCAACGATTAGCCGATTCCATATTTCTCGACCTAGGTATATCCTCAAGTTCTAGTTTTCCTAGATGATATCATCAGGATATCAAAATCAGGCGTATTCTCGCCACGCCTGATTTTACCTCCCATTGTAGTCTTCTTAAGGAAATGTTCCGTCGGTTAGAGGATTCTGGACTCCGAATAAACGTGGATAAATGCCAGTTTGGATATAGTGAGGTCAGCTATTTGGGCTACAGAGTTAATCAAGATGGAATCAGCGTAGATCCCGAGAAAACCCGTGTCGTTACCAGCTACCATCCGCCAGAAAATGTAACCGAGTTGAGACGTTTCCTAAGAATGTCAGGTTGGTACCGTCGTTTTATCCTGAAATTTTCTGAAATAGTCACGCCACTTACCAAGCTATTGTAGAAAAATAAACCATGGGAATGGTCAGATAGCCAGGTCCATGCTTTTGAGTTTCTAAAGAAGGCACTCACGTCCGCTCCAATTCTCGCCAGACCAGACTTCAACCTACCATTTTGTTTGCAGTGTGATGCTTCAAATTTTGCCATAGGATGTTCCCTCACTCAGGCTCAAAATGGTGCGGAAAGAGTAATTTCGTATTCCTCTCGTCAGCAGAGAGAAATTATTCTGTAACGGAAAAGGAATGCTTAGCTGTTATTGGTTTATTATCTTCGATAATAAACCATTGGAATCGCCAAAGAAAATTTTTTTTTTTAATTCAATTTTCTGAATCTACGTATCTTGAAATGTAAACCAACAAATTTTGACATGGGGTTGAAACATTTTTTCGTTGAGCGATTCCAATGGTTCATTATTGAAGATAATAAACCAAAAACGAAGAGAAAAAAAAACAGATAACTGTCCGGTTTAGTCATGGAACTCCACAGGTGTGAGATGCGACATAGATTACGCGCGAGTATATGAGACTGCCAACTGCTGGGTACCCGAGCAGCCCGTTCGTAGGCGTAGTTAGCTACTCATTTATCTCTATGTGTAGCTCGTCTCCCTTATAAATCCAATGCAGCGGATAATCCAATTAATATTGCAAATCCGCTGGACCAACCACTTTTTAGCGAATGCCCACGTCATCTGACCTCCGTGTAGCCGGATTACAAAGGAGCGCCACCTTCAAGATTCAAGATAGTTTATTAGCAGAAGTATTTACAGTTTAGTACATGTAGTCGTAATATTAAATTTTTACAATACCCGCCTATTGGCCTCAAATGTTTATTAGACTTAATAATATGGTTTTAATGACAGGAATATTTAAATTTACAAAAATACATATGCTTAAAAGAGAAAATAATTATACAAAAACTCTTTGACAGGAGGAGTGATCTAAAAAGTATATACATTTAACAGTATTTACAATTTATACAAATTTATATACATATTTACAAGGTAATTTACATTATTTACATATTTACAAATTAACGAGTGAGCTCAGGGCCGTCTTAAATTGGATCCCAAATGGGGTTTGTGGAGTGTGGTGATGTGGTGGAGGAGGGTGTTGGGGTGAGTACGAAGTTTGCCAGTGACTTTGTTTTTCATCTTGGTTATGAATGTGTCTAACGTGTCTATGTTGTATGTTTTGTGTAGGGTGTTGATGTTGCAGCGACGTGATGTGTGCGTGGCGAGGCGGATGCATTTGTTTTGAGTGACTTGTAGTTTGTGTAGTAGTGAGGGTGATGCAGAGTGCTAGATTTGGGATGCGTGGGTGATGGAGGAGCGGATTAGGGCTTTGTACGTGAGGAGTTTGGAATCTTTGGAGAGGGAGTTGGATTTGAAAAGATGGAAATAACGCCCGAGTTTTCTTCTGGCCGTGGAATTAGCTTGTTTAATGTGCTCATTCCATGTCACTCTTTTATCCAGGCGGAGGCCGAGATATTTGACGGAGTTGGAGAAGGGGATGGGATTTGAGCGGATAGTTATGTGGGAAGGGAGGTTTCGTTTATGGGTGAAGATTATGCCCTCTGTCTTGGCCGCGTTAACTTTTATTTTCCACTGCTCCAGTCGGGAAATGATGAGGTGGGCGGCGTTTTGGAGTCGACTGCAGGCTTTTGCTGGGGATGGGGATGAGGAATAAAGGGCTAGGTCGTCAGCAAAACCTGCAATTTGGACGTTTTTGGGAATGTCGTGGAAGACGTGGGAAATGTATATTTGAATAGAAGGGGAGAGAGGACAGACCCTTGTGGGACCCCAGTAGGGATTGTGATTGGGGGGGATGAGGAGTGGTTAATCTTAACGAGGATTTGTCTGTTGGAGAGGTAGGAAATGATAAGCTTACAGAAGCAGGAAGGGATTTTAAGGTCAATTACTTTGGATATAAGGCCCTCGATCCAGACGGAATCGAAGGCCTTTTCGTTGTCCAGGAGAAGCAGAGCGGTCGAGTACTTCCCCTCGTGGTTTTGGGTGATACCATCCACCACTCTTGCGAGTTGGTGGACGGTAGCGTGGAGCGCCACCTCCCCCAGTCAACCGTCGCTTGTCAAATATATTTATAATATTTATAAGTGTGTGTGATTTGTTGCCGTCAGTAAGAATAAGGTTGAGGGATGTCGAGGGTAGTTCAAATGAGAGATGTTTTATGTGCCAACGTTTTGAAGAATTTATTTCTTCATCAACAGGGCCTAAAATCAGTTTCACAATATAAAATTAATAGAAGTTATCGATATAGTTATTTTTATACCTAGGTGTTTTTACAACCGGGAATATACCTACTAAGTATATAACAATGTTATATACTCTGTGCTTTATATGTCATATAAAGCACAGAAAAATGAACTTTAAGAAAAATTGTTGACAGACGAATTTTGATTTCTTGAAGTTTCACAATGTAAAAGTTGAATGAAGTTTCACAATCAAAATTCGTCTGTCAACAATTTTTCTTAAAGTTCATTTTTCTGCGCTGTATATATTATATACTTAGTATATTCCCGGTTGTAAAAAAAACAACCTAGGTATAAAAATAACTATAACGATAACTTCTATTAATTTTATATTCTGAAACTAATTTTAGGACCGACCCTCGACATCCCTCAACCTTATAATATTTATATATTTTCGTATATTGTACGAACAAAATCGTAATTTTGGAACGATCGTGGTCCTAAAATCAACCTGAGATGATCTCTTTTCCGTTTAGATCATTGCATAGTGATAGGGGGAAAGTTACGGTTCGAAACTCGCCAGTCGAGTATACTACCATATTCAATGGTATTCAGGGTGTGTGTTAAGTGGTGGACCACCTTCCCTCATTTCCTTATTTAGCTACGTAAAAACACGGGACCAAAGCCGTTCTTTATCACTTTTCGTTTAGAATTCAGGAAAAATACTCAGCGGGCGCAATTGACACTAACTTCATTTTTCACATAAGAACCCCCCCTTTTTTATTGCAGATTCGGATTCTACGCAAAACTTAATGAGAATTTGACACCTCAATCGATTTTTCACGGCGCGCAAACCTACCAGCAACCGCTCAACCGTGAATTACGCATAGATCTGAATTTTGGGAACCCAGAGTGTGGCACATGAAATGTCATCACTTTTTTCACGCTGAATTACGTGGTGATATCAATTTTTTATTTGAATTGATTTACACGAGATTACAGCCTAAAACTTGGTCGTTTTTTAAAAGGAAAATCACCTTAATCTGGCTCTCGATAATTTTAAGTTAGATGACCCTGAGTTGGCTGGTCGTCCACTGGGAGCGGAAAGCTGCGAACTGAGAAGCAACGCGTTCGTGCGATTGGCGTGGGTCCACTCAGTCCGTCCAAACGCGTAGACGAGATGTCCCTTCGGAACGGTTTTTGCTCAGTTAGCGTAGTGCTAAAATTACGAAATTTCGTTTACGGGTACGGACGAACCCCGCAATGATCCTCGAAACTTTTCACAAACCTAGATCAAGGGGAAGGGGTTCAAAACTAATAATTTAATTTAAAAATTTTAAAATTACCTATTTTGAATTTTTTAAAATTTCAAAACTCGAAAAATTCAGATGAAACGGTGTATTTTTCATTTCATATTTAGATAGAGTTTATTTTTTAGAATTTTTCAATACCATCCACAGCTTTGTACGACCAGCCGTTCGTTCACAATGACGGCTCAAAGTTGGAGCAGATCGAAAATCGTCAAGATGAGAGTGAATCGTGAGGCGTCGGGTCAACTTTTCAAAAAGGCTCAGCTGATTCAAACAGCACATGGTATTCAAATATCGATTCAATAAGTAATATTTAATAATAATTATTAATAATGAAGCACAAAAATTATTAATAACCAACAATAAATATTAATAATTTACACTACTGGATAATAATTATTGATAATTAATGATAATTCATAATAATAATTAATCTATCATTCAGTAATCTAGACAGAAGGGTGATCTGTACGTTGTGTCAAGGATTTGTTTGGAATAGAGAAGAACCGCCAATACCTAGAGGGTTATGAGTTTACAGTCATAATAATTATGAATTATTCTTGCCTTTATGAATATATAAGAATTATTCTTGCCTTCGTTGGTTATTGAGTTTGGATAACCCCTCAGGTCGACTAGCACGGTGGGTTCTTCGTTTACAACCGTATCGTTTTCAAATAGAATACCAAAAAGGCAAATTTAATTGTGTTGCAGATGCGTTGTCCCGAATTTCAAGTCACAAGGAAGCCCTCAATGCCGTTTGTATCGCCTCCGTCGAACCTAATTCTTCCAAGACATCAACCGAAGACCCTTGGTATGACAGGAAACTATATAAAGTACAGAAATGTCCCGATGTCCATCCAGATTGGAAGGTAGAGAACAAAAACTTGTTTTATCTTCGGAAATCGTTCCTCAAAGAGGAACTGGAAGATCCCAGCGAAGAATGGAAACAAGTTGTTCCGTGGAACTTACGTTCTAAAATTTTGCAGGAGTGTCATGACAATCCTCAAACGGGTCACCTTGGTGTGGCAAAAACCCACTGGCGAATCGGCCGACTCTATTTTTGGCCGGGTAATTCCACTTCAAAAGGGCATATGTTCCCTAGGTACCTAACATCTCCCTGGGAAATTGTGTCTGCTGATTTAATGGACCCATTCCCAACAAGTTCAACGGGTAACAAGTATCTATTAGTATTTGAGGATGTTTTCACCAAATGGGTCGAATTGATCCCCATTCATTCCGCTACGTCCAATGTGATCTTGGATAAATTCAGATCTGTAATCTTAAACAGGTTTGGTACCCCTTGTCGCTTGATTACCGATAATGCTAGCAATTTCGTTAGTTCGTCTGTTCGTTCTCTAGCTCAGTCGTGTGGAATTAAACATCAAACAACGCCTCTCTACCATTGCCAGGCGAACCCGACAGAACGAGCTAATGGGAACATCCGTCAACTTCTTATTACGTACCTTGACCAAGAAAAACATACAAAATGGGACGTTTACCTCGGTGAACTACAATTTGCTCTGACCAGCGCTGTGCACAGTTCCACCAGATATTCCCCTGCATTTCTCAATTTTGGACGTGAAATCAAACCTATGAAATCTCAGTTCAGAAGTACTACACTTCGTGACAGCGATCCCCCGTGCGTTGCTCCGGACACTGACGAGTGGGCGGCTAGAATGAGGAAACTCTCAGACATCATCCATCTAGTGGAGGAGAATCTTCTAAAATCCAGCTCCCAGCAGAGTCGACGTTACAATCTCCGACGGTGTAACGGAAGTTTCAAAGTGGGTGACCAAGTTTTACACAAAACCTTTACCTTATCGTCAGCTGACAATCGAGTTGAAGCCAAATTGAATCCCAAGTATGAAGGACCTTACACCGTAACTTCAGTAAGCCCGGGAAGAACCTGCCAGCTATCAGATGCTCAAGGCCGAAACGCCGAATTGAAAATTTACCGACCACCTCAACCACTTGAGGGGGGAATGATTGGACCTTTTGGATATGAGTTCAACCAATCTCAGTGTCACACCTGCTCGCCACGTGAATGCGTCTTCTTTCTTTCTTCACCCGACACCGCCGTATGAGTTTCGTCGACCGAAGGAAGGTTCGCTGATGCCGAGCACCAAATGAAGATTACCACATACCCTGCCTGTCATATATACAAAGAAGTCTTCCCGCCTTCATCAAAACGGAGATGGTTCACACAACTGACTGGATCACACTCAAAGAATTTTTATAAGTCGATATGTAGGTTAAGATCCGGACACGGATTGTGTCAAGCATATCTACAAAAAATCAGGCAATCGGACTCAGACGACCGGCCAGCATTGCGTCGAAGTGGAAACACTTGAACACATCATCTTGGTCTGCCCAGCATATTCAGAAGAAAGAAAACGAATGTTCACAAAAATAGATGCTCTGAATACCACCACTCTCCCATTCAACCTCATCTCACTCCTGGGTGCAAGTAACATGCTAATATATAAGTACATTTTTGATTTTATTTTAGAGGCAAATATTAATGTATAAAATAATTTTAATTTACTGCAAAGAATACTTTGTCTGACTTCATTTATGGCTAATTTCGGCAGAATGTATTTATTTTTACGATGCCAATAAAAAAGGGGGGAAAAAATCGACGGGCTGTATAAAATCTCCGTCGACGTCAGCGCCTACCAACCCGACTTCCAGGAGTATCAGGACACGGCAGAGAACAGATGCGTGCAGGCCAAATAGCAGCGAGCCAAGTTCTCAGGAGGCAGCACCTGTTGAAAGAAGAAAACGTGGTCGACCGAAGAAAGGTACGCTGATGCCGAGCACCAAATGAAGGAAATGATTCTCTAAAATCAATTTTTAAATGCCGATTTTTATAGGTGAATTGATTTTATTACCACCTATTACCTACCATACGTCCATTGATGTTTATCATGGTTTGTCCTGACAATGAAACTACAGACCTATTGCTCTGCAAACCGCGGCCACATCCGTTCCCTCGGAAAGTCTCTTTTCCAAGGCAGGGAAGATAGTGTAGCGACACTACAGTTTATTTTTGGTGGTTTACTTTTACAATTACATTATTTCATTTCTTCTAACCTTTGCTTTTTTTTAAATTATTCATTACGATTAGAAACAAACAAATATAATCAAGTGAATACATTTTGTGGCGATAATATCGCTGTATCGATATCGCCGTTGAATATCAAGTGTTCGACTTCAACAACCAAATGGCAAGGAGACCAGGAACTCGTCGAAGGTGCAGTTCATCGTACCTACAGAATCTCACTGACGAGATCCGAGGGAGTCAGAAGACTCGGAGATCGAGGATGTGCCTTCGATGGGCCAACAATGCTCCGAGATTACCTGCCCACGAACAAGTAAGCGACTTGATTCATCTTTTAGACTTGATAAGTTATTCCTTGATAACTTACAACTTGATAAGTTATTAAATACCTACCATACACGAGTGAACAGCATCACTAGATGGATGATCCAGGAGGAGGGGGAGCGATTCCCTCTCCGAACAATACACTTCCACTATCCAACACAAAAACAAAAGATGATAAGACAGATTCATTTCTCTCTACTAAGGAATTCCAAGATAGAGTAATAACAAATCGATTTCGAAAAGAAGACAAAGGTCCGTTTTTTATCTTTGTTGAAGGAAAAGAGACCAACATTGGTAAAACACATCCCATGGCTTTCGGCCGATGGTTGTTTACATCAACAAAAATTGATCCTCGAACTATTACCAACGTCAATAGCGTTGGCGGAAACAGATTCAAAGTAGAACTGTCAACAGCCTCTGCCGCAAACCAACTACTCAGCCACCCAGCATTCGCAAATAACCAATTTTTGGCCTATATACCAGACTCACTGATCTATAAGACTGGGGTTATTCGAAATGTCGATACCACTCTGGATGATGAAGAAATATTGCGATCGATGGTTTCTCCAATACCAGTCAAACGAATTCGACGGCTGTCAAGGATTATTGTAGCGGAGGACGGATCCAAATCAAGAAAAAAACTACCTACGTGCTTCATTTCGTTTGATTCACAAAGTTTACCAGAGTATGTGTCCATTTATGGTCACCGATGTCGAGTCGATGTTTACGTTCCCCCTGTTCGGCGATGTAATCTTTGTCATCGAGTAGGACACGTTCATTACCAATGTAAAAGCGGTGTACGCTGTCTCCACTGCGGTGAGAGTCACCAGACGGACTCATGCCCAAAAAAAGAAGAAAAATTGAATAATTGTATCAACTGCAAGGGTGCAAATCATAAAGCCAACAGCAATGAATGCCCCTTATATCTAGACAAAGTACAAAAGAAGAAACTTGCGGTTATGGCAGGTTTGACGCATCAGTGGTAACATCCAATCGATTCCAAGCGATCGCACGACCAGCAGAAGAAGACGAATACCCTGAATTACCTAATATACTCGTAGTCAACAATACTGCACTTAAACGAAACCGCAAACCAACGCGCTCATCTCCATATACGAGACCCGATGGTCGCTACCCAACAAAACACCACTCAAAAATCTATGATTCAACAGACGAGAGCTCGCATTCCCGTAAGGATAATACCATCCCTGTAAGAATCCCAACACGGCACCCGCCCCTTACACCCTCGTCTGAACACAAAGAGGGGCAAGAGATGGAAGTCGACTCTCAACAAATTCATCAAATCTCTCAAGAAATTGTTAGCTACTTTTTGTCTCAGTCAAACCAGCCTCCAACTCGAAATACAGAAATCATCAACACGATCTCAAATACAATTCTCAATAACCTAGAAACTTTCAAAAACTCACATGACACTAATCCCCCATAGCAGCTTCCACTGCTCACATTCAGCACCTACACCTTTTCCACATATTAAAATAACTAATAATATCAATAATGATTCTTGGATATCCACTCGTGTCATGTGGAACATCATAACATCATAAAAGAGCATCTTTGGTTGCCATGTCTGTATACATATTATGTATACAGACATGGCAACCAAAGATGCTCTGTCTCCAAAATTTATTTTTCCTGCATTCCAAAAATATCATCTCACCGAATAGGTTCATATTTAATTGAATATAAGGTTTATCAGTTTCCACTGCATATTAACTCTCCATCCTGGTATGCCGAGAATGGCCCTATTGCTGACAAGAAGACAATACACATCATGAAAAAAGTGTACTTTGATCAATTTAATACTTGGAAACAGTACCGCAGTATAGATTGGAGAGAGAGCGAGGTGATTTGGGGCAAGACTATCCTCAAGAGGAAGGAAGTGCAGACAAGAGATCCTCTAGTGGATGTTCCTCCGAGCCTGGTGACTAGGTCGATATTATACGTACTAGGAGCCACGGAAGACAGACCTAGGCTAATGAAGAAGTCTCTAGAGGAATTGACTGCACTAAGGGATAGTCTTACTGATCCAGGTATGTCGCTATTCAGGCAGTACAATCTTCTTAGAAGTTGTCTAACAAGGGAGATGAAGTTTCTGCCTATGTGTAGTAATTTTCCAAGTGCCTTGTTGAAAATCTCGCCTGCTTCGTCAGGCTCTAACTATGCTATGCGAGCTCCCAAGTTAGGAAAAATCGTTTCTGAGGATGCAGAAATATTGAAAAAAGCTTGCGCTTCTGTGATGCGATGCTATCTTGATTCAGAAGATGCAGTGTTAACAGACATTGACGATTGCACTCTAGACGGAGCAGGGTTTTGTGATCTAGTGAGAAAGAGCACCAGTTTAAACATCTATGTCAGAGATTTAAAAGGGCTATTAAAAGTAGAAATCCCGATATTCATCAGCTGTGGGCAGTTTCACTTTAATGTGGAGGATCATGAGCCTATTTACGCGATCGTGCATTACTCAGACGGCCAGCCAGTATATGTCGACAAAGCTGCCTACGCATTGGCCTTTCAAGGATACGAAACCCAGGGCTATGTCAAACTAAGAGAGGGCCATGTGCATGCGATGTCCATTAACTACTGTTCCCTAGAAACATTCAAACGGTTAATTCTTAGCTTAGCTGAATTTATCAGCTGGGAGGCCAGGTCAGACATGACACAAAAGGAGAATGCTGCTCGCAGAGCCAGATTTCTTGGTGACAATCCCTTTGAGCTTTTTGGCCTGCGACCTCAACCTTGGAAAGCAGACTTGAAAATAGGGCCCTTGCAAGTCATGAATGCAGAGGTAAATTGGTTCCCTAGAGTAGTGATGAGGTTGGCTTCTGCTAATATCTTCAAAACACCAAAAGGCCTCAAGATTCCCATGGCAAAGATTGACAGAAATGCCACTCATCCGCCCACCTTTGACTGCCCATTGGGTTGGTTGAGTGACGGATATAACGCAATTGAAGTTCTACGCATGAAGACGATGTACTACCTTGCTCACTTCTCTGACTTACGAATGCGAGTGGGCAATCTCGAATGGAAATACAAGAATAAAGCACTAGTGAAGTATATAAGCAATCCAGGACCAGTTGCAGCCAGGACCCGCGCTGAATGTACACTCCTGCTAGAAGTATTGGAAGGGTTCGAAAATGACTGGTGGCAGAAGAAATATTAATGGGTACCAAGGCTTGCTTGTGCATTCTCTATTGTTTCTGCTACTCTGATAGTAGGGGAGCATCCATATCTTCAGTGGACAACATCATTTACGCAGGTCAAGATGTCAGAACCAGCTTTGATAAGGGGCTGATAATGTATTCCGTAAGCTACTTGTCACAATTCAATTCATGCTACGGCAACGAACATTGGGCCGCCGCCAAAAGAGTACTAAGGTACTTGAAAGGTACGAAATCGCTGTGTCTGACATACCGCAAGGCAGGAAACCCGGTGTCGGGACTCACGGACGCCAACTGGGGGAACTGCGTTGACGGTAGATCATATACAGGCTACTGTTTCAGCTACGCAGGAGCTGCAATCAGTTGGGAAGCGAGAAAACAGCGCACAGTCGCCAAATCCACAACGGATAGCGAATACATGGCGCTAAGTGAGTCTGCAAGTGAAGCCATCCACTTGAAAAATCTGGCCAACCACGTAGGACTGAAGCAGGAGTTTCTGCAGCTCTGGACGGATAACCAAGCCGCCAAGAGCTGGGCTCTGAACCCGGTTGTCAACGGGAAATCAAAACACATTGCCATCAAAATGCACTACATACGAGAAGTCGTCGAGAATGGTGATGTGAAAATCGACTACTGCCCCACAGAAGACATGACAGCGGACATATTCACCAAGTCTCTGGCTGGACCTAAATTCTTCCAATTCCGAGAGAAGCTGGGACTACGTGACAGCCACTCGTGAGGGGGAGTCTTGGATATCCACTCGTGTCATGTGGAACATCATATGTATACAGACATGGCAACCAAAGATGCTCTGTCTCCAAAATTTATTTTTCCTGCATTCCAAAAATATCATCTCACCGAATAGGTTCATCTTTAATTGAATATAAGGTTTATCAGTTTCCACTGCATATTAACTCTCCTAGAATGATTAACACACAAATACAGTTTTTACAATGGAATGCCCGATCTTTGGCTAGCAATAAGCCTTGCTTGGAACACTTCCTGGAATCGAATCCTGTGACAGCGGCTGCTGTGGCAGAGACATGGTTTCACCCTAGCAGAAACTACTCGTTCAGAGGATATAATCTACTCAGGCATGACCGACACGATGGGAGATCCGGCGTCGCTCTTCTGATCAAGGAGGGCATTGAGTATACACCACTCAATGTAACGTGTGGAATCCCCGATTTCTTTATAGTGGGCGCGACTCTTACACTATCTACAAATCACAAACTTAACTTAGTATCAACTTATAATAGTCACAGAAACCGCATCTCACAGAACCAATGGAACACTCTATTCAATATGATACCACGTCCTTGCTTGATTACTGGTGACTGGAACTGCCATCACAGGCTGGCCGGTTCATCCTACACTGATGGAAAAGGGGTGTCCCTTTTTGCAGCTGCTTCAGAGTCAGATCTTATATATCTAAACGACGGATCTCCGACGCTAGTCCCATCAGCTTCCCAGCGCACGAATTCCGCGATCGACATAACTTTTTGCTCACCTAATCTCGCGTCCAGTATCACATGGGAAGTTTTAGAAGACCCCCTTGGGTCGAACCATTGGCCCTCGCTAATGAAAATGTCAACATATGAGAATATACTTCCCACTATCCCTACACGGAGGTGGAACCTACACAAAATGGACTGGGATAAATTCGATTCACTTCTTTCAAGTAAGATAAATTTAATAACGAATCCCACGATAGACTACAAAACGTTTATGGCATTAATAGAGGACGCCTGTAATCAATCCGCTCCGGCCTGCAAACCAAATACCAAGAAACCGATTAGTCCGTGGTGGAACGAAGAATGTGCAGAAGCAACACAGAACAGGAAGGTAGCTTACAGAAACTATTAATCAAATCCTTCCTACGAAAACTACCTATTTGCAAAAACTAAAGCAGCACTAGCAAAACGGATAATTTTGAGTCGAAAAAGGGAGACATTCCGTCAATACTGTAGCAATCTCAATAGAACCACCCCACTCAAAGAGATTTGGAACCAGATTAGAATCCTACAAAATGCGAAACTACACAGAACCTCTAAACACGTTAGAAATGGAAACCTAATAGCCGAGTTCCTACAAAAATTGACGCCAGACTGGGTCCCTTCCGAACCGATCAACATGGATCGGAACCGAGAAAATCCAGAAAGTATATTTGAAACCCCATTTAGCATACAAGAACTCCTGGCTGCAATCCCTTCAAAAACCAACTCTGCTCCCGGAAAAGATGGGATGGTATATCAAGTGCTAACAAACTTACCCGCGGAATTCAAACGAGCACTTCTCAACATCTACAATGATTTCTGGAACACTGGAAATGTCCCGGAATCCTGGTCTGATTATCTCATCATCCCAATCCAATAACCAGGGAAACCAAGAGATCAGGTTGATTCTCTCAGACCAGTCTCACTGGCCTCCTGCCTGATGAAAACGTATGAGCGATTGATAAAGTTTCGATTCCAATGGTGGCTAGAACATAATCACAAACTACCAAATTCACAATATGGTTTTCGATCAGAGAAGTCTACAATTGACGCTGTAAACGAGTTAGTAACGGATATCCAAAATGGATTCACAAGAAACAGATCAACGATGGCCCTTTTCCTTGATATTAAATCAGCATACGATGACGTTCTGCTGCCTACTCTGAACGAAAAATTGAAAGAAATCGGAACCCCAAACCGGTTCACAGACCTCATTACCAAAATGTTTGAAGGAAGGAACATATTCATAAAGGTAGAAGACGCTATAGTTGGACCTAGAAGAGCGTGGAGGGGATTACCTCAGGGTACCGTGCTTAGCACATTGCTATATATCGTGTATGTTGCTGGGATTGAAGACGTGTTACCTAGAAACGTTAAAATTATACAATATGCTGACGACATCTGTCTGTACACCACAGACCCCGAGACGGACATATGTAAAGACCTACTCTGCCAATCGGTCCACTCAATTATCAGCTTTTTGAACGAATTAGGACTTTCTTTATCCATACGGAAATCTGAAGTATGTCTATTCACCCGACGGCGGATAAATATCGGCGAACGAATGACCCTGGGTGGACTGGAATTCCCTTGCTCATCAAAGGTGAAATTTCTAGGAGTACATCTCACACGACGTTTGAATTGGAATCTTCATATTGATGAAACGGTAACAAAAGCTGAAGCATACACAAATGTCTTGAGATCCTTTACATCCACAGCCTGGGGAGCGGATCCATCAACGGCTATGCTCTTTTACTATGCTACTATTAGAAGCGTATTCGACTATGGCTCAATATTCTACGCATCGGCACCCAAGACACAGCTCAATAAACTCGATAGAATCCAGTACAGGGCGTTACGAATAGCAACAGGAACTCTGAAGAGCACCCCCATCGCTGCACTATTGGCCGAGGCTGGAGAGCCCCCCCTCGAACTTAGGAGAGATTTGCTCGCCAATCGTTATTTGGTATCGATTTCCAGTAGGAACGAATCCATGTTGAACAATATCAGATCACTAGCCATCGACACGCTGACTGAACGCTACTGGATGAAGAAAGATACACCACTCCTTTGCAGGAGTTTTGCAACCTTTATACCACAACGGATAATAGCACCACCATGTTTCCCACATACAGATTTAAACGTGAACTTTGCACAAGCCCTTAGATGCCACTGGGAAAAATTCCATAATACCCACCCATCAAAAAAGAGTTGGTTTAGGTCAGCCCCGTCAACCGCAACCACTTATTTCTTAAAAACTATTATAAGACTAAGAACTGGGCACGCTCTATGCAAGTCATACCTATACAAATTTCATTTAATTGATGACAACATATGTGAGGCTTGCAACTATGAAGAGGAGTCTATGGAACACATATTTCTCAATTGCCCTACATACGAGGATAAGAGGATAACTCTGCTGGCGATGATACCAACACAAGTCATAGCTCCCTTCAACCTAGACACATTATTGTCGGATGAAAATTGGACAGTTTACGAAGCACTGTACAACTTCCTGCAGGACATCAACCACAAAGTGTAACTAAAGACAATTATTTTATTTTAGACCGCTATGTTATATATAATTTACCAAATTGAAGCATAACTTAGAAGAAGAAAACGTGGTCGACCGAAGAAAGGTACTCTGATGCCGAGCACCACATGAAGGAAATGATTTTCTAAAATCGATTTTTAAATGCCGATTTTATAGGTGAATTGATTTTATTACCACCTATTACCTACCATACGTCCATTGATGATTATCATGGTTTGTCCTGACAATGAAACTACAGACCTATTGCTCTGCAAACCGCGGCCACATCCGTTCCCTCGGAAAGTCTCTTTTCCAAGGCAGGGAAGATAGTGTAGCGACACTACAGTTTATTTTTGGTGGTTCTCTTTTACAATTACATTATTTCATTTCTTCTAACCTTTGCTTTTTTTTAATTATTCATTACGATTAGAAACAAACAAATATAATCAAGTGAATACATTTTGTGGCGATAATATCGCTGTATCGGTATCGCCGTTGAATATCAAGTGTTCGACTTCAACAACCAAATGGCAAGGAGACCAGGAACTCGATCTCGGAACTCGTCGAAGGTGCAGTTCATCGTACCTACAGAATCTCACTGACGAGATCCGAGGGAGTCAGAAGATTCAGAGATCGAGGATGTGCCTTCGATGGGCCATCAATGCTTTCGAGTGGACCAATCCAAATTGCTCCCCGTCAAAGGAAAAAGGAGTCTAAAAAAACGACGGGCCATATAAAATCTCCGTCGACGTCAGCGCCTACCAACCCGACTTCCAGGAGTATCAGGACACGACAGAGAACAGATGCGTGCACGCCAAATAGCAGCGAGCCAAGTCCTCAGGAGGCAGCACCTGTTGGAAAAAGGAAACGTGGTCGACCGAAGGAAGGTACTCTGATGCCGAGCACCAAATGAAGATTACCACATACCCTGCCTGTCATATATACTAAGAAGTCTTCCCGACTCCATCAAAACGGAGATGGTTCACACAACTGACTGGATCACACTCAAAGAATTTTTATAAGTCGATATGTAGGTTAAGATCCGGACACGGATTGTGTCAAGCATATCTACAAAAAATCAGGCAATCGGACTCTCATATGCTCTGAATACCACCACTCTCCCATTCAACGTCATCTCACTCCTGGTTACAAGTGACATGCTAATATATAAGTACATTTTTGATTTTATTTTAGAGGCAAATATTAATGTATAAAATAATTTTAATTTACTGCAAAGAATACTTTGTCTGACTTCATTTATAGCTAATTTAGGCAGAATGTATTTATTTTTACGATGCCAATAATGAGGGGGGGAAAAATCGACGGGCTGTATAAAATCTCCGTCGACGTCAGCGCCTACCAACCCGACTTCCAGGAGTACCAGGACACGGCAGAGAACAGATGCGTGCAGGCCAAATAGCAGCGAGCCAAGTTCTCAGGAGGCAGCACCTGTTGAAAGAAGAAAACGTGGTCGACCGAAGGAAGGTACTCTGATGCCGAGCACCAAATGAAGATTACCACATACCCTGCCTGTCATATATACAAAGAAGTCTTCCCGCCTCCATCAAAACGGAGATGGTTCACACAACTGACTGGATCACACTCAAAGAATTTTTATAAGTCGATATGTAGGTTAAGATCCGGACACGGATTGTGTCAAGCATATCTACAAAAAATCAGGCAATCGGACTCTCATATGCTCTGAATACCACCACTCTCCCATTCAACGTCATCTCACTCCTGGTTACAAGTGACATGCTAATATATAAGTACATTTTTGATTTTATTTTAGAGGCAAATATTAATGTATAAAATAATTTTAATTTACTGCAAAGAATACTTTGTCTGACTTCATTTATAGCTAATTTAGGCAGAATGTATTTATTTTTACGATGCCAATAATGAGGGGGGGAAAAATCGACGGGCTGTATAAAATCTCCGTCGACGTCAGCGCCTACCAACCCGACTTCCAGGAGTACCAGGACACGGCAGAGAACAGATGCGTGCACGTCAAATAGCAGGGAGCCAAGTCCTCAGGAGGCAGCACCTGTTGGAAAAAGGAAACGTGGTCGACCGAAGGAAGGTACTCTGATGCCGAGCACCAAATGAAGATTACCACATACCCTGCCTGTCATATATACAAAGAAGTCTTCCCGCCTCCATCAAAACGGAGATGGTTCACACAACTGACTGGATCACACTCAAAGAATTTTTATAAGTCGATATGTAGGTTAAGATCCGGACACGGATTGTGTCAAGCATATCTACAAAAATTCAGGCAATCGGACTCTCAGATGCTCTGAATACCACCGCTCTCCCATTCAACGTCATCTCACTCCTGGGTGCAAGTGACATGCTAATATATAAGTACATTTTTGATTTCATTTTAGAGGCAAATATTAATGTATAAAATAATTTTAATTTACTGCAAAGAATACTTTGTCTGACTTCATTTATAGCTAATTTCCAGATCCGAGGGAGTCAGAAGACTCGGAGATCGATGATGTACCTTCGATGGGCCAACAATGCTTTCGAGTGGACCAATCCAAATTGCTCCCCGTCAAAGAAAAAAGGAGTCTAAAAAAACGACGGGCCATATAAAATCTCCCTCGAAGTCAGTGCCTACCAACCCGACTTCCAGGAGTATCAGGACACGGCAGAGAACAGAATTGGAAGGTTCGTCAAGTGGTGAAAAAGTGATATCCTGGTGTGCGTCTGTACAGTGATTTTAAGGTTTCCACGATTAGACAACTTTTCATAAAGTCCCTCCTACTGTTGTATTATAAATCTCCTTGTGTCGTTTTCGACTTGCACAACCATGATTATGGTACGCGCTTTAGATTGGTAGGTAATGTGGGTAACCCTAAGCCAGCTTTGACGCTGACAACCAGGAGCCCTCAATTTATTATTTATTATTATATATTATGTTGCATCGCCGTTTGACAAGTGGGTTAAGATCAACTACTCTCTATTCTCGCTCATCTTATAAGAAACAAATTTTTTCATGGCTAATTGAGCTAGGGGTAAAAGAGGCTGAGAATATTATTCTGAGTATCTCCTCATGAGAATCTAGAAATGAGATGTTTCTATAAATGTTGTTTGCATGATAGGTATTTTCTTAGATCGGCTCTTGCGGGGCGCGACGGGCATTGCCTATAGCCCCGCAATAAGGTTTAATGATGAACTCATTCGATTTATATGTATATTATTGTATTCTAACTTGAAATAAATAAAAAAAAATAATAAAAATTGTTGAAGTTTTAGTAGTAATGTGTATTTAAAAATTGAATTGTGGCAACACTGATTCCCCTTATTAGTCTTTTCACGGTTATCTCTCGAGAAGTTTACTTTTGTGTTCCAAAAAGGTTACTAAAAGATTATGCATTCAAAGCCAGTTTTTTCAATTTCTTTTTGCTTTTCAATAAAAGTTATCAACAACTATGTCGAACAATTACTTTTCCATTAAAAATAAAATCCAACATGAGCTCTTGGACTCGGAATTTCAAAAGAGAAGAGTCCTCGACAAGATTCTTTCTTTGACTCAGAGGGAATGAAAACTTCCCCCCGAATTCTAATACAGTGCTCCAGTTCCTTTTCAAAACAAAACAAATAAAATAAAAATAAACTGTAGTGTCGCTACAATAGTTTTTCCCTCACGTAACCAGCTCGGTGGGAAGCTGGTTTCGAAACCGATTTTTCTTCTGAGTGTTGAAGATAACATGTCGTGCTTTTAGCATAGAACATGCTTCAGCCTTGAGCTAAATGGCAAATAGAGTTACATTTTTCGGAGACGGCGATGTGTCACGAAATTTTGCAATGATTTCCACATACAACCAAGTCGTTACTACGGAACTTTATCTTCATCATTCGTGTTTGTAGAAAAATTGTCGCAAGGCCCGAGTTTAAGTGGTTTGTTTTTGTGGTAATTTTTAGTTTTCTCCACTGTTAACCTTTCGTTCATAATAGAAAAGGGGGTGTAGTCCTACTATCGTATACCTGCTCTCCTTTAGAGTTACCCCCCTCCCACGTTCATACTCCACCCTCTTAAAATCACGTCATCCTGGGGATAATTTATAACTATTTTCCTTTCCTTCAGAATAGTTCATCGCTGCCTTTCGAGCGCATAATAGGTCCTATCTCCTAGCCAAATTCCCCGATTTGTCCATCAATACACATCAAAGACATAACGAACATTATTTTATTTTTTTTAATCGCGACTCACTATTGCAATTCTTACCGATACCAGTCCATTTATTAAATTCAATTATCCATAGATAGATGGCCTGCGATATATACTAGATAATATCTATACCTAACATCTTAGATATATTATATCTATGTTGTGTTAAGATATACCTATAAGCCTCCACCTGTAATAGAAGCTGAGTGGATCGTTTTAATTTCTGTTACAGATTGATTGATAATAAGATAATAATTTGAGGAATGGAGACAATTGGAATAAGGCGTCTTGATATTATGGGAAAGAGGGTTCGAGAGAATTTGGTTTTTTGTCAAACTATAATTGGAAACCTTAAGCACGATGAAACTAGACTGGTTGAGAAAAGGGATAAAGTACCTATATTACAATTGAGAATGTCAGTAGAACGTTTACAGAAGGAGATACAAAATTTCATGTCAATTCATAAAGAAGTTACCCCCGAAATTGAGACAAAAATAGATGAATGGACAAGACTACAGATTGAGGCAGAGGACGTCTTAGTAGAAATAGAGGTACACTATTCACAAAGCCAACCTGAAGAGTTCATCAGTCCGCTCAATCATACACAAATACTCGATTACCAAAACTTGAGATGACAAAGTTTGACGGAAATCTTTTGCGTTGGCATGAATTTTGGGACAGATTTTCGTCGGCGATTGATAATAGACCTGGAGAAGTAATGTGGATAAATTGTCGAATCTACTTAGCTTGATGGAGGGAGACGCTAAAAGAGCCGTCGAAGGATTGGATATCACAAATGCTAATTATAAAGTAGCAGTGGAGCGTTTGACTGAAAGATTTGGAAAAAGGGGATCCCTCATAGATGTTCATTATGTTGCGCTTCAACAAATCCCGAAATCATCTAAAGATATCAATGTATGTCGCAGAAAACTAGACGAAATAGAACGGCATTTACGCACCTTACATTCATTGGGAGAGCTACTATACTTGAAAATGGCTATGACCTCAGACGACCATTCGGTCTCAGAAATAAGATCGATGCAGGAAAAAGTTGTTTCAGCACGAGAAGCATCAAACAGAATGGTGTCCATGACGTCTGAGCCAATTCCCCTCAATATGATCAATAATCCACAACCGGCTAAGATAGACAGCAAAATACACACTAGACGCGACATACTCTGGGTTATAGCATCAGTATTTGACCCATGTGGCTTCAGTGCTCCTTTGACACTACCTACAAGACTTCTTCTCCAACGCCCATGGAAAGAACAAATCAAATGGGACAATTCTCTTCCACAATACTTTCATGAACAATGGGAAATTTGTAGGACGATGTTAAAAGGTATAATACACTTGTGGCTCCCTCGATACCACTTTTTCGATCTACAACCGATCCCACAAGATTGTTCATATGAACTTCATTGTTTTACGGATGCCTCTTTAGAAGCATATGTAGCTGTAGTCTATTTACGTATTTCTATACAGGATCACCATGAGCTGAGTATGGTGATGTCTCGCTCTCGTCTAACCCCACTAATGAGGAAAGAGTGTCTTACCATACCAAAATTAGAACTCTTAGCAGTAGTAATAGGCACAAGGCTTTTACAGTAGGTATGTCCTTAAAACTCACGACATACCCATTACTAGACGAGTTCTATGGACGGACAGTCAAGTAGTGCTAGGTTGGCTAAAATCCGAGCGACTGCTTCCACCATTCATTGCTAAACGTGTAGCTGAAGTAACCAACACTGAAGGCATACAATTTCGTTATGTCAGATCAGAACACAATCCTGCAGATATTGCTACCTACGCGTCCAGTGACCTCAAGTATTTTACCACAGTTGTGGCTCGTTGGTCCTGAATTTTTGAAATGGTTGGCTCAACATTGGCCAATACAAGACGGATTTCCTTATGCTAACCCAGATCTTGAATACCAGAATACCGCTAGTGATAGAAGATCTAAGAAGAAGAAGATCTAATAACCCTGATTGCTCAGCCCATACATACTATGTACACACTCCTCTGCCGTCTAAAGGTATTCAATTAGATCCAGATGCCCTGAAGGCTATCCAAGGTGAATATTACCCAGCTGAAATCAGAGAAAACGTTACACCAACTGCTAAGTCACTTGGCCTATACCTAGATGATGATGGGGTCCTGCGATGTAAAGGAAGATTCCAAAATGCAGAATTCACTATGGACCAAAAATATCCAATCCTCTTGCCCAAATTATCTCTAGACACACCCGAGATAGTTGAGCGGCTACACGAAGACAATCATCACGTAGGTGCGACACATACGCTATCCCTGCTCAGAAAAACTTATTGGGTACCCCAAGGACGATCGCTTGCTCAAAGGTGCTACATCAGTGTGCAAACTGTATCAAGTATGGAGGAGGCCCTTACCATCTACCCTGCATGCCCGCACTACCATCAGAAAGGGTAACCTTCAGCCCCCCATTTACTCACACAGGACTAGATTATTTCGGTCCTATGACTACATCTCAGCATAATGCGACATACAAACGATGGGGATGCATATTTACGTGCATGGCAGTGAGAGCTGTGACCGGTTCCTCCGCCACCGGTTCACTATTCCTCCGCCGCTGGCGCCGCCACACGACGAAGAGCTCCCTCACGGACGGCTAAGCCATGGAAGGGTGGCAACCCTGAGGACCGGGCCAGGGGCGTGGCGAAGACCACACGCTCCTCTGCCCCGGCCACCAGTGCGCAGACGTAAGCCTCCGCCTGGTACATAAACGGACATCATGCCCTCCGTGAGGCAGTTCTTCGCTCTCACCCAAAAGGGAGACATTAACTCGCTATATTCATATTTCTCTCCTGGTACGCGTACCATCCCGAGTACCGCGGTACGTGAAGTGGTTGGCGACAAGCCAGCGTGTTGTTTCGTGGTGCAGTGTGTCTAGTGAACTGAACTCTCCAATTGTCCCTGAGCCCTCAGCCCTGAGCCCGTAAGCCTTAAGCGTAGCAATATGGTGTAAATCTACCTAATTCTTGATCGACATAGCTGTAACGTCAATAGAGTCATTTAACTTCATTTGTACTAACTTCTTTATTTTCAATTGTATAACTTCTTTGGCTGTCGAAATTTCTGTCAACTTCCCCAATCCTATGATACTCAGTATCCCATACAAGTCCTCCAAGACCCTATATCCGAATGCTGACGTTCGGCGCTACCAATGTAATTTACTCATTATATTAGTTTGAATATGTTACCTAGTTCTTTCTGAAACCTAACTACCCAGAAAGGTGTCCTACGAAAATCGTAGGTGGTGGCAGCAAAACAACTTAATTCCTATTTTAGTTTTCTTTATTTTCATTAACTCTTCAAATTCTCAGTACCGACTCCTTCAGAGTCCGGTTACAGAGCCATACATATTGAACTAGTCAACGACCAATTGACATTCCGCAGGTTCATGGCTGCAAGAGGGACACCCTAACTTGTTGTATCGGATAACGCTACGAACTTTAAACTAGCAGCATCTTTTGTAGATTCACCACAGACCCGTCAATATAATACACACCGGAAATTCATACCCGCGTTATCTCCATGGTATGGCGGCTTTTATGAAAGGCTGATCGGACTGGTCAAAAACTGCCTGCGACGAACATTGGATCAGTCTCTACTCGCAGGCAATCAACTTAGAACTGTCCTCCATGAAATACTAGACCACTGACCTCACTCTCAGGAGATCAGGAACCTATACTTACTCCTGCCCATTTCCTCAACACATGTGGTCCGCCTGTTCTAGAATTGGACCAACTCCAACGACCACAAAGTACCTCTTATGCCAGAGAAAAAATCACTAGTTGTTGGAAGAAATCGGAGGCGTATCTGCGTCAATTCCGCACCATGTTTGAAACGCACTACTTATCAAGCCTTAGAGAAAAACATAAGCTCCACCATAAACAACCGAGGATTTTGAGCAACCAGACACCAAAAGTTCAAGTGAAGGGGACACTGGAAAGTCGGAACCATTTCATCCGTCATAGCAAGCTCAGATGGTGCCATCAGAACTGCAAGAGTGACCTTTCCGAACGGTACTGTACTCAACCGATCCATTGGACACTTATACCCATTGGAAATGGATATCACAGACCATGAAACTGACAACAACTTTAATTGGACACATCAAATATCTCTGAACCAGACATTCTCAGCCCGCCTCAGTCCACCCCTGTGACTCCGATGGAAACTCCTGAGAATCAACCTATCAGCGACCAAGATCCTATCGTCAGACCTACACGAGCAGCTGCAAGAAGGGCTATCCAGAACATACGCACATGGACTAGAGCGATGTTCAATGTTGCATATACCTCACCAACCGTTGCTTAGACTCAAAAATATCGATACCTATGCTGCTCCAGCTACCATATACATTCTACCAATACATAATGTTATACAGATCCTTTTATGATACCTTTTCTTAACCTTCTGCATGGGGAGTGTCGCTAATACGAGAGTACAAAGATTCGTAAAAAACGGAGGACTATCCGATGAGTGGTGGGGGACAAGAGGCCTGACCCGTCGTATACTGAGAAGGGTTCAGTATGCAATAAGTGCTCCTTGGAGAAGGCGGTACCGTGAGTCTAGCTATTATATATTATTATATGCTATATGTATTAGATGATAAGAATGTTATACAATCGTAGATAACATGTTTCTATAAGTTATACAAAATTCGCATTGCTAGGACGGCAATGACGACACCCCTAAGCGGCTGAGCGTGGCTGGACCAGGAAAATACATGAAGCCCTAGAATACATGAAGCATAAAGCCTGGGAGTGCCAAGGCCCAGACCGCACTAAAGTATGTTTCAGATGCGAAGTGAACGGTACGATCAGGAGTGGATGAGAATGGGTAAAGGACTTGTTAGGCACAGCCGCCATATCGTCGTTGTCAGAGCAACATGGCACAACTTCCATTTTGGCCGTTTTGAGTTAGGGACGGTTCTAGATTCAAAATTTCGCGCCAGATCGATTGGTGAAATCAGGTTTTCGATAGGGTCGCTAGTTTCGTCGCAATCCGCAACAACGTCAACACTGCACAACTACTTTTGGTTGTCAACAAGACCTTGGTCTTCCCATGGTTTCATCCCCTTGCCCTATCCTTACCATCCTGTTGTACCTGCTGAGCAGCCCTTCTTCCCCTAGGATCCATGTTAATGGCGTCAGAAATCGACCCTTCCTCGATGCTGGAGGTTATATTTTCTGTTGCGGGAAAAGAAGTGTCTGTGTCGTCAAGTACTAATAAGGGACACAACTCTCATGAACCTGGTAATTAAAATTTTCTCATTTTCTGAACGGTATTCAGGACCATTGGAAATTTTATTTAAACTATCTACATCGGTGTTATTAGATATCTACAACGTCGGGTTACGTACTAGGTTGTGGCTATGTTATCCTCCGAGCAACAATTAGGTACCTACTGTTCCAAGTAACTTCTATGTTGATAACTCGTGTGCACGAACTCTTTAAATTCAGTGGAGAGCGATGATGTTGAGACCCAAAACTACTGCAAAATCAGTTGATGCTTTCAACTCAACGAATCAGACGGATATCTGCTAACTTGAAATTTCTCTGCATTTTCAGCCTCGCCACACATGGCTAATGATCAAACAACAGTCATGAGTGATGATTCGCCTTACAAAGTACCACTAGATTTAGGTGAGTTCATCACAATTCAGTATAATATTTTTAGGTATATTATAACGTAACAACTATAGTAAAACCTCGTTAAGACGCTCTTCAAGGGCCCGGTGCAAAAGAGCGTCTTGAGCGGAAAGCGTCTTACGCGTTTTTTCCTGTACCTTGGTTTGACCACTTTGATAATACTCTGATCTAAGGGCTGCAGTTTGGACGTGGCATTAGGTGGACGAAAAACGATGTTTATGTTCGTGACAGGGATGTCTTTTCTGATGTTCAGGGCAGTTGTCAATAAAAAGAATAACTTTTCTTTTCTGCTTACCGAAAATGACATACAAATCGAAGTGATCGTTCATTTTTGAAACAGCGAGGACACCGACTTTTTCCAATCACATCCAACATTGACGAGTGGTGAACTGAAAGAGGTAGAGACTGGGTCGAGGAGAAAATACCTACCAACAACTCACCCTGAAGATGGCTTAGAAAGCTGAAAGCTTAGAAATCATTTTCTCTCTTTTTACACTAAACCTACAACCCTCTAAATAAATAACGGTCAACAAGCCAAGGAGGATATGGACGAAATGAGTAATGAGTGACAGTAGCACTTGTACAAGCCAAAACTGTCACATTTTTCCACCATGGCATGATTCATTGTTAAAAACAAAAGACTGATCAGAAATGCGTTGACAAAAAAAAAAAGTCCGAATTCGTCTGCATTGTATGCCTCTTCAGGCCGCTGGAACCATTTGCAATTGCAAAACACTTCACAACTTGCAACAACTAAAAACGTGAGTTTGCCAGTCAACTTTTGAACTTTTTTCTCCGTCTATCGGAGGTGAAAAAAAATAGCGTCTTATCCAACAAAACCGAAAATTCAAGGGACCGACGAAAAAGAGCGTATTAAGCGGGGAAGCACAACAAATTTTTACCAATTTTTGACTTTTTTTTTTTACACTTTTGCCATTAAAAACTCTACACTTCACCACTGGTTGGCTCGTCACAGTGACCGCATTGGGAACGTCCACTCTCGGCGAACTGAACCTTTGCAAGAGCCCAGAATTGAGACTGAGCAAGGAGAAGACAAGTCAGAAGAGGACGAGCCAAAACCCGTTGGAAGACGTCGGTCATCGTTGGCGCTTCATCGGAGTCACGTTGAGTCTTTCCTTGAACGTCTACCGAGGATGCCATCGCACTACTGTCGATCGTCTTCAACTAAAACTTACCTCCAATCTGACATCGTTTCTATGGCACAGTTCTACAGCATTTACGTTCAGGATTGCTCTGCAACTATTGAAGTAGAACCATTAAGCAGGCAGCTTTTTAATAAAGAGCTGACGAATAAGAAGATCAGCAAATATTCCACCCGCGAAAAGATCAATGCGACCTCCGCTTCCAGCATGAAAAGAAAAACTTGTTGGATGAGGCGTTCCTGAACCACCGGGCTCTTAAAGATCGTGCAAGAGCAGAAAAAGAAGCAGACAAGGCGTTATCTGAGAAAGGAGAACTACAGACATTCTGTTGCGATGTTATGGCGATCAAACTACTACCTCAAATTCAAGCAAGTTCGTCGTATTTCAAAATGAAACTATCTGTTCACAACTACTCAATATACAATCTTGGCTCAGGGGACGTGATCAATTACTGGTTCACTGAGGCTGAAGGAACCCTGTGCGCATCGTCATTCGCATCGATGCTGATCCACAAGCTTGAGACTGAACTGGGTACCCAAAAAAAAAGAGGTAGTTATCTACAGTGACGGTTGTGGAAACCAAAACCGTAACGCGGTTCTCTCAAACGCTCTCTTGAATCTAAGCATGAGAAAAAACATAATAATCCATCAAAAATTCCTCGAGAAGGGACACACGCATATGGAGGTGGACAGTGTGCACTCCACTATCGAAAGGCACATCTCTAAAAAAGCAATTTTCTTGCCACACGAATTGGTTACAGCCTCTAGAGAAGCCCGGAAAACCCCGCTCCCCTACAGAGCCGTCGAGGTATATCATGATTTGTTGACATTTTATGTCTTTACTTTGCTACATAAACTCGAAAATGTAACGCGGGAATGAAACGCGGGACATGTAACGGAGTTTCTGATGATTTTCGCTTACAACCAATTCGTTGCTACGGAACTTTATCTTCGCCAGTTATCATCGTACAAAAATCGTTCACCACTCGTTGGATAGCTCTCGATTTACCTACCTAACCATATTACGTTAACCACTGCGGAGTGCGTGGCCGACAAGCTGCGGTATGGGCGTGATTGTTTAAATAATTGTTTACACACAGGGACATAAAATGTCCCTCGTGGTTGCGTACTTGTACGAAAGCTGTACCCACCGTTTGTGTTTTATGCTTATTAGTAGTTTAAAGACTACTCGGTTAAAAACTCCATGCGCTATGAATCCATCCGGCCAGGAATCAAAACATCAGATCCATGCGTCATTGACCTCCGCTGGTTGAAGTATGTGCCTGAAGGAACAATTTTTTACAAGCTGAATTTCGACGGCCCATTTCAAGAGCTTCCTCGATTACCGAAAAACGTTTTCCCAACCGCTTTTCCCAGCCTCCTCAGCGCCCCAATCCCAATAAAAAAAGACAAGTGGAATGATTTACAGTCCCTAAAACCTTTCATGCCCAAGGACTGCCACCAGTATTATGAGACTCTGCCTCATACTGTAGATAGTATCAGAGAGGCTAAGCGTAAGGAGAAAAGTGGTACTAAGTCCAAACCTCGTCTGTCCAAATAACTTTGTTTAGTTACCATTTTTCTTTAGTTCAATTTTGCATAAGTAGTTGATTTAGACAACAACAAACATGTATTAACTTGACTGATTTCTATGTTAAGCAACTCAACTGTTGTGATAATAACCTGACTAATAAGTTAGCTAATCTTTAGTTAAGCTCTTATTTTTATTGCATTAAAAAATGTCTCAAAAATTGTGATCAGTAGGTGGGTAGTTCTTCAAAAATAGGGCATTCCATGTCTTACGAGTCCTGAGGTGTCAGTTAGTAATTTTTTTGGGTTTTCACATTTTTTTTATTAAAGGTTGCGTTTCCCTCTAACAAATGGGTCATTTTTCATATAAAAATAATCAAAATTGACCCATAAACCGAATTTATGAAGTACCTAAATTTCACTCCTTTGTCATGTCCCTAACCACGATTCTCTCACTTCTAGGTCTTGAGGGGGAAAACGGTAGTGACTCTGAGAGTTTTTCCTCGTGATTTTTATTCAGTAGAGAGAGGTTGTACACGATAAGAGGAAAACGGAAAATTTATTGCTTTCATTAGACTGATTTACAGTCCCAAGTATGAGCGTCCCTACTTTTGCAGTTCACTCCTTTGTTCAAGTTTGAATTGACCGCCAACAACAGGCGTTGAGTTCTGTAAAATCAAGCAGTGGGTTGACGACACTGCTCAATGGCCTCAAAACCATTGACCCTTCTGCCACTCTCCTGATAAGAGATTAGTGGCTTACAAGTCATCATGAAGTGTGAAAAGTGAAGTTGTGCATTCATTTCAGTTCACTCCCGTTCCCATCAGAACAACCTCCTGGTAAGCAATTTTGCATTAGTAATTATCTTAGCAACTAGATATTGAGTATTGTCATGGAATAGTCTAGAAACTGTATTTTTTTAGATGAAAGAGGACCAACGTTATCACTTGTTTACATCGAAAATTTCACTCCTTTGTGCTTCACTCCTTTGTTCCAGCCTTGACAAAGGAGTGAAAACCATTGGCATAGGAACGAACATATTCCATTTTTGAGGGTTTTTCAAAGATTAAAACATTGAAAGCTCGTTTTTGGCAAGAATATCACCCAAGTTTGACCCATCACATCACTGTGGGTAAAAATGTTAAGCCCTGGAATTCTTTATTGCAGTTTCTTGGCCAGATCCTCCAACCTTCATTATGTGGAAGCAATGCTCTAAACCACTTGACCAACAATCCATTCTATTTTTAATGTTGATAGTTGATAATTGCTGGGTAAATAAAAGGGGTTTTTCTCCATTGCCAACTCTTTTTTTTTACTGGTAAAACCTGTTAAGTATGTTCATTTTTCCTTTGTTTGTATAGTGTGATGGCCAAACTCGTGAGGAAATTTCAACACAGAAGAGGGAGGCAGCAAAACTCCGCCGCGCAAGGATAAAAAAATGACCCCATTCTATGGAAGATGGAGTATGAGAAACAACAGCTTCAGTATGCAAAGAAGAAGGGTAAACAACAAGTCAAGCTCGTTGCTGACATGACTCCTCGAGAACATCGCTCTTGAAAAGACAGACAATTGGCGGGTTTCTACAGTGTTCCAGACAACTGTTACTTTGGATACCTGTTATTTTGTACTTTAAGAGTTCTATAACGTTATTAACTGCTAATATTCAGAGTTTATGAATACATTTAATAGAGTTCTTTATAAAAATCCAATCTATTTTTCACTCCTTTGTCCATAGTAATCATAAACATGTGCAATATAAGCTATACTAAGCAAGTAAATGAATGATTTACAATGGTTATATACAGGTAAGTTAGTAAAGAAGACGAATCGTAAAAAAAATCCGCAAAAAAATGATAATTTGTATTGATCACAAACAGAAGTCAAAATGCCCAATTTTTGAAGAACTACCCAGGTATGACCTAGTTTATTCTCCTATTCTTACATAATTAGTAATAAAAGGTGTTCATTTTACCCGGTGTAACAACTTTTTAAGACTATCACCCAAAAAATGATGAATCAACCTTGTTGAGCAACATAGCACAACTGTTTGAGTGTTCTGGCAACTTGGCACAACTACCCTATATTTAAATGAATTTAAAAAACTTGGTTCTTCGGGTGTTTGCATAATAAAGATTGGAAATGTGAATCAAAAGAATGAAAAAAATGATTCAGTTTCTCTACCATGAGCGTTTCAATAAGTTTTTTCCTCCTCCTGAAAAGTAGCTAAAATACAGTTTTGCCATGTTGTTCTGACAACGACGATATGGATAGTCAACCTTTTTGTTTACATTCGCACGTTAACAATTTTGATGTCAAGGTTTGTCGTTTTTAGGCAGTTTTGACGTATCGCTCTCCCCTCAAGTGCTCTTTATGGTTTTGGATTGAATGTCTACCAATTTGCAGATTCACGTGTCATCGGTATGACGTATCGCTCGCCCCTCAAGTGCTCTTTATGGTTTTGGATTGAATGTCTACCAATTTGCAGATTCACGTGTCATCGGTATGACGCATCGCTCGCCCCTCAAGTGCTCTTTATGGTTTTGGATTGAATGTCTACCAGTTTGCAGATACACGTGACATCGGTATGATCGCTGAAGGCTTTTAGGTTCGGTTTGTGAATCGTTGTCAAATTTTACTCCTTTTTTCGTTCTGCTATCAAGCCTCTCTTTATCCTTCTTTACAATCTGTTCGTACTTTGTTGATTCTGTGAACGCTCAACTCCGTATCTAGCAACATAAGAACAATTCGTCTCGTAGTTTTTTAGCAGATAGGGAGGTTTGTATATCTCGAACACACAAAGCTTCATATCCTGTTGGGTAATCAACTAAATACGATGTGGCTTTTCGGGTACGGCTCTTTAATTTGGAAAGTGGATTTTCCTGTGGAAACCAAAGTTGTTGGCTACATCAAGGGATACATTAGAAGGTTTTATCAAGCGAGCCCTGAACACAGAGGAGTGCCTTCCAGTCCTGGGAGGGTAGTCACACTATTGCCATCCCCTAACAATCCTGAGGATAATGTATGGGGCGTGGCCTACAAGATAAGGGAGTATGAGGTTGATAAAAGCCATCTGGACTACAGGGAGAAAACCGAATACGAAAACTGAAAATCCTTCTTTACAATCTGTTCGTACTTTGTTGATTCTGTGAACGTTCAACTCCGTATCTAGCAACATAAGAACAATTCGTCTCTTTTCGTAGTTTTTTAGCAGATAGGGAGGTTTGTATATCTCGAACACACAAAGCTTCATATCCTGTTGGGTAATCAACTAAATACGATGTGGCTTTTCGGGTACGGCTCTTTAATTTGGAAAGTGGATTTTCCTGTGGAAACCAAAGTTGTTGGCTACATCAAGGGATACATTAGGAGGTTTTGTCAAACGAGCCCTGAACACAGAGGAGTGCCTTCCAGTCCTGGGAGGGTAGTCACACTATTGCCATCCCCTAACAATCCTGAGGATAATGTATGGGGCGTGGCCTACAAGATAAGGGAGTACGAGGTTGACAAAAGCCATCTGGACTACAGGGAGAAAACCGAATACGAAAAATCCCTCTTTACAATCTGTTTGTACTTTGTTGATTCTGTGAACGTTCAACTCCGTATCTAGCAACAGAAGAACAATTCGTCTCGTAGTTTTTTAGCAGATAGGGAGGTTTGTATATCTCGAACACACAAAGCTTCATATCCTGTTGGGTAATCAACTAAATACGATGTGGCTTTTCGGGTACGGCTCTTTAATTTGGAAAGTGGATTTTCCTGTGGATACCAAAGTTGTTGGCTACATCAAGGGATACATTAGGAGGTTTTATCAAGCGAGCCGTGAACACAGAGGAGTGCCTTCCAATCCTGGGAGGGTAGTCACACTATTGCCATCCCCTAACAATCCTGAGGATAATGCATGGGGCGTGGCCTACAAGATAAGGGAGTACGAGGTTGACAAAAGCCATCTGGACTACAGGGAGAAAACCGAATACGAAAAATCCCTCTTTACAATCTGTTCGTACTTTGTTGATTCTGTGAACGTTCAACTCCGTATCTAGCAACAGAAGAACAATTCGTCTCGTAGTTTTTTAGCAGATAGGGAGGTTTGTATATCTCGAACACACAAAGCTTCATATCCTGTTGGGTAATCAACTAAATACGATGTGGCTTTTCGGGTACGGCTCTTTAATTTAGAAAGTGGATTTTCCTGTGGATACCAAAGTTGTTGGCTACATCAAGGGATACATTAGGAGGTTTTATCAAGCGAGCCCTGAACACAGAGGAGTGCCTTCCAGTCCTGGGAGGGTAGTCACACTATTGCCATCCCCTAACAATCCTGAGGATAATGCATGGGGCGTGGCCTACAAGATAAGGGAGTACGAGGTTGACAAAAGCCATCTGGACTACAGGGAGAAAACCGAATACGAAAAATCCCTCTTTACAATCTGTTCGTACTTTGTTGATTCTGTGAACGTTCAACTCCGTATCTAGCAACAGAAGAACAATTCGTCTCGTAGTTTTTTAGCAGATAGGGAGGTTTGTATATCTCGAACACACAAAGCTTCATATCCTGTTGGGTAATCAACTAAATACGATGTGGCTTTTCGGGTACGGCTCTTTAATTTGGAAAGTGGATTTTCCTGTGGATACCAAAGTTGTTGGCTACATCAAGGGATACATTAGGAGGTTTTATCAAGCGAGCCCTGAACACAGAGGAGTGCCTTCCAGTCCTGGGAGGGTAGTCACACTATTGCCATCCCCTAACAATCCTGAGGATAATGTATGGGGCGTGGCCTACAAGATAAGGGAGTACGAGGTTGACAAAAGCCATCTGGACTACAGGGGGAAAACCGAATACGAAAAAAACCAGTCATGCAGCATGAGTATAAAAGCGAATTGTAAAATCGCTCTTATAGCCATGTTGCATGACTGGATTTTTTTCAAAGACCTAATAGATTTTTAAAGACCTAATATAACCTTTTGTTTCAGAAAAGAAAGAACAAATGAAATCTCTGAATTTTTAAGTCTCCAATTAGGTATGAAAAACGTGAAATGTAACAACCCTTTACTTTTATGCTACACTTTCATCACAATATCAACATTTTGAAAATACGAGTAGTAATGGTAGCGCAACTTGGACCTCCTTTATTTATATTTAGATACACTTGAAACTGAAATGTTAGTACCTTCTCACATCGATCCATCGTTTCAACTACACAATTGATTAATATCACAATTAATCCAAGGACCGGAATGGGAGGTTAGAGTGGTTATTCGATAGCTGGTCGTATTTCAGGTAGGTAACTCATTGTCCAGCCGCGGTTGTATCAATTCGATATTCACCCACCTCTCTTGTGTGCTGTAACGTCCTTATGCCAAATTAAGAAGAAGGTAGTTGTGGGCTGGACAGTACCTAACGCTACCTGTACCTTTTTGGACCAGTAATACGATAGCGTCGGGATTCGGGTAGGTTCACCACGACCTTCCGTTTGGACACTCATCACAGGCAGCTGACAAAAATACAAATCTACCAGAGAATAAACAGGGGAACAAACTGAATAAAAATATCGAGAGAAGGACAATAATTGTCAAAGGTCAATTATTGACGAATGATCTCCAAACCTCACATGAGGATTGTGGCAATACACAGAAGCGTAAATTCTCGGTCTCAGTTGGGACTATCGAACGCCGGGATTCCGGTAGACGGTTGATCTAACCGTTTTGGGCCGTTTCGATTGAGGATCATCTTAATGAGAAGGCATAGTCAACATGATAATACGGTGTTGTTGTAGTATGGGTGATCGATCAATGTTGAATAGGAACCAACACTTCTCATAGCATGAAGAATAATCGTCAAGTGGTATTAAAGAACATAAAGTTTTAAAACCCACAGTTAGGGAAGGTATACAGGTTACGCAAGTCAGTCTACCTATTACCACTTACAAAAGTGTAATGTTGAATACTAAGATGGTATGACAACAATCAAAAGGATAACTACAAAACTAACGAGATTTTACTATTGTTCTTCCTGCCCATGTTATCTAATTTGATATTTTATTCTGTATTTTATTTATATTTTGAAATTTGAGAAATGCGAAGAGCTGTGCCAGGACGTGGAAAGGGATCCCTGTGGTCTGGGGTACAACGTTGTACTCCAGAAACTCAGAGGAGCAGATACCAGTAAAGATATCCCAGCTGATGTCAAGGAAAGAATTATTGACAAGCTGTTCCCTGCCCACCCCTTGGAGGCTCATCTAAGACCTGACGTTCAAGAGAATGATATACCGCTCTACACCAGGGAAGAATTGCAGAAGGCTGCTAGCTCAGTGAAAAATAAAAAGGCCCCAGGTCCTGATGGCATACCTGTTGAAGTATTGAAGCTTATCGCACAGTCTTTCCCTGAAGTACTATTAGATAATATCTAATATTATGTAAAATGCCTGTTTACTAGAGGGAATATTTCCCGGACAGTGGAAAGTGGCAAGATTATTCCTGATTAGCAAAGGAAAGGGGATCCCAGAAGACAGAAATAGTGCTGCTAACCTCTAAACGAATAGAAAGATGTGTTAGAATGGAAGTTTCTGGACAGACAGCGGAAGTGTCTCGAGCGGTCTGATACTTTGGGGTTGTGATTGATGGGAAGCTCTCTTTCTGAGATCACGTTTCCAGGGCGGCAGATAAAGACTGATGGCAAATGTACGTGGCCCGTCCCCTGCAAAAAGGCGACTCCTAATGAGAACGGTGGATGCGGTTATGCAGTACGGAGCAGAGATATTGGCTGATGCTATGAAACATACCAAGTACTGGACCCGCTTAGAAAAGGTACAGAGACGAGGTGCCCTCAGGATATGCAGCTCATACCGAACTGTATTAGGCCCAGCGGCACAAGTAATTGCTGGGGTTATACCCTTTGCACTTGAGGCAGAAGAGCGCAAGAGGATTTACCTCAGCAAAAATGAAGACACGATTCAAACTGTAAAGCAAGAAGAAAGGCTTGAAACGCTCACAAGAAGGCAGACTGCTTGGACAGAGGAGTCCCGAGTGCGTTGAACCGCACGCCTCATACCCAATATAAGAGCATGGACTGAAAGAAGGCATGGGGATGTGAGCTACTATCTCATGCACAGAATGTGAAAAGGAATATAAAGCCCTACTAAAATTGAAAAAATTGGAACACGAGGAAGTACGCCTATTGCAGTTCTCAACAGTCAGGGATTCAAAGACGTATTGGGATTTGGTAAATGGGTTTAGAAAGGCTAAGCCGATGATTTTCCCTGTTTGTACACATTCTGATTTGGCGGAACACTTCCAAAAGCTGCACAATCCCTCAAATGAACTCCTACTGATATCGTATGCCCCGCCTGATGTTGAGAATTACGAATTGGACCGAGAAATAATCATGGAAGATCTGACTAGGGTAATTGAAAAATCTAAAAAAAAAAAACGAAATGCATAGGAAAAATGAATTAAATTTAATTTAATTCAATTAAATTTAAAATAAAAACTTTTCGTCAAGAGAATGGAGAAAAAACACAACTCAACAACAACTTTTTTTATCCAAACACAACCAATTCAACATGTTGGAAAATCGAGTGTTCAGGGCCTCATGTAGTTACCACTACATAACAGCCAAATTTATATCAAAATATAAATCAGCAACTCTCAGAAAAAAGCAGCTGACTGTTAGCAGCTGTTAGCGGTCCATCGACGTTGCTACAGGTGCAGTGTTCCTGATGGCTGAAGGCGTGGTTTCAACAAACGCACGAGTTTCTTCTGTCAGTTCACTCGGAGGTACGAGAGATTTTCAATAGAAACTCTAAAATGAAGTAATTTTGTAAATATGTATGCTTATTTTCCCAAAATTTTGTAAATTCTTCTTCTTAGATGATTTGGGTTCAGACATGCCAGTCATAGCCATTGGATTCGTGATTGAAAGCAACCATACAGTGGGTACAGCTTTCGTACAAGTACGCAACCTATACCTGTGTGTAAACAATTATTTAAACAATCACGCTCATACCGCAGCTTGTCGGCCATGCACTCCGCAGTGGTTAACGTAATATGGTTAGGTAGGTAAATCGAGTGCTATCCAACGAATGGTGAACGATTTTTGTACGATGATAACTGGCAAAGTTAAAGTTCCGTAGCAACGAATCGGTTGTACGTGAAAATCATTAGAAATTTCTCATAACGCTTTCTTCGTCACACCGTCACAATGTCACACTTTTTGAGTTATGTGCCATAGTAGATATAAAATGTCAATAAAGCACCGGGTCTGGATCGTGTTCCCTTCGAGTTTTATAAAAATGCGCCGAAGAATTTTCAAGAGCATCTGGTCGCTGAATTCAATCGGATCTTCTAGCACAGAGTTTTAAGAGATGTATAATATTCCCACTGCATAAGAAAGGAGACACAAGCAATCTCAACAATTTCCGAGGAATAATTTTTCTGGATGCAGCAATGAAATTGTACGAGGGCGTACTGTTGGAAGTAGGGTTTAAAAATAAAAATAATCTCAAAGCTTTGTTGGGTTCTGTTAAAGATAAGATTAGTGTTCAGGATAAAAGTGGGGTTTATAAGCTGAAATGTTCTTGTGGGTTTGAGTACTGTCGTCAAACTGGTAGGAAATTTAGGGAAAGAATAAAAGAACATGAAAAAGATTTCAGGGATAACAAGGGTGATTCTGCTTTTGCAAGTCACCTAAGCGAATCCAACCATGATTTTAGTTTTGATCTAACAAATAGACAGTATGTAGAATTCCCTCATTTTTGCCCAAAGGGAGGTATGTTGGATGTACTTGAAAAATTCGAAATTCTTAAGAGGTCTGGTAAATGTCTAAATGAGGTGATCCCTCAACATATTTCACCGTTAATAGGTTCATTCCTGCAATAGCTTGGTACCCCCCCCCCCCCCCCCACAATGTTACCCTCACCATTGTTTAAGCTCCCTTTCACTTTGTCTGCCTTAATTGGCATTTGTTGATCCGCCCCTTCCCTTCTCTGAGCCAATAGGATTTAAGTTCTCCCTTCACTGTAACCTGCTTCAATCCGATTGGATGATACCTTTCACTTCTGCTACTATATAAGCTGTATTTCATGATGTACTTTCAGTTCATGTTTGTTACTGATGATGACCTAATAGTCGAAAACGATTTAACAATTGTACTCGTTATTTTCGTGGAAATAGACTCTCTCACTCTATACCTCCGTTTTTTATTGAAATGGGTTTCCACAACCTCGTCGCGAGTGATCTAATTCGTATCAGTGGGTGGAATCTAACAAGGTGCTCAGCGAGGCGCAGGCCGGATTTCGAAGGTCCTATTCGACGGTGGACAATTTCTTCGTCGTTGTGACCCTGGCTGGCATGAAGATACCAAAAAAAAACGAGGGAAAATGTATGCGTTCTTTGGGAAAATGTATGCGTTCTTTGGGAAAATGTATGCGTTCGTTCTTTGTGGATTTTAGTTCTGCGTTTGACCGGTTGGTGAGGCAGAGGCTTTTTGCTCGTCTGTATGAAATCGGCATGGCGAGGAAATTCGTCGACAACCTCCAGATCCTATATGAGAGTACGAAGGCGGCCGTGTGGACGAGGGAAGGTGTCACTGACTTTTTCGACTGCATTATGGGAGGGTTGTGCAGTCCTATCCTATTCTCAATCTACATTGATGAATTAGCTGAGCTCCTGGAGGAAAGAGTGGCGGTGGGTCGAGTGGTAACAAAGATATTGATGTATGCAGATGACATTGTCCTTCTTGCCGATAGCCCACCCGCTTTGAGGAACATGATCAGGATCCTAGAAAGTTTTTGTGCCCAGCGGAATCTGATGATTAACTTAGAGAAATCCCAAATAATGATTTTTAAGAAAGGAGGAGGAGCCCTGGCCAAATCGGAGAAATGGTATCTTGATGGCAAACCAATCGCGGTCGTAAAGAGCTACAAGTACCTCGGAGTAGAATTGACGTCGTCTCTGAATATGGTGCCACATTTGTCAGAAAAGAGAAGGACGGCGCAGTTCGGTTTGAACAGCACCTGGAATAATCTGCTCTCGAGGGACATCGCTTTTGAGCATAAGCTGAAGATTTTCAACGCTACGTCGCGGGCGGTAATGGGGTATGCGGCCCAGGTTTGGGGATTTGAAGAATATGAGGAGGCCGAACGACTTTTGCGATTTTTTTTCAAGAAGGTCCTTGGGCTACCCACTAGCACCCCAACATACATGCTGCATCTGGAAACAGGGTTGAAGCCGATGTACGTCAATTACTTCAAAATGCATGGGAACTATGTTGTCAAGGTGCTGAGGATGCCACAGTCTAGGTACCCGTGTCAAATCGCCGAGGGGGAGGTCTTAATGAGGAGTACTCAATAGTTGCGGAGCTTTTTGGGGCTGATGCAGCGCAAATTGAAATATTCCTCACCTAAAATGGAAACCAGGAGAAAGAGATTTCCAAGAGAAAAGCACTCGAGTCAAACCACTTCCTGTTGTATGCAGCCTTGGACTCTAACCCCAGCTACCTGAAAATTGAAGCGCTGAAGGTTGTCAGGCTAATAGCGAGAGCACGCTGCGAGCAGCTTGGACTCAATGCAAAACGGTGGAACCGTGATACGGAGGGAGCTCTCTGTGCTATGTGCAAAAGGGTCGAGGAGGAGACGAGCCATCATTTCTTCTGCAGATGCCCCATAATTGCAGAGTTCAGACTTCAGCATTTCGGGATATCATAGAAAGGTTGCCTTGAATCTCGGGATATCATAGAAAGCCTGGACGGTGCTAATTGGTTTAGAGTGTATAACTTCCTTAGGGAGGCCTTGGGATACGGTGCATTTTTGGTGCAAAATTTCAATTTTGTTGGCTTAACTCCATCTATCATGTTATGTTTAAAAAAGTAAAATAATAATTTGTTGTGTTCTTAATATTAATTATCGTGTTATATTAAAATAATAATTTTGTTACGTTAATGAAAATAATAATAATTCATATAATCATATTGTGTTCATCATCTTTGTGTCGAGGATGACGAACTCTTGGGCAGATGACCAGTGGTCCGTGCCCTAAATGTTTTCAGCAAATTTTTGTTAATGTGTAATAACATCAAAGTGCCTTCTCGTTATATTGATCGCCGCATTGTGGACTCTGCCCAGAACCTACAATCTTATTCATAACATTGCACCATCGAACCAGCCCCGAACGCATGCTCTCGTCAGTTGTACGGCATCCGCCGTTTGTCAATACACTCAAGTTTCACTCTATAAGAATTTACTTGAAATTCTAATTTCGCTGTTGTAATTTGTGGTTTCGCAATAAATTACGTTGCTGATTGGCCGGTTTAATTTACTCCTGCGCAAATTAGTAGAGTGAACCTATAAATTAGAATTTCAAAGAAAAGAAAAAAACCAAAGTTTTAAAGTGGTTCGAGAATGACCGATAAGAAGTTCCAAGTGTTTATCGCGGCCGAAGAATCGACGGATAAGAAGACAACAGTAGTGAATCTCAAGCGAATCAGAATCCTTGATGAAGATGTTTGGTGCCATATTCCTGAAGCTTTCCAGAAGGTTTCGGCTTACCATAGCGCGCTGGCGGCTGTGGGTCCGGTTAAATCAGCCCTTAATGCTATTAGGAACCGCGGCCAGTATCGGTCAGTCAAGGTCACGGTTTCTCAGGTAATCGCAAGCACTTATCTCGACGAAGATGAGAACTTCGAGTTCGAAGGAGCGATGCTGGAAGAGGTGGTCGTCGGTACCGAAAATCATCCTCCCGACCCTAAGATGGCAGAGTTGGCGTTATGTCTTCAACGTTTCAAGCCACCAGAGACTGTAAAAGACATTTTGGAGCATTTCCTGGTGGAGAAATTCTCGCCGAAAAACCGCAATGTGAAGGCGTGGTGTGAACTCTTCGAGAAGGAGTCGTCAAGATTCAGCCTGACAGGTACAAAGCAGATTGAAATTTTTAAATCCTGCCTCGATCCTAGCATGAGTGATTGGTTTGCTGTGGGTCAGCGAAAATTATCGATTTCTGCAGATTGGGAGCAGTGGAAGGAGTTACTGGTTTCCACTTACGCGGACTCTTCTTGGAAGCCAATCCGGTACGCGTATTTATTTAAACATTTAAGTGGTTCTTTATTGGATTATGCTGTTAAGAGAGGATGCTGTTGGAGTTAGATAGAGATTTGCCTCAGTTAGTTATTTTAGATTTAATCGTAGTAGGGTTGCCGAATCACATACAAAATTCTTTGAATCGAAACACAGTAAATAATATTCAAAAGCTGCACAATAAATTAAAAAAATACGAGGCTGGGGATAAGGATCTTCCATCCAATCAAAAGTTTAGTGATTTTAAAATTTCTCCTTCTAATAAGATCAGTAATGCAAATCCCACTTCCAAAAATTTCGAAAACAAGAATAACATAATTAAAAAGCCTTGCTCCATTTGTGCAGTGAAAGGCTTTGATAATAGATATCATCCAGAGGCCAGCTGTTGGAATAGGGTAATCAAGAAATCTACTAATAATACAGAAGCTGAGTCCGCTCTAAGTTCTGGTGAGGAAGCAAAAAACGAGCGATTCGGCCACTAATTAAAATAAAGTTGCTTTTAAACGATAGTATTTTTTGCAAAGGTCTGTATGATTCTGGGTCAAACATTTCTATCATAAATAAGCATTTAGTAGAAAAATTGGGAATAAACTGTTTCAAAGTAAGAAACCCAGAGTTTAAAATGGTTAGTGGCCGAGGAAATGTTGTGGGCATAGCGAAAATTAAAGTAAAAATTTTTTCTCTCGCCAAAGACGTATTTGTTTTTGTGCTAGATAGCGCCAATTTCAGTCATGATTTTTTGATTGGCTTAGATTTGATTGCAGAATTTAAATTGTGCCAAGATCAAAATTTGAGAGTTTTCCAGAATTTAGAATGTGACAGGCACGAACCCAGAGGAGGTAATATTTCCAGTGACTTAAACGTAAATTTTTGTCAGTTAAGTGATTCATTACACCATCTCTCCTCAGAAAGAAAATTGTCAGTGAGAAATTTAATTTCTCGGTTCAATGTAGCGTTTGCTACAAATAAGTATGATGTTGGTGGAGTCAGTAATCACGAGGCTCATGTAAAACTGTTGGAACACAGATATATATCCAGAAAGCCTTATCGTTGTAATTTGATCGATCAAAAAGAGATTGAGTGCCAAGTCAATCAGTTACTGGAGGCGGGGCTCATCGAAGAGTCCACTTCTCCGTTTGCAGCTCCAGTAACGTTAGCATTTAAAAAACAGCCTGATGGCACTAAAAAAAAAAAAAACCGTTTATGCATCGATTACACCGCCCTAAATAAGTTAATTATTCCAGAGAGCCAACCCTTTCCTAGAATAGAGGACCTCATAGTTAAGGCCAGGGATTGTCAGTGGTTCTCTGTGTTAGACATCAATAGTGCGTTTTGGTCAATACCAATAAGAGAAAAGGATAGATATAAGACTGCTTTCGTGACTCAGACAGGGCATTACAATTGGCGCTGTTTGCCCTTTGGGCTCAAGAAATCCCCTGCTATTTTTCAGAGAATATTAAGAAACACCTTAAAAAAAATATGGCCTGGACGAGTTTGCTGTCAACTATATAGACGACATTTTAATATTTTCAAAAACATTTAAAGAACATTTGGCTCACTTAGAAAAATTAATTTTTGGAATTCAAAAAGAAGGTTTCAGACTTAGCTTGGCCAAATGCGAGCTAGCAAAGAGCAGAGTAAAGTATTTAGGTCATATTGTAGAAAATAACTGTACTACTCCAGTATTCGATAACGTAGCTCCCTTAAGGAGATTCCCAGTGCCCCAAAATCAGAAAAATGTAAGACAATTTTTAGGAAAAGTAAATTTTTATAGCAACTATATACCTAATGCAGCAACTATTTTGGCACCTCTGCATAATCTATTAAAAAAACAAGTAAAATTCGAGTGGTCACCAAAATGTCAGGAGAGTTTTGATTTTGTAATAGAGCACCTTTGTAATAGCCCATGCCTTGCCATTTTCAACCCAGATAAACAGACGTTTGTTTATACTGAGGCGAGTATTAACGGTATAGGCGCGGTTCTGAAACAATTGCAGTCAGACGGTACCGAAAAACCGGTTGCCTTTTTCTCCAAAAAGTTAATCGATTCTAATAAAAAGAAAAAAGCTCTGTTTTTAGAATGTCTCGTAATTAAAGAAGCTTTATTATATTGGCGTCACCAACTCTTGGGCATGAAATTTAAAGTTCTAACTGACCACAAACCACTTGTGGGAAAGAGCATAAATAGTGAGTTTGATGATGAACTTAGAGAAATGCTTTTGCATATATCGCAGTTTGAATTTGAGATAGAATACAGACCAGGAAAAGATAATGTGGAGGCAGACTGTCTATCTAGAAATCCGGTGCTGGAGCATACTGATAATTTCACAGATCTCAAAATTGTTAATCTCCTAGATTTCTCAGAATTAAAGATAGATCAGGAAAATAATCCGGATAACATAAAAAGTAATTCGAATTTAATTGAAGGAAATGGGATATTTTACACTAAAGTAAACGGAAAAAAGAAATTACTGATCAGCGAGAGTTTTGCTAATGCACTAATAGAAAAATCCCATTTAAAGTCTGGTCACATAGGAGCAAAGCAAATCGAATTAACTTTATTTCCTCACTTTTATATTAAACATTTTGGAAGACTCATAAAATCATACTGCCGGTCATGCTCCATTTGCGTTCAGAATAAGGCTAGGATTCATCCGCACTATGGTCTATTGTCCCACTTAGGCCCTGCATCCCAACCTTTTGAGATAATGTCAATAGACACTATAGGTGGCTTCTCTGGAAATAATTCTCCTCATAAATATATTCATTTACTTGTCGACCATTTAACTCGATATGCGTTTGTATTATCTTCTAAGAATCAGACCGCTACTGACTTTCAAAAATTATTAAATTTAGTTTTAAGAGGTGGCAATAAAATTCACACTCTGCTATGTGATCAGTATGCGGCTTTGAACTCGAATGACTTCAAAAATTTTGTGAAACACCAGGGAATTAACCTCCTATACACTTCAGTAGACTGCCCTTTCTCTAATGGACTAAGGCCCACTTTCACCAAAAAATTAAATAACGGAGATTACCCATTTTCCCCATCAAGTTATTCCCCCTGCCCCTCCTTCAATCAGGACCCCACTTCGCACCATTTCCCCTTCGCCAAACTCTCACCTCTCCACCTCCTCCCACTGACGGCAACGTCCCCCCCCCCCCGCCCATCAGCGGCTATTACCCCACCAGCACGTCCCCGCCATACCGTCTCCCCCCCCCCCCGACCGCCGCACCATCACTGCCTTCCATTCCCCCGCCCTTCGCCTCTTCGCTTCTTCGCCTCTCCCTGCCACGCATCGCCCGTCGGTCATGGGGGTGCCGCGTCGCAAGTAGCTTTTGTGTCTCATTATGGTAGATATCTTCCACCTTGTTTGCATAGTCTAGATGTCTTGAATCCATCGTGTAGTGAAGAAATAGGCGCGGGGTGTGGGGGGGCCGAAGGGAATCGTGCACACACGCGGGGGTAAAAGGGTCGCTGTCTTGGGGGGGGGGGGGAGAGAGAGGCAAATGTGAGTCCGTGCACAACACGTAAACACTCGTGGCGGGCACACTGACAAGAGACGTGTCACTTTGGGGGGGATTGGGTTTGTGGCGCTGGGGAAGATTACCCAGTGTTTGGCAGCCTACCACCAGATTGCACGAGAGAGAGACGAGCTCCTTGAGCAACTCTGGAGCCAGACTGTGGGGCTGCAGAGCATTGATGGTACTGCCTTCATGGGGAAGACAGAGGATTTTGAGCATCTGGAACAAAAACCTGCTGACCCAACCCCCCCCCCACCTCACTAACACCTCAACCTCCCCAACCTCCCTAACCCCACCCCCCCAACCCATCCCACCACTGATGCAACTGCAACTAGCGCGCCCGCGGTTGAATATACGCAATCCAAGGCGCCGACAGTACTTTCGTAGGCCCCCCCCCCCCCGGTTCCCCGACATGCAACAGTACGGACTCAACGACCCACCTCATCCCCCAGCGCGGAGGTATAACCCATACACCCACCCACGCAGAAACACCGACGCCCACGACAACCGCCGTTTCACTCCCCCCCCCCCCCTACGACCACCACCGCGACACTCACCCGCGCCGACACGCCCCCTCACAGGACAGACGACACCCACCACCGAGACACCCACTCCCCAACCAGACGACCCCACCCATGACCAACCAGCCAGGGCTGGTCATCATTTCCAATGGCCCTATTTATTTTAATGTACCATTCCCCCCTCACCCATATTAACCATCCTGGCCGCCTCCCATTCTTCAATACCGGCTCACAGATACCTCATCAGCGGCTCCCTCCCCGAAAACAAACAGGCCCTTCAGGCACTTGGGACAGAAATTCAGTACATCAGTTTTCCGTAATTTCTTGTATTTTCTAGGGTTTTTTACCCCACTCTGCTCGTTCCACCACCGACCCAAGCATTTCCCCCCACAGAGTGCAATTCCTGCCTCAGGTAAATTTATTTTCTCATTATTTTCAAAATATTTATTTTGTACCCCGTCAACCGCCTCCAATGCTGAAGGTTTTCCAGCGAACTTGAACGAGCAGGGACGGTTTTTCCCTAGCGATAGGTACGTCCCTCAAAACGTAAAAATTTTAAAACATGCAGCCCAAAATACCCTTCCGCCCAAATTCAACGGAGGGGGAGTGTGACATGAATGTCACGTATACACAGGATCTGATGAGTGACCGTCCAATACCCCCCAAACCAGGGTTGGTACTGTTTTAAACATTTGTTTCAAACATTTGTTTTAAACAGTGTTTTAAACACATTTTTGGAAAAAGGGGTGTTTTAAAACATTTGTTTTAAATTGTGTTTAAAACATTGTTTAATACTGTTTTAAACATCGTGATTTGTTTCTTTAAACATCGTGAGTGGACCTGTAGGAGGAAAATGACATTGACCTCATGAGAAATGAGCAACAAAAAACATAATAGGTACAATAGATTTCGCCAGTAATCAGAATGACCAGTTAGATACCTACCAGCTACCACCAGCCTGGAACTACTCGGAAGTAGAAATGAACTTGGGTTTGTTCCTTTGCTCGAACTTCTAGAGTTCCGGAGAAATTTACGAATGTGTCATTTTTTCATTTGAATGGTGAATTCGCTATAAATTCACCTCCCCATTCTGCGAAAGTCAATGCATTACGTACTCTCCTGAATATTGTTTCTTGTTGCTACTTCCTATTCCTGTTCCTACCTACTATTCGGAATAGGAATAATCTATTCCTAATCATTTCTATCAAATTCATAGTCATTTTTACTATGAATCTCCCTCTTCTTCATTTGGTTGAGAATACTGGATCTTCCCCTGGGGCCCTGAGGAATCCAGTTGCGTTTTGTCTGCTGTTCTGTAAATAGCTAGGTACCATGTCTTCGGCTTGTGGGAGGAAGAAAGATCGTGTGTGGGACAATTTTGAGGAGGTACCACCTTCGGGAACCGGTCCGAAATTCACGCGAGTGAAGTGTCGCAATTGCGGAGTGGAGCTTGTGGGGTTGATAGCCCGAATGAAAAAACACATTGAAAAATGTGTGGACCACTTCGGCCCGTCGACGAGTCAACAAAACAGCGAAGTCGTCCCCAAAAAGCCCAAATTGCACACTCTGGATAACTTTGTTGTGACGTTAACGGCATCTCAGAAGGAGGTAATTGATCGTCGTGTAGCTCAATTTGTGTTTGCAACTAACACACCATTCAACACGGTTGAGCATGCTTCCTTCAAAAAAATGCTGTCAGCCTGCATGCCTGGTTATAATCCTCCGAGCCGACATCAAATATCTGGAAAATTCCTCGACCAGGAATTCGAGGAATACAAAAAAAAATCTAAAGGCTACTGTGAATGGGAAAAACGTCACGTGAAAGTGAAATTTCGGGCAACACAAACACCATTCAAGGCCTTCCTTTTCAGTGAACACACCGCTAGTGTGCCCCCAAACACATGGTGGAAGGCACTTGGGAATAAAATTTCTGAAGAAACCATGTCACTGGCCCAACAACTTTTCACCGCCACCGCGTCGTCAGCAGGCATCGAACGGCTGTTCCCCACATTCGGAGTGGTTCATTCAAAACTGCGGAATAGACTGGGGGTAGACAAAGCCGGGAAGCTTGTGGCCGTGCTGAAACATCTGAATTCTAGCATAACTTGTGTACCTATACGTGTTTTTTGCTTTACTTTACTTGTAAATTGTGATCGGGGTTTCTCAAAATTAATTTTCATTTTCAACAAATTACATAATAATAGTATACCATATTATGGTTTAAAAAGAAAAAATTCGGATGGTTTCTTTCTCAGCCCTGTTACCTAAAGCGTTTGTGCCAAGCTTTCGTATACACACAAGCTGCCATATTGCTTGACTGCTTGATGAGCGATCTTTAAAAACTTGTTTAAACAATGTTTAAAACTGTTTTAAACAGCCTAAAAAAAACCTTTGTCTCACAGAGGAAAAAAACGTTTTAAACTATTAAAATAAAAAAACTGTTTTTTTTTATTTAAATGAAAAAAACTGTTTTTTTTCCAACCTTGCCCCAAACCCGTCCTCCTCGCCCCCCCTCTCCTCAGGAAGAGGAGAGAGAGATTTCAAGACGCCACTTCGTCCCCGTAGCCCTTTCATGACAGTTTGTACTTTTTATAACATCGAGTTATTAATTGTATAAATAAACCCCGTTTCCCCCCTTACTTTTCGTCATCTTTGACTTCTACCCATCGTCCACTACTAAAGGTACGTGAGTCGTAATAACCAGATTTCTCATATTTCATATACTATATTATAGCACGACAGTTGTACACTGTTTTGCGACCTTTCATGTGTAAAACTGGTTCCACTTGTCCACGCCTCCATGAATAGTACAGCATAATACCCTATTACCTATTGTAGATGGACAAAAAGAAGAGGGCTCCCAATTTTTCGTCGAACGAAAAAACAATATTGGCGGAGCTTATGAAGGAATATTATTCAATAATTGAATCAAAAATGTCAAATAGTGTCAGCCGGACGGAGAAGGCTGAATGCTGGACTCAACTGGCATCACACTACAACTCCATATCCGGCTACGCATTCAGGAGCGTAGAGAGTCTCCGGGTAGCTTGGGATAACTTAAAAAAAAATGCGAGGAAATCTGCGAGCCTCGTCAAGAAGGAGCTGTATCGCACAGGTAGTTTGACTTTATTGTGCAACAAATTGGGTTTATCTGTACGTAATTTCCGAGCAAAAAGTGTTGCAAAAATAGGTGACCCAATGGTCACCTCTGCCAAACCAACCAGTCAGTGTACCGTTGTAACATTAATTTACCACTTTTTTGTAGGAGGTGGGGTTTCAACAGCTCCCCCCATTAACAAGCTAGACGAGGAGGTCCTGAGAATCATAGGTGTCTCTGCGACAGGGGTGGAAAATCAATTCGATTCAGGTATGCAAATGAATATTTAAGCAAAGAATTTGTATAATATACATCCTCAGTTCTCTAGTGAGTTATTCTATCTCGTTGCTAGCATATCTATTGTAAATTTACATTCCCAATGAACCTTTGCAAAATTTCCCATAACTACCTATATTTTTACCCTGTTTTTTCTCTTCAGATTATATGGATGACGTTGAAGTTCCAACTCAGTACCTCAGTTCCAACGTTGAAGTACCTCATGTCCGGCCTCCAGCCGTGCCTCAAACCGAGGTGGCAAGTAGTAGCCAGAAACCATCAGTGCAATGTGCTGTACGTACTTTGGGTTACAACTCCTATAATTAATTAATAATTATTCTATAACTTGTCTATAGGAGAGACGAATCATGATGGCTATTGTTAAAACTCTTGGGTTTTTTAAGTTTTACTTACTACCAAAATTTCCAGTGATATTATTTGCTCTTTATTTGGCAGATAAAAATTGCGATAGTTCACGTGACCTTCCATAATGTAAGTATGGGCGAGTGGCATCCAAAGGTTTCGATTTTACCGGTAAATAGTTGAATGGCTGGGTGCATTGTAATGTAGAATTTATAACGGCACTTTTACGTCTATTATTGTAGCAGTCACATTGTAGCTAACGTTAGTAATAGCTAGATAACATGTACGTAACGTATTGTAAGAGTAACATAGTTCTTTGCTTTGGTGAAAAAAATCCTTTGCTTTGCTCTGTATAGAAATAATGTAATGAATCTTTACAAAAAAGAAGGCAAGTTGATTGTGTGATGTGCGGCGAGGTGAGTCAAACGTGAATTTCTTTGTTAGCATGACATTGAAGCCCTTTTCCATTGCAGTTAGAAGAAAGTGTGTTGGAGTACACGTTCGAAGATGGAGTTCTACTACCAGTTGGGGCTTCCGAAAAGAGAGAAGATTCATCTGAAGTAAGCAACTTTAAAGGTTCTTGACCACTGGTATGTGATGTTGGGAGTATCGAGGGTTGGTCCAAATAAAACAATTTTTCTAGGCCGACGTTTCGCAATAAATGTATTGGATCTTCAGGGCTACAGAGGAGGAATACACAGGTGGAATGAACATTGGTATAGAAACATGGCTTGCTTGCACAACTTACTAATATCTATTACTTACTTACTAATGACTATTATTTACTTATCAAAATTATGTGGTTGTTCCATAGTGAGAATTACCTTGAGAAAGTTGTGGGAGCTGTTTAGAGTGGAGGGTTCATAGCGGGTAGGTAGGATCGTCAGAGTCCCAACTATTGAATAAGATGTGAATATGAATAAAGACGGTAAATATGAATGTTGAAGCAATATGTTGGAATACTGAGAATCAGAGATACTTACAGTATGCATGTGGAAGGGCACAACTCACATAATATGTCTTAAAATTAGGTGCAATATTATTTATTTGCAATACATTTATTGCACCTAATTTTAAGACGCGTTACTGATAAAGAACTTTTCAGTATGTATTGTCTTTATTCATATTCATATCTTATTCAATAGTTGGGACTCTGACGATCCTACCACCCGCTATGAACCCTCCACTCTAAACAGCTCCCACAACATTCTGAAGGTAATTCTCACTATGGAACAACCACATAATTTTGATAAGTAGATAATAGTCATTAGTAATATAAGAAATAAGTAATATATATTAGTAAGTTGTGCAAGCAAGCCATGTTTCTATACCAATGTTCATTCCACCTGTGTATTCCTCCTCTGTTTGTAGCCCTGAAGATGCAATACATTTAAGATGATTGAAGATGCAGGGTTGCCCATTCACCAAGACAATAGCACCCGCCCTTCTCACAGCTAATTTCTGACTACACCCTCACCAACTTGATTTTTTTCAAGACTTTCATACATTAAATTGGAGTTTGCTTATTTAATAGCGAGTATTTATCAAACAATGTTTGTTGCGGATTTGGATAAGTATACTGGTTGAAGCGTACCACCACTTTAATAATATATATTATGGTGAGGCTCGTTCGTCAGAGGAATTGAGCAGAGTTCTGATTTTGAGGACAAAGTGATGGACTTCATGTCTTTAATTTCATCCCTATCCTTGTTTATTTGATTAAAATCCAAAGAGGTTCTCCTTGGTTTAAGGTTTTTATGAATCACTTGACTTCAATAACAAGTACGAGTAACTAGAGTGATGTGTTTATTTTCTGTGTGTACACTAGTATAATGGCCCAATGTAGTGTTTTACGAGTAGTATTACTTTGTAAATTAAAACTCTTTGTAGCAGCTGAATCGATAATACTATTGTCTAAAACTTTCAGGCTTTGCTGGGAAACTCGAACACTTGGAAGGACGTCGTCCCTCGAATGCTGTACAGTAATAAGCATCCTGCTCTCAAACGTGCGGCAGACCGTACCTCAAAGTTGGCTAATGAGGAGAATTTGGCCAAAGTCCTCAAGAGACGGAGGCCTACATTATCACTCAGCGACGAATTGGTAGAGGAAAAAATAAGGCTGACAAAGGCGATGAGAGAGGGTCAGGAAATTGAAAACCAAAAAAAAGAAGTCGAGCTGGAGTTATTGAAATTAGAACTATACAGAAAAAGTCGAGAAGTAGGGATTAGGGAAGAGGAGGAAGTGGTAGAAAATTGAAAAGAAATATGGCAATATGCTACAGTACAAAAAATGTTTATTAGTTTCAATAAAAGTTATTTTTGTTGTCATGTTTGTTTGTTATGTGTTGTATCAAGTTCCCTGTTCAACCAAATACAATATAAATTGAAATTGAAAAATGAAAAAATGAACTTCTTAAAATGAATTAGGTCATTTACGGCAAGAATGAGAAATATTCGTTTATCAGAGCTCTTCTTTGGGGAGCTCTGAGGACGTCATTTCGTTCATTTCGAGTTAACGGCCTCTCCGGCTGTGGACCGATGCGCCCGAGCTCGATCAACTCTTCCCACGGCATTGGCAGTTGGACGTCCTGGTCATTGGGAGGCACTGGATCGCCACCTCGAATGGCAATGTTATGAAGCACGGCGGAAGCCACAATGATGGGTATGGAATTTCGGAGCTTAACATTGATGCCGAGTGCCAATATGGGAAATCTCCTCTTCCACACTCCAAAAGTACGTTCCACTGGATTCCTCGTCCTAGAAGAGAAACAGTTGATATAATAACGCAAGGGCTATTATTGAATAATGCAGGTTCCGGTGTATATCCCAAGTGGTGGTTATATTTTATAATGTGACATAACTTGTACCTAATTTGGGCCTCATTGTAGGTGACCTCCACTGACGACTCCGGATTTTCTAGTGGTGTCATTAGGTATGCCCTGTTGGCATAGCCCGAATCTCCCAAAACTATGGAATTATCGAATTCCCCATTTTCTAGGCGAGCTCGAATTCTTGACTGGTCAAATATCGTCTGGTCATGAGTGCTCCCAGGCCACCGTGCCACAATATCCATTATTTCCAAGTTGGCGCTGGAGACGACTTGGACGTTCAAGGAGAAATATCCTTTTCGATTGCGGAAGTATTCCGCATCTCCCCCACCTGCAAATAACAGTGATCAAATTTCACATCGCATTCAATTTGGGTAGATACAAAACGTTTTTCAGACAATAAATATTTTCAGTATAATAAATGAGGAGGTAGCAAGCAAAAGGGGTTTTCTCACATATTTTTCAAAAGTGAGTTAGATAGTATTTTATTTTCTACTCGTTGAGAGCTTTCTGATGTTAAAGAGTTCGTGGCCTCAAAGGGCTTTTTCCTCCTCAAAAACCGAGTACAAAAATGGGTTTGCGAGCGAAAGGGGTTTTCTCCACCATCGCGTTGTGAACAAAAGCAGCTTTCTCCGTCTAGCCAATGAGAACGCGCCATGCTCAGGAAGAAAACTGCAATCAACAGCCCTAATGAGTATGAAGCAATTTATCGAAAAATTGGTCAAGTA
>OY986048.1:57189028-57323204 GCA_963920205.1 Stenodema calcarata | reverse complement strand
GCTACATTTTCTTAATATAGTCTTGTGGCGTCTAACTTTTTATTATACATTTGTCCAAGGGGCGTCCGTTAATCGATTCCTAAGATTTTCTATTCTTTCTAGAATGAAAGTTTTCACCCCCGAATATAGTATTTTGCATTTTGAATATAGTATTTTCCTACTATACATATAGGACCGCATTTTTAAATAGTATATTTGTTTCAAAATATAGTATAATACTATGTTTAAAGTATGTCTGGCAACCCTACTTGTAGGGTAAGGTTAGAAACAATTTCCAAAAACACACATGATTTATTGTTTTTGGGTAAGCTGCGGCCAATGCTACAAAACCACACTAATTTGAAGACCGTGGCCGAAAACCCGTCAAGGATTCACGTCCGGATCCGATGCATAGAGGTGGGGGTTTATAGGGAAGCCGAAATATAACAGAGGTAGATGGACACACCCCGAGTTCTGCCCGTCAGCGACGGGCCCGACAGCTAGTATCAATTAAAATTAATTAAAATGATGTTTGATCATATATAAATGTTTCATTTATCTTTTGGACAAATACCTAATTTATAGACCACCACTGATCTATTTAGTTACCGAGCCTCCCCCCCCCCCCTTCTCGGAAATTACCATCAGATCACTTATTTGAACAAATATTTTAGCGCATTACTTAACTTGTTTTGCATAGTTATTGTACTCACAAGGTAATTGTACCGATACAGAGCAGAGATAGGCAGAAGAGTGTTCTAGACAGAATGGTGTTATTATACCAGTTTTAGTACCAGTTTTGGTCACGTGTGATTTAAAGATCATTTGTTTGTGAGTCATTGAAAAGTCAGTTGATTCAAATTGTAAAATCTATGTTCTTGATGGTGTTATTATAGTATTGCTATTGTTAACTCCGCTATTGTTCTTCCAAATTTGATTTATCTTCCCTTCATAATATGATATTATCTAAAAATTATTTTTTTGGAAATATTGTTATGTCTCCCACTGACCACCGAATCTTTCGTACGTGTTGTGCACGTTGCAATTCGCCATCAGACATGTACTATGCAATTCAAACACTTTGAATGTTGGATTTGCAATGAAGAAATAGATAGCAGAGGGAGGGGACTACAGTGTACTCACCAGGATGGGTATATCCAAGTAGATGAGGTGGTGGTGGTAGTTGTGATGGTTCTCCTGGTCGGTCTCGAAGTCGGAGCTGGTGTTGGTGCAGGAGTGGCCGGCGGTGCAACTGTGGGTTTCGTGGTGGCGGGCGGTGCAGCTGTCGGTGCAGCGGTCGGTGCAGCTGTCGGTCTTGTGGTGGCGGCGTGGCAACTGTTGGCGCTGGAGTTGGTGCAGGGGTGGCCGGCGGTGCGACTGTTGGTGCAGGAGTCGCAGGCGGTGCAACTGTGGCCGGTGGAACCGTGGGTTTGGTAGTTATTACAGGTGTGCAGTCGTCACAACCGGAGCGGCAGTTGGAGGAGGTGTGACTCGGGGAGTGACTGTCACTGGCGCCTGAGTAACTGGTTGAGTTGGCAGAGGACGCACCGTCACTGGGGCGTTAGTCGGTGACACAGGAGGTGGAGTGAACCTCGGAGTTGTCACTGGTACCACAGTCACCGGAGGCAACGTCACCGGTGCCGCAGTCACTGGAGGTACCGTCACTGGAGGTACCGTCGCTGGAGGTATCGTCACTGGTGCTGCAGTCACTGGTCGAGGAGTCGGTGCTGGCGGTACAGTTGGAGGAACGGGCACTGGTTGAACTGGGATCGTTCCGTTTATTATAACCACATTAGGTATTGTAGATATCGGAAAGCAAACCCCACATGACGGGTACCAAGGATAAGTCGGGTACCCCCACGCCTGTTGGATAAGTCGGATACCCCACACCTGTTGGATAAGTCGGATACCCCACACCTGTTGGATAAGTCGGGTACCCCACTCCTGTTGGATAAGACGGAAACACTATCTGTCCAACCTGCAACAATAAATTAACCAACATAACAATAAGATGGGACAGTGGGTCATGACGAATTATCAGCCTTTGTGAACTTATTATAAAAAACTATAAATTCGTCCACTTCTTCCAGTTATGCCCCTAACTACACCAATAATTTGGAAACTAAGCTTGATTCCACTTGAAACGCTCAGTCGCAAAAAAGGTCAAATCCTTTTTTTTTCGATTTCGAGGTACTACTTCCTGAAAGATTTCGGACCTGTTAGTGTTACAAAACTTGACGTACCCGGTGGCCAGACCCCTTGATATCGAGAGAAAAAAAAGTATTATCGCGTTTTGTCGAACGACACAATCCAAGTAACTCTGGGGTAACAGCGGTCGAACTGGCCCTGAAGACTTTTGGTTTATTATCTTCGATAATGAACCATTGGAATCGATCAAAGAACAAATTTTTTTACCCCCTCAAAATTTGTTGGTTTACGTTTCATGATACGTAGATTCAGAGAATCGAATTAAAAAAAAAAAAAAAATCCGTCTGTCCGCCGTACGCCGTCCGTGGCACTTTGCCCAGTTAGCGTTGAGATAAAATTACGAACTTACGAATTTTTTAAAGGTTCGGACCAACCCCACAATGATCCTCGAAACTTTTCATAACCCTAGGTGAAGGGGAAGGGGTTCAAAACGAATTTTGAAATTTTGAAAATTTAAAAGTTCGAAAAATTCAAATGAAACGGTATAGTTTTTAATTCATATTTAGATGAAGGTCATTTTTTTTTTTGAATTTTTTAAGACCATCCACAGCTTTGTGCGACCAGCCGTTCGTTCGCCATGACGGCTAAAAGTTGGAGCAGATCAAAAATCGTCAACATGATGGTGAATCATGAGGCAGCCTGTCGGGTCAATATTCATACTGGCCCAGCTGATTCGAACAGCACGTGGTTTCAGACGTCGGGTTAATTAATCATAATTGATCAGTTTTGTCCAGATCAACTGAAGGTAAATATATTTCTTTATGCGGTTCGCTTATTGTTGTGTAGTGCCAAGTGAAAACTAAGGCAGTAGATAGATAGATAAAACATGGTTTATTATTCATAATTATCCAATTTACAAGAAAAATATAAGCTCAAGGACACATGCCATACTCGTGGTCCACAGGACCGTCCGATGGGTTCGCCTTGTACACAATAAATGAAAAATTTTCCTTCTCAAACAAATATACAAATACCAAAAAAAAATACAAAAAAGCAACTCTGATGTGGCAACGATGACATACTAAATTTAAATGAATATTTCAATGTGTACCGACTATTCTGAACGGCATTTCCTTTAACTGATCCTTCATACACAGTTAGGCTCTGTTCAATCCATATTCCATTATGGTTCTATACCTCAGATCCCAAGCAATCCTACAATACCTTATCAGCCCTGGGTCACCAGTCTTCAACAGTGATAGGTATTCATCCCAGCTCAACTCCGGCCTACTTATTACCTCAGCTGGAGCTTCCCTAAATCTAAATTCCTATTCTTTTTCTTAAGAACCCTATTCCATATTGAATCAATAAGATCTCTATTATATTCCGAAGTAGGTGTGTTAGACTAGTGAAATACTCACCGTGAGGCAGGTCAGAGCGGCGACGGAGAGGCAGCTCAGGGCTATCGATGACATATTTCGTCTTTTGAAGAACTCAAATTTGAAGGTATTTTGAAAAACTATTTACAAGAAAAAAAAACACAGCGCAGTGAAATGAGAAGTTCACAGTTGTCGATTCATATTCCAAATAAATCTGGCGGAGGTGCGACAAGGCATCTAACCTTCCTCGGGCACGGACAAGAGGAATATTTTTAATTTTTAATTCACTCATGACCGGAACTACATAGAAATGAACGGCGAAGAGGGTCAATGTCACAGTGGAAGGGGGTCTGGACCAATTATTATATCACCATCATCATTGTTGTTCCGTCAATTTGTCACTGGGACTTCCCTCATTGTCGCCGCCCGGTGTTCCGATACTGTGAACTTGATCGACCCTCGGGACGATTCTTGTTGCGTCTGTCACCGAGTAGTTGCACTTCTCTTGTCTGTTGCATATGAGGTCCTGGGAGCAAACTAAACTCACAAAATACACAGACATGCCGCTCTCCAAAGTATGATCAACAGGGCTCTGTCTGTACCAGAGGATGATGAAAGGCTGGCCAAAGAAAAATTAGTTATCACAAGCGTAGCTGCGAGTAGTGGGTGTGACGGAGATCTTATTGATTCAATATGGAATAGGGTTCTTAAGACAAAAGAGTAAGGAAGGAATTTCAAATTTAGTTAGGGAAGGTATTTTACCTGATTTTTACTGTTTTCAACACATTGTTTGAGGTTAGAAAAAAAACAGGACGTGATGGCTCAATTCTGGTCGCGGATTCGTGCTCAGCAGGCCAAAATACTACGAATATGACGTATCGCATAAAAAGTACACCCCACTTTTTATTTCCGTAGACCAGTGTTATTAATCATTTTCACTACATACTTGATAATAACAATTATAAAATAATGATAATTCATGATAATAATCTATACTATATAATAAAATCGTGTCTGTCTGTTTGTCTGTTTGTCTCATCACCAATTGAGAACAGCTGAACGTAGAAAGTTGCGGCTGGTACCATTTCACGCAGAATTTATCTGGTAAGGTTTATGAAAAATCCGCGTTTAAATCTGTCCATCCTTTGAAACGCTATGAATGAAATACTACTAAAAAACGTGTTATGAGGACGTTTATGCTTATAACTTTTGAACGGTTGAACGTAAATCCGATTGTAAGTATTCTCTGGATTCAGCTCGACGAGTACTTTCATGTGGTACTTCAATCAGGATGTTAGTGGGAGGGGGGGGGGGGTCTACAGGCATTCAAAACTACTTGACCAGTTGGAGTGCAACTTTGGGAATTTGTTGTGTGAACATTGAGGAATGTTTCTAAACAGGTAGGGTGGGTCAATAGTTGGGGGGGGGGGGGGGTTTAAAGGCAGTTAGGGTAGGGGGAGGGGGGGTATTACCGGGGTTTCAAAACTACTGTACCGATCTGAATGAAACTTAGGGAAAATGTTGAGTGAACATTGGGAAAGGTTTCTGACCAATTAATGAGGGGGGGGGAGGGTTACAGGTTGTGTTGGGGGGGGAGGGGGTTTACAGGCAATCCAAAAACTGCTTGACGAATTGGGATGAAACATTGAAATTGTGTTGTGTGAACATTGGGGAAGGTTTCTGACCAGTTTGGTTTGTTCTACCGTTGCGAAGCGCGGGTACACAGCTAGTTAATCTATAATTTAGTGATCTAGACAGAATAGTGATTTGTACAAAGGAGATAATAAACTGTTGTGTTCAGAATTTGCTGAGTTTTTAACCATCTTCCAAAACACTTATGAAAACACCTGTCGGTAAGGGCGTTAATTGATTACTTTCGTGTAGTCGAATACAGAAGTAATCGACTACATACACGATTACTTTTGTATTTGACTACTTTCGTAATCGATTTCAAAGGCGATTATTTATCCAGCGCGGCCGTCCGTCGTACCGTAGCGTGCGAGTTGCGGACGTACGATTTCCCGACAACTTGCGGCGGTGGATGAGGGGGGGGGGGGGGAGGCTAAGTGACAATACAGAACTTAGCGTTGCAATACAGAATTTAGCGTTGCAATACAGAATGAGACTGACGAAACAATCCGGGCGGCACGTCAACATTATGCCGCATATTATGCGGCCCGGCCCGCCCAACCCGCCTCGATTTGGGTCCAGCCAAGCGCGGGTTGAGTCCAGTGAGTATAGTGAGTATTCCATACTCAATGGCTGTCAAACCCGAGCGGCACGTCCATACTTCTTCGGCTTGGCCGCCTGGCATAACGTGGACGCGCCTTTAGGACTTTAACTTGAAGTCCCGAATCAGCTGAGTGGCTCCTAAAACTTATTTCGCAGGTAAACAATTTCGTCACTAGAAAAAGGCGTATAATTTGGTTCATCAGTTGTCAAGGTTATTTAATAACTCAGTGTTTTTTTTTTGTTTTTTTTCAATAACTCAGTGTATTGATAAATAGGTAACATTGACAACTGATAAGCCAAATTATACGCCCTTTCCTAGTGACGAAAAAGTTTACTCGCAAAATTTACAAAACGGGCAATGCCCAATAAACACGAGTATGAAATTAAAAAATTAGTGGACCAAGCTGAAAAAAAAATACAGAGAGAGGGAGAAAAACCAGCATTGAAAAAAGGTACTTATGTTGCGAACGAAAATTGAATCTATCTGAGTGTTGAAGTCAGTCGTCGATATTTTTTCGTCTAACGCCCTATCAAATTTCATACTTGACAAGTCTTTCAAGAGTACTATTTGGTAGATAAGTATCCATATTGAAATAACCTAACAGTATTATTCAAGCGTTTTCTTCGAATTCTGCAATGTAAGATTTTTTTTTCGCACAAGAATTTATTGAATTCGAAGTTTGAATATTTTGGGGATTTGTTAACAGTAACTAGATAAAATGAATTTATTTTTACTGTGGCTATGTCGAAATGATTATTTCTTTCGTCAAAATAAACATTGTGCTTTAGACTGGTTTTTGCATAATATCAAGATAAGTACATTTAGCTTTTCTTGAATGAGTATAATTGGATCTGAGAAAGGTTTGAAAACCACCAAAAGTGACAGGAATTTCGAGAGATAAATTTGTTTCCGAGAAAATTAAAACGTCTGCTTGACTATACCATGTATATGCCATGTACATCTCGAGTATCGACCGCGTTTCTTCATCTTAGAAGTTCTCTAGTTTGAGAACGGACGGATTTGTTGTGCAAATTTTTATTCCTGAAGAACCTGGGTCCTGTGAAGATCAAGTAATAGATAGATTCTAAATAGATTCTATTCGGATTCACATCTATGAATACGAATCCGTTTGGATTCACACTTGGATTCTATGAATAATTCAATTCAAAAGGCCAGTATAAATAAATAAATGTCTGTCTGTACCTGTGCGAAATGGCGGCTTGAAATTAACGCGAGTCTTGTGCGGTAGAGTACACATACACGACGGAATACACCGATGTTCCCATTAGATTAACGGGGCGAGACGATACCTAAGGCCTAATCTCACTAAACCTCTGTGGAATTACCCTTCAGTGATCACAAAATATTGATACACGGCCCTCATCCGTCCAATTTGAACCTTACATCAGAGATGGGCGTATTTATATTCATAAATTTGAACACGAATAAAATTCATAAATCAGAAAACATGAATATGAATACAAGACTTAGTACAGTACTTAGTACAGGTATGAATAATATTCATATTCCTGTTATGAATACGAATACAAATGTGAATCAGAAAATATGAATATGAATACAAGACTTAGTACCTGTACTTAGTAGAGGTATGAATAATATTCATATTTATGTTATGAATACGAATACAAATGTGAATGTGAACATGAATACGAATAAAGCCATAATCGCACACATGTTTTCGTGAATATTACTAAAATTTACTGTATTGACATTTTATGTCTTTACTATGGCACAAAAAGTGTGACGTTACGGTGTGACGAAGAAAGCGTTATGAAAAATGTCTAATGATTTTCACGTACAACCGATTCCTTGCTATGGAACTTTACCTTCGCCAGTTATCATCGTACAAAAATCGTTCACCACTCGTTGGATAGCTCTCGATTTACCTAACCATATTACGTTAACCACTGCGGAGTGCGTGGTCGACAAGCTGCGGTATGAGCGTGATTGTTTAAATAATTGTTTACACACAGGTATTTATGAAGTTCACCACATCATTATTGAAGTACGAGGTACGTGGTACGTGGTGTGGGTGTGGGAGGGGGCGCAAAGGCATAAAATGTCCCTAGTGGTTGCGTACTTGTACGAAAGCTGTACCCACTGTTTTTTTAACCAGAAATGACATCAAATTTAAATTGAGCACCCCAAAAAATAGGTTTTACACTTTCTGTTAAATTCGGAGTGGTCAGATCTCAGGCGACGGTGGAGCGCTGGAAGTTCGGATAAAATTCAATTTTCTGAATCTACGTATCTTGAAACGTAAATCAACAAATTTTGAGAGGGGGTTAAATTATCTACCTAGGGTTGCTCATGAAAGGTAGGTAACGTGTATAATAATATAATTTTGATAGCACAGTTTACTCGATAGGCCTTGGCCAACATAAACAATTTTTTTATAGGTACCTAGGTACCGAAAACAGTCACACAATGGATTTTCAGTACCTACCAAAACAGAAATAATCATTTGTGCAGTATGGTTCTTGTTAATTTTGTTTAAGCTTCAATTCCTAAATGTGCTTTTTGGAATAATTAAAATACAAACATTTTCATTCAAATATAAAAATTTTTGTCCACGTCTGAAAATATTCGCGAGAAGCTGAAGAATCTTCAATGTTTTTATCTTCCGCTGTATTGTGACTGTTTGCTTTTTGGGCTGAATTTTTTCACTTGTCCGGATCATGCTTGGAACCTTGTCAGTATGACACTTCAAATTGCTAGTATTCCCCGAAGTTTTTATGGCCCTCCCACACGTAGAAAACTGGTCTGTCTTTCCATCGACCTTTTTGAAAAACCGCCACCACTTGCTAGGAGGCATTTTGGGATTTCAACACCAAACAAATTACAAAGAGTAATAAGAACCCCCAAAAAACACTTCGTGTAAAAATCACCCCGCCTCGCAAATATCATTCTTCAGAGGCCGGAAAAAGTTATGATATCCACTTTCCCCGCCCGCCCATTTCCTCATTAAGGAGCTAAGTATAATGAAAAGCTTAACCACTTCACAAGCACCGTACCCCTTTCGAAATCTCCCCTTGGCGCTATTGCGAGACGTTTTTATTACTTCCACAAGCAACTAATACTTGATGGTGGTTAACGTTTTATACAAGTATTAGTTGCTTGTGGAAGTAATAAAAACATCTCGCAATAACGCCAAGGGGAGATTTCGAAAGGGGTACGGTGCTTGTGAAGTGGTTAAGCTTTGCATTATACTTAGCTCCTTAATGAGGAAAAGGGCGGGCGGGGAAAGTGGATATCATAACTTTTTCCGGCCTCTGAAGAATGCCATTTGCGAGGCGGGGTGATTTTTACACGAAGTGTTTTTTGGGGGGTTATCACATCTTTTTGTTGTTGAAGTGGGTCATTTTATAAAGAAGGTCTATGCAAAATTTCAAGTCGACTGGTCCGGTTACCCAGGCTGTAGACTCGTCAAAGTTGCCAAAATTAGCCTAAATTTCAGTTTTTTGTTTCTAAAAGTTTTTGGCTTGAGATAATGGGTTAAACCTTTCAAAGGGCACTGTCTGATGTTGAAAAGAAGCTCTGTGCAAAATTTCAAGTCAATCCGTGAAGGTGGAAAGGCCTAACTGATTAAGGAGAAGAAGAACAGGTAAGGGTGAAAAACCGGGTTTTTGAAGTTATATAACTCGGCTCCCTTTAAAGATATCGACTTGAATCTTTCAAAAGGCACTTGCTACACTTGAAACGAATCTCTGTGCAAAATTTCAAGTCAATCGGTCAACGTGGAGAGGCTCCAGCCTTGCCTGTCTGAACAAGGAGAAGAAGGAGAAGAAGAAGGAGAAGGAGAAGAACAATCTAATGCCGAAAAACCGGGTTTTTGAAGTTATGTAGCTCGGCTCCCTTTAGACCTATCGATTTGAAACTTTCAGGGCTTTCTAATATACACTCAAAGAAGACCCACACTAAATTTCAAGTTGATCGGTCAAATAGGAGCCGAGATATGGATACCTCGAAAACGCGTTTCGTGACGTCCGGTAAACATGGACTCGGCATCGTTCGTTTTCTCAACTTCTTTGCTTGGCGGGGCGGAACGCTACCGCGTTCCTAGATAAGTATGTGTTCGTTCATACAAAAATACTGAAAACAACTGTGTCAAGAAGAGAACTGAGACTGAATCAAAATCAAACCAAGCGACAAAGACAAGGAGACAAACCGGGCAAAGAGACAACAAGTCCAAGCGACAACTTACTTCTGATAAGAACATCGATATCGATATCGATGTTTCCTGAATATCGTCCGATATTATATCGGTGTCGATGTTGTCATCGACATCGAATATCGATGTTTTCTTTCGATGTCCCATCCCTAATCGATGTCCCATTCAGACCATTTCCCGATGCCCTGTAGAGGAGGGTGGTGAGCAGATAGGGGGGGGGGGGTGTCCTCAACGAGACTGTCTTTTGGGTCCCCACAGAGCAGGTAGTGATAATGTAGCAGACTATTTATTGTCCGTCTGGTGCCGCACCACCTCCTCCCACCACTGTCACTCATGTCACCCTGTTACAGACAACCCCCGCCCACTTCACACCCAACGCCACAAACTCCCCACGCCACCACTAATGACAGACCAATGACAGACTGACTAATGTCTTTTAGAAAACGTGGAAGGAGAGTTTATTGTACAGTGAAATATGTCAAACAGGGAATGTCTCCAAGAGTCGTTTCATGTGGCGATGCTGCGTCCGGGCTGCGCAGATTCCACGTCCGACGGACTGTTAACAGAAGTCGACAGGGACATGCGCAGTACGCCCGACCGCTGTTCCAGGTCCCTTTTCCGTACGACATTCACTGTTGACAGCTGTTCCAGGTCGAACTCGTGGTTGACTGCAGTTCAACTGCGGTTGGACGGAAACCAACCGCTCGGAGGGTTGTGGTCGGTAGCTGTCGAACTGTATGAATACATCTGATTTTGAACTGGATATATCCATCTGATTTTGAAACAATAAGAAAATTAAATCAATATATTTTGAATATACGAGTATTAATTCAATATATATGATTTACAATCACGACACCAGCAGCGATGACGGCCTCTTCTTGATGCATTTCGCAAGCCACTGTTTCCAAATCTCCCTCTCAAGTGTAAACGTAAAAATTGAGCAATTTTTATGGAGCAACATTTATTGACCAACCTTCGACAAGAAATGTTGCTTTCAACGTGGAATAGTTGCGGCAATAAATATTGCCTTGAATGGCCAGGCCACTTTTGTAGAGCAATTTTCTCAATTCTAGCAATATTTATTGCCAGTGTAAAGGGACCTTTAGGGCCTAAAGGCCCACTCTTCCACATTCCCTGGAAATAAAAATTACAAAAACTCTTCTTGCAATCGTAAATCAATAACAGTCACATTTGTATTAGATACTGCTATCCCCTACACCAATATTACAATTAAGTATTAAAAATTAAAAAATAAAATACATTTAAAATTAAAATTCAAATAGCACCTCTTTATTATGATTTTCTACACGTAAATAAATAATTTTCTACATTTTCTCGTTCTGAAAAAAAAAATCAAATTCTACATTTCATTTGTTCATCATCATAAAAATTAAAAAAGTCAGTGAGTAATAGTAATGTATGATAGAAGCATTATTTTTTGGACATATCTAAAAGCGTCTTTTTACCATTGTTTCTGAAAATTTCAGTCTTTTGCTTGGATTCAAAGAAAGTGGCCAGCTCATTATAGATTTTTGTGCGTTGAACCATAAATGACCTATTATAAACTGCGGTCTTATGTATGGGAATCTGTAGGGTCCTCTCTCTGTTCCGAGTATTCCTATTGTGTACTTGTGCCATCCATGTAAATTCGTCAAACAAGTACTTCGGTCTCTTAAATTTTAAAATTTGAAAACTAATACGGCTACAGAGGTATTTAATGATATGTAATGATGTTGGAGGAAATAGCGGTCGCAGGAACTTAAGTGGCTCTGTTTCGCATCACCCGTAGGAGGTCCATCAATAAAAATCCAGCCACGCAGCATGGCTATGAGAGCAAATTTTCGAACTGGAGCACTTTGAAGATGAAGAAACGTGGTCGATACTCGAGATTTTCTTCATGGTTCATCTGCTCTAATCTGATAACGGAGTGAGATATTGTAATTCTGACTTCGCCATCGGGTTCAGCGTTGAAAAATCTATAAGCTGAAGTGGTTTTGGGGAGTTGTATGGTGGAGGGGGGGGGGGGGGTGGATTACTCATAAATGCCCAAAATGATACGGTCTGACAAGTGACACCTCATTTTGAAGGTTTTTTTTTAACGCTGAACACGTTGGTGAGATCAGAATTGCAATATCTTATTCCATTCTCAAACTGGAGCTGAAGGTCTTATATAAATCTATAAACTGAATTGTTACTCGGCCAAAAAAAATGAGACACAATTTGTTATAAAACCATTAAAATTGAGATATTTTACATAAAACCAGTTATTTCTTCGAAAATTCGCTTCTATAGCCATGCTGCACGACTGGATTTTTGAAGGTTATGAGGAGAAGAAAAAGGCCGAGAAACTTCCACCAAAAAAATTTCTTAAATTTAATGTTAGGTACGCTATCTTCAAAAATGTATGCTACCATGTTTTATACATAAAACATGATAGCATACATGTTTGAAGATAACTATATATAGTTTCCTACATGTTTTATATGTCTCCTACATTTTCATTCTTGTGTACCAAATGGGCCAATCGGCCTTTGTACAATAAATGGTTTTCATTATTATTATTATTAAGTGCTTTTTTCATTTTTTCATTACTCAAATTATTTAATGTAATTTTTAAAGTTAATTGAACAAAATTTATAAATGTGTTTTACTAGTATCAATAAATGTCGAATATTTCCTTATTCCAAACATGTACAATCAGACAAGACTGTTCAATAAATAAATAATGTTTATATGAGTATTTTACCCTCTTCAAACTTGCATCTCACGGTTTAAAAAATAACATTGACTTGACTCTAAAATGTAAATTACTGAAAACTTAAAAACAACTACAATTCTTTGGTACTAAAATAGTACAGATACGCCCTTTTCTAATAGGAAAGAACACGCTCTTGAAAGGCGGATCTCAAAGAAATTCACAGGTTTCCCTCCTTTTTTTTCCCCTTTAACTTTAAACTATAACTTTATTGTACGAATAGATACATTTTAGTTTTGCAGTAACAAATATAGTAAATATAGTAACAAATAATATGAGACGTGAGGGGGAGAAATGGTCCAGTGCCCACCTCCTCTTATAGGTATATATTACATTAAAAAGGTGAAATTGGTGTCGGTCCTACGTAGTTTAGTCGTAGCACTGTGCTCTGGTGTGGTGATATTGGTAACTAGTTTTCTGGGTTGAGGTGTTAGCAGGTCGGTGTGCCGTTTCCTTTTCAATCTGCAGAGAGGACGTTCGGGAGGTCTTGATTGACAATGCTGACGACAAGTGGATTGCGATGGTCCGTAGAACTATCGGCTAAATTAAACTGGAATGGGCATATTATGAAATTGGAGGAGAAGGCAAACAGGCACCTAAATGTCATGCGTTGTTTCACTAGTGTATCATGGGGAGCAGACCCACAAACAGCTTTGTTATACTACAGGTCTACGATAAGAAGCATTTTTGACTATGGTTCGTTTCTGTATGGAGCGGCCGCCCAGTCCATACTGTCAAAACTGGATAGGCTACAATACAAAGCCCTACGATTGGCACTGGGACTTTTGACTTCTACTCCCCTGAACGCTCTCCTAGGAGAAACCGGAGAACCCCCGTTGAAGCTGAGAAGAGAGCTATAGCTAGTATACTAGCCAAAAGAATATTGACATCTCTATATGCCAGAAAAACCCAACAGTTCGATGCGATTGCTAGATTGGCCATTGACGACCTATCCGAGCCTTTTTGGAAAAAGAAAAAGACCCCCCTCCTATGTTCGGCATTTACGGATACGTGCTCTGATCTACAGTGGATCCCACAGTCGGCCATACCTTATAAGTTTAATATACCCTACGAAATTTTACAGGAGCCCATGTTGGTGTCTGAGCTTCCTCAGTCAGCGTACATATCCCAATGTTCTGCTGGGACCTTCCTCAGTGAACTCCTTCTTAGGAAATATCCGACCGCCAAATGTATATATACGGATGGATCAGTGAGCGAGAGTGGTGTGGGTGGTGCCTTCTTCGACCCCCAGGCTGGGGTGAGAAGACAGTACCGCCTGTGGGACAAAGCCTCAATCTACTCGGCAGAGGCGTTTTCCATTAAACAGGCCCTCAAATACGCCAGGGAAGTCTACGATAGAGGATCTCAAGTGATTATAATTTCCGATTCCAAATCTGTACTGTGGAAAATTAAGGAGACTAATCCTGCCAAAAACTACATATACATCGAAATGCAAATTTTGAGCTCGGCGTACCTCCTGAGGTTGGCTGGCATTCATGTAAAGTTTATTTGGGTGAGGGGCCACAGCAACATACTCGCTAACGATGTGGTGGACGAATTAGCGAAACAAGCCTCACTGCTCCCACGAGAGTCGCTCCAAGAATTTCCCGCTGCTGACCTCAACAAATGGTTTGGTTATGAATTGAAAGAGAAATGGAAAAATTTTCACGACGTACATCAGGCTGGAGCTGGATACAGAAGAATGTTCCCGGTCCCCATCCCCAAACCGTGGTTCTCCAAAATGCCCGTGCGGTCAAAGGCTTTTTATAGAATTTTGGCTCGACTCCGGACTGGACACTGCGTTACAAAATCATATTTATTTCGTATCGGCAGATCCGAGTCCAATCTTTGCGAGCTCTGCTTGGAAGAGGAGGATGCGGAGCACAAGATGATGTTGTGTCCACTACATCAGGACCGTCGCTGCGAATTTTTTGAGAGGGTTGGAGAGTTCTTACCTCGCCCGTTCAACTTAAATGTGATTCTCGCATCAGGAAAATTAGAAGTATACGATGCAGTGGTGAACTTTGTTCGCGACAGTGATATTAAGCTATGAACCAAAAAGAGTGCGTTTTAGTTAATTATATCTATTCATTTATTTTTCTTCTTATTTTATATCATTTAATCATTCTTATCTTATATCATTTAATTGGTTATGTTATTGTAATATGATGCGGCCGTATAGGCTATGCCTGAAGCCAATAAAGAAAAAAAAAAAAAAAAAAAAAAAAAGTGATAACTCGTAACACTCTGTTCTGAAATGTCTGAATTCTCTTTATTTGAGAATCTGAGGAGCCACCCCAGATTTGACAGCCGTATTCCCATATGGGCCGAATCAATATCAGATATATCAGTTGGATGAACAAAATGTCGGTTGTTTACTTGAACTCTGTGTTTTTATGCGCCTATCGCAGAACTTTCGCCTCGCACCGTCGTTCATTCCAACAGCCCCTGGCTCATGCAGTCAGTCCGCAACGCTCGCTTGTACCGCACTAATCGATTATATCGCACATTTATATATTTTCATAATTATTATTTTAATTACATTAAATTTCGCACCGGGAGTGAATTCTGGCCTCCATTCGCGCGGTGGTCCATCGCCTGTCGAAGAAATAGGTAGAAAATCCTTAAAACATTCCTTTTCCCATCCCCACCTAAACCCTTTCGTCCAACTTCGACGAAGAAAGGCAGAAGGTAAGCTTAGCTTATAATTCCCTGTATTTTGCTGTTTGGGGCAGCTGGTCCTTCGTAATAACACAACGCAAACATCAGTCGTTTCGTGTTTAGGGTCAAGGGGGACTTGCAACCAAGAAGAGGTTTCAGGGTGTGGAGACGGTGCCTTCATCTTTTGACTAGATCGCTCACGTGGTTTTGGAAGGTTAGCCCCAGATATCTGACATTAGTCCTGGAGCCGAGGCCGAAAATGGGTGTTCATTTTAGGAGAAGGTTTGATATAAAATTATGAAAATCTAGTCAATTCTGAGTAAGAAAATCCAAGTCTGCCATTTCAAAGCGGTTGCTTTCAAAAATGGCAGCCATTTAAAAAGTGACGAAAACGCACAAACATGACCTGTCTTTAGGATGGATGGAACTTTTATAGATGATAGATTATGTCCAAACATAGATGTTTTCACCAGTCTGCCACTTTCAACCGGTTGAAAATGCGTGGCAGACTCAATTTCAAAAATTGCATTTTTCGGGTGTAAAATTTACAGTATTTGGGACGCCTCAAATTTTCACACATGATTATATATGCCCAAATAAGGAGTTTGAGACTTGTCTGCCAATCTAAAGCAGTTGAAAAGTAATGGCAGACTTGAATTGAAATATTGCCAAATTTGGTGATAAATTTCATCAGTTTTAGGAAGATTCAAATTTCAATACGTTAAAGTACCTGTGGTATGAGAGCAATAGACCATGGTCTGCCTTGCCTAGCCAGTTGCTTTCTACCGACAGACTGAAATGCAAAAATTGCCAAATTACTGATCAAAATTTTGTGATTTTAGGATGCTTCAAATTTCGGCTCAACATTGTTCTCCTGCAATAAGACTGAAAAAGAGTAGTCTGCCTTCAGTAACCCGTTTTTTAAGTTAGGCAGACTGAAATTGAAAAATTGCAATTTTCAAGGTCAAAATGAATGTATTTTGGGAAAGTTGTAATTTTGGCATGTGATACTAGCATGTTAGTGTAAACTTTTTGACGCAGTCTGCCATCAATATTCCGCTGCCTTCTGGCGGCAGACTGAACTCAAACGTGGGAAAACAGAAATAATTTCAATTATTGACCATTTTTATGGTAAAAATGCATCTTCTTTAGGACGATTCAAATTTTGGCACATGATACTACATTGTAAGAAGAAACTTTGTGACATGGTCTGCCATCAATATCCAACTGATTTTTTCGGCAGACCAACAATATTAGGTATCTTACTTACATAATATGTTACAATTTGCCATCCCTCAACACCTTTATTAGCTGCAAGTAATTTTTTCTACATCCATTTTCCTTCATGTCCGACTGTAGAAAATATCTTTAATTTATAAATGAAACAAGGGAGAAGCAGAAAACAGAATGGGAAAACACTAAACTTCGCGTCGAAAACGGCCGTTAGGTGGGTCCCGGGTAGCCGCCCAGAATAAAACTGCCTTTTTTTCATCTTCCAGGTAAACTACAGTCTAGAAATTTTAACCGTCAGTCGGGGATAGACCACATTGCAATATTCACTCGGTTTCTCATCTGTAAAATTGTTTAAATAATACCTTTTTGTAATAATACAAATTAAATTTTGATGCTGAGCTATTGACTTGAAATTTTAAAAATACTTAGGTCAGAACTGGATCACAATGCAATATTCACTCGGTTTTTTGTCTGTAAAATTGTTTAAATAATACCTATTTGTTTAAACAAATGAAATTTTGATGATGAGCTACATACTTGAAATTTTAAATATAGGTCAGAAATGGATGACATTTCAATATTCACTCGGTTTGTATGACATTGTATGAATATGGTATGGTATATTATTGTATGTATGATTTGGTATAGTACAGTATGGTATGATAGGAAAGAAATTTGTATGGTATGGTATGAGTACGGTGAGAATATGGTATGGTGCCGATTTGCAACACAGTCTGGTATAGACAGAAGGGAGTTTTTTTTTCTATGGCCATAGATTTAGGCAAGTTTAGTTATTTTCCATTGTACATTGGTAACATCAACCGAATCCAGAAATAACATTATTTTGTTTACTTTTCCAACAATTTTGATTATTTATTTATCGCCACATTGCATCCGACATTTGGACATTTCACCGCTGAACACGACGGCGAAGTCAGAATTGCAATCTCGCATTACGTCCTAAAATGGACGAAGCGATTAGGAAGAAGTTGAACGAAACGAAACCTATCCATATAAACTTCACGAATCTGAAGACATACGTAATCCCATTAAAATTTAATAAGTTAATATTAACTCACAAACAGTACCTTAAGCGGACGAGGCGAAATACATTGGCATGACTCTCGACTGCAAGCTGAGGTGGAAAGCCCATGTAAAGAAAAAGAAATAAAAAACATACCGTTCTATATGAATTTTTCGAGATATGAGATTTTCAAATTTTCAAAATTCGTTTTGAACCCCTTTCCCCTTGACCTAGGGTTATGAAAAGTTGCGAGGACCATTGTGGGGTTGGTCGAAACCCATAAAAAAAATGTCGTAATTTTAACTCAACGCTAACTGGGCAAAGTGCCGCGGACGGCGTACGGCGGACGGACGGATTTTTTTTTATTCGATCTTGAAACGTAAACCAACAAATTTTGAGGGGGGGTTAAAATTTTTTTTTCTTTGGGCGATTCCAATGGTTCATTATCGAAGATAATAAACCAAAATGAAGTACGAGGTACGCGGTGTGGGTGTGACAGGGGGCGCAGAGACATAAAAGGTCTCGTCGTATGACGCACTAGTTGGCTCCTGCCAGCCGTATTACGTCATACGCTCGTGCGTCATAGGCTCTGACGTACTTGTTGGCCTCCTGCTAGCCGTCTTACGTCATACGCTCGTGCGTCATAGGCTATGACGCACTTGTTGGTCTCCTGCCAGCCGTCTTACGTCATACGCTCGTGCGTCATAGGCTCTGACGTACTTGTTGGCCACCTGCCACCCGTCTTACGTCATACGCTTGTGCGTCATTGGCTCTGACGCACTAGTTATCCTGCCAGCCGTCTTACGTCATACGCTCGTGCGTCATAGGCTCTGACGTACTTGTTGGCCTCCTGCTAGGCGTCTTACGTCATACGCTCGTGCGTCATAGGCTATGACGCACTTGTTGGTCTCCTGCCAGCCGTCTTACGTCATACGCTCGTGCGTCATAGGCTCTGACGTACTTGTTGGCCACCTGCCAGCCGTCTCACGTCATACGCTTGTGCGTCATTGGCTCTGACGCACTAGTTATCCTGCCAGCCGTCTTACGTCATACGCTCGTGCGTCATAGGCTCTGACGTACTAGTTGGCCTCCTGCCAGCCGTCTTACTTCATACGCTCGTGCGTCATAGGATCTGACGTAATTTCCCGCCGGTCGCTTGTGTTCTGACGTGATCTGAGGGAAAGGGTGAATCAAGGGAACAAATTTTTCCCGTTTCAGTTTATGTGCCAAAGCAAAGACATGAAAATGTCAAAAAAATGTGTAAATAGGTACCTAAGCCCAACTGTAATGTCAATTTTCTGACAATGAGTTTTCGACTATAGTTTTTATACCTTTTTACTTAAGTACTTATTGAAATTTGAGACTGATAATGAGCTGTTTGCAAATAAAAAGTCTGATAACTTCATTAGGTACATCTTATTAATCTATTTTCAAGTTCCGATTCACAGTTGAATGTGTTTTATTTAGATGTCGTAAAATTCGAAAACGATGGAATGACGAAACCTGTCGACTACTGACTCAAGTGATACTGTCGACTTCTAACACATGTAGGTCGACTACTAGTGCAAAACCATGTCGACTACTGAAGAAAATGTTGGTCACTGGTATCGACTACTACCTAGAGCATTGGGATTTTTTACAAAACTTGTTTTTCCCTTTTCAAACCATGTTGAATAATATTTCCCGCTGCCAGGTCTTTTAGGAAAGGATGTTGGGTACACAATGAACAGGTTTGCAATGAGAAAAAAACCGAGTGAATATTGAAATGTCATCCATTTCTGACCTATATTTAAAATTTCAAGTATGTAGCTCATCATCAAAATTTCATTTGTTTAAACAAATAGGTATTATTTAAACAATTTTACAGACAAAAAACCGAGTGAATATTGCATTGTGATCCAGTTCTGACCTAAGTATTTTTAAAATTTCAAGTCAATAGCTCAGCATCAAAATTTAATTTGTATTATTACAAAAAGGTATTATTTAAACAATTTTACAGATGAGAAACCGAGTGAATATTGCAATGTGGTCTATCCCCGACTGACGGTTAAAATTTCTAGACTGTAGTTTACCTGGAAGATGAAAAAAAGGCAGTTTTATTCTGGGCGGCTACCCGGGACCCACCTAACGGCCGTTTTCGACGCGAAGTTTAGTGTTTTCCCATTCTGTTTTCTGCTTCTCCCTTGTTTCATTTATAAATTAAAGATATTTTCTACAGTCGGACATGAAGGAAAATGGATGTAGAAAAAATTACTTGCAGCTAATAAAGGTGTTGAGGGATGGCAAATTGTAACATATTATGTAAGTAAGATACCTAATATTGTTGGTCTGCCGAAAAAATCAGTTGGATATTGATGGCAGACCATGTCACAAAGTTTCTTCTTACAATGTAGTATCATGTGCCAAAATTTGAATCGTCCTAAAGAAGATGCATTTTTACCATAAAAATGGTCAATAATTGAAATTATTTCTGTTTTCCCACGTTTGAGTTCAGTCTGCCGCCAGAAGGCAGCGGAATATTGATGGCAGACTGCGTCAAAAAGTTTACACTAACATGCTAGTATCACATGCCAAAATTACAACTTTCCCAAAATACATTCATTTTGACCTTGAAAATTGCAATTTTTCAATTTCAGTCTGCCTAACTTAAAAAACGGGTTACTGAAGGCAGACTACTCTTTTTCAGTCTTATTGCAGGAGAACAATGTTGAGCCGAAATTTGAAGCATCCTAAAATCACAAAATTTTGATCAGTAATTTGGCAATTTTTGCATTTCAGTCTGTCGGTAGAAAGCAACTGGCTAGGCAAGGCAGACCATGGTCTATTGCTCTCATACCACAGGTACTTTAACGTATTGAAATTTGAATCTTCCTAAAACTGATGAAATTTATCACCAAATTTGGCAATACAATTTCAATTCAAGTCTGCCATTACTTTTCAACTGCTTTAGATTGGCAGACAAGTCTCAAACTCCTTATTTGGGCATATATAATCATGTGTGAAAATTTGAGGCGTCCCAAATACTGTAAATTTTACACCCGAAAAATGCAATTTTTGAAATTGAGTCTGCCACGCATTTTCAACCGGTTGAAAGTGGCAGACTGGTGAAAACATCTATGTTTGGACATAATCTATCATCTATAAAAGTTCCATCCATCCTAAAGACAGGTCATGTTTGTGCGTTTTCGTCACTTTTTAAATGGCTGCCATTTTTGAAAGCAACCGCTTTGAAATGGCAGACTTGGATTTTCTTACTCAGAATTGACTAGATTTTCATAATTTTATATCAAACCTTCTCCTAAAATGAACACCCATTTTCGGCCTCGGCTCCAGGACTACATCGGTCGCAAGTGGTATTTTCCGGGCTGGGGTCTCGTAGTCCTGAAGGCAGGTGAACACCATGGCACTCGACTTCCAAGGATTTTGTTTAATCTCCCAATTGTTAGCCCATTCATTCAGATCATGAGTGTAATATTCCAGTTCCTCTCATCGATGTATATATACATCGATGGTTCCTCTTTCCCTCCTAGGAGAAACTCTCAGAAATGCAGTGTCATCCGCAAACTGGGCCATTGTGAAGCTTGAGGAGGTCGGTATGTCTCCGGAGTACACAAGGTAAAGTAACGGGCCGAGGACACTGCCCTGCGGAACTCCTGAAGTGATTGGACGTGATCTAGACATGGCAGCTTGGCACCTAACCGAGAATGTGCGACCCGACAGATAGGAGAGCATCACTCGATAGTAAGTGTCCGGGAGAACGGTTTTAATCTTGTGTAGCAGTACTGGATGCCATACCTTGTCGAAGGCCTTCTCGGTTTCTATGAACATCCCAATGCAGGTTTGTTTTCTTCGTACGAGTCAAAAATCTTGTCCACTATTCGATGAAGTTGGTGTATACAAGAATGTGAATTTTGGAAGCCAAACTGTGTACCTGGTATGAGGGGCTCCAGGTGATGCAGTAATTTGGGGAGCAGTAGTTTTTCTAGGATTATAGAAAAGAGAGGAAGGAGACTGATAGGACGGTAGCTACTGGGGTCAGAGGATGGTTTACAGGGTTTTTTAATCATGATTACTATGGCATGTTTCCATGATTGTGGAAAGTAGCCAAGGCGTACACACGAGTTATAGATTTGTGTTACTAGTACTATTGTTTTGCGAGGAAAATGAATGGGAAGTGATCGCACTATGTGATCAGCTCCTGGAGATTTTCTACTAGGAGAGCGTCTAATGGCATTTCTCGCCTGCGCAGGGGTGAAGTATTCCGTAAAGAGGTTCAGCTGTAGGGGAGATGATACGCTTTCCAGAACATCATTCTCAATTACACTTTGTTGATGGTTAGGAGATAATTGATTTTGCAGTATTGATGAAAATAACTCGGCTTTATCTTGTGGAGATGAGTACCACTGGGAGTGTCTTCTTAGAGGGGGGATGTCGTTCTGCCAGAAACTACTGCCACCGACCCGAAAAATGTGTAAAATGTGATAGTTTACACCCAACATCTTCCTGCCCTAAACCTGCTAGCACACCACCCATCTGTACCAACTCCGGCACCCACACTGCTAATAATTATTGTGTTATAATTATTCACCTGTCCTAGGAATTCTTAGTTTCTTCAAGTACTTACCTGTTCCTTTATCGTAATCTCTATTTAATTGTACCTTTGATGATATGCTTGTAATTGGGCTCGCCCGTACTTTTCAAATAAATAAATAAATAAATTTATATTGATATCTGAATTGTGTACATAGATTGGAGGAGGCTTGTTTTCCGTTTGCGCCTGTGCTGGAGGGGCAGGATCTGTACCACCATTTGTATTTGTATCAGCTAGGGGAGCGAAGCGATTAGGTGTCAAGACTGACGGATAAGTTTTTTTTGTTTGTGCAGGGAGGTAAAAGTCCTTATCTGCCATTTTGTCGTTGTTTTGAGCAACCGTGGAAGGGTTATAATCCGTTGATAGGTGGAGTTGATGAGTGAAGAAAGGAGGCCCGTACAGATAAGAATTGACTTACCTGTCGAGCAGACTGGTTGCCTGAGAGCACTTCTATCACCGCGTACCTACACACTGACTATCGCTCTGTGGACTACACTCGGCGACGGCTGAACGCAAACTCGTTTCCCTCCTGCTTCAAAGATTTACATGCAACTTTTGAGCTGCAAATAATCAAAATGGTCAGGAGCCAATTGACTGGAACTTGGAGATGATGAGTCAAGCACCTACCTACGAGTATTTGATTATTTTATAAAAATACCGTTCTGTATTTAAATAGTTAAATTACCTTATTTCCCCATTGGTCCCAAAACTCATGTTTAAAACCTTGCGACTTTTCTTAGTATACCTAACTTAATCAATGTGACTTCAGTTGTTTCACATAATAAATACTCGTACTACGAAAAAACTTTCTTCCAGGACAAAATGAACTGGTGTTATTATAAGTAGAAATTCCATTTAGAGTGAAGTTTGTTAAAATTCTATACCTAAATGACGACATTAAAAGAGAAAAACCTAGTGTGAAAAAGATCTCACCATCTAGGAATGAATAATGTGCGCCTCGTTTATTTTACTCTGAAGTTGCCAGATGGTTCCAGAAACCCAGTCGGATGTTTAGAGTGATCGGTGACAGGCTCTTCAATATATTTGTCATCCTCTCGAGTGGCCATATATCTGTCTTCCCCTCTGGCGTCCTTGCAGGGTAGGTTTGGGTAGAGTTCCACACTTCAGTATTTTCGAGGTAATGAAGTGATTTAGAACTCCGGAGGAGTTCTTGAGACAACTACAAACATGGAGCGAATTAAAGGGTTTGAAGTTCTCCGCTGACAAATCAGTATTGGTTCCTTTCAGTAGAAAGAGACGATTAAACGCAGGCGCAACCGTGGAAATAGCAGTCTTTCGTATACATCATCAGGTTAAATTTCTTGGAGTCTGGCTCGATAAAACGCTGACATGGAATCCACATATAGATTATACATGTATATTGAATAAGGCCGAACGGTACTACAATATACTGAAGATGGTTACCAGCCTCAACTGGGGAGCAGACCCAGAGGTAGCGCTATTATTCTACCGAGCAACTATCAGAGCAACCATTGACTATGGAGCTTCTTAATCTTCTTAAATTGGCTAGACTTCAGTTCAAATGTATGGAATTCCTCCGGGCAAGACCTATCGACGCATTATTGACAGAATCTGGTGAATATCAAATGCTTTCAGATCGTTACGTCTTGAAACTCAAATCTCACAGTCGGCCAATAGTTGAAGACGTATGTAGACTAAGTACGAACATACTGGTATCCAATACCAGTATGAACATGCCCTTACTCGTCAACAGTTTCCTCAAGAAGATTTGGCTATTTCAAGACTCCATTGTTCCAACAAACCATCACCATTCATGTTAACTTATTCAGAGCAGATTCAATTGATATGAATCTTCGTTAACTCCAAATGGCCACAATCTGTGCAAATCTTCACTGATGGCTCAAAGTCCAGGACCTCAGTCGGATGTGCTTTCTTTGATACTTCCAACGATTATCACGAAAAATATAAACTACCGCAGATGAAAGCCATCGACAATTGTAAAATACAACTAGTTTACAACTAGCAATCGTAAAAGCCATCGAAAATGTTGTGAGATCTGGAAGGAATGACAATGTTTACCTAATATCGCTCCTTTGCTGCAATAGTGTCATTTCTCAAAATTAGATGCTTCGAGGTTTCAAAGCTCTAAATTCCAAACTTTAAAATCTGGCTTCGTTAAATTCGTTGAAATGATTTTTTTGTTCGATTACCCCGAATCATCTAATTTTGAGAAAATCCTGAAAATTCACTGTCGTGTTACACATCAACCTAGAAAGAATAATGTGTAACACGATAGCGAACTTACGTGCATTTTTTTTTAGAAAATCCTGAAAATTCACTGTCGTGTTACACTACCTCCGCAAGGGAGAAGCAGGTGGACATCAGCAATGGCTATCGTAAATTTTGTGATTGATTGTATTTTTTTATTTTTTATAGTTAGGTAGGACTTGAATACATTTTTTACAATAATACCTACTTGTTGTTTTTTTTCTTTTTTTCCATAATATCTACCTACTTATGTGCTGGAGCTCAGAAGCAATATACTTAATATAATATAATAGCAATATACTATAATAAGCTGTACGAATATAAGTAGTTACTGGAATTCAGGTTTCATAATGTACCTTATAATGTTTCTTCCCTTTCTATGTTTCTAAATAATGTTTTTATGTTTCTATGTTTTTAAATTATGTTTCTATGTTTTTAAATAATGTTTCTTCTTCTACTTCGACAAGATTGAGTTTTGAGAAATAAGAATCGATTCTCAGATGTATCGATTCTTTTTGAGAAAATAATCGCGAATATTTTCGATAGTCCTCTTCGAAAAAATCGATTCATTTGAGAGAATCGGACCTCCGTAAGAGGAGTTAGCAGGTTACTAAATAACATTTTTAGTATTCATAACATATTAATAAAACTTTTGATATTAATAAAACTTGTATCCTGTGAATTGAATTCCGCCTTACAGTAGGTAGCAAATCCAGCCCCCCCCCCCCCCCCCCCCAATGTGAACATGAACATTCTTGAAGATTATGTTCTCAAAAGATTAAAAAAATGTCAAAAAAGGAATTATAAGTACCAATTAAGCTGAATTTGTATTTAAACAGCCGCCTGATGAACAGTCTTGCCAATAGCTAGCCATACAGGGACGGATTTCGTTGAGGGATCTGATCCTACGGATCTGATCCGGCAGATCTGGTTTGAGGGATCTGATCTCTCGTGTCAGTCAAACCCGATCCGTCCTCCCCAAACCCGATCCATTACCTCCGATCCGTCAAACCCGATCCATTACCTCCGATCCGTCAAAAATCTGCGATGGATCTCCGTGGCGGATCGGATCCGACGGATCTAATCTCTTCTGCTCCTTAACAAACCGTTCTGGTTTGTCAGATTTGAAACCGTCGAGCCACATCCGTCGATAATCTGCCCGTGTGTGGGGCAAATCCGTCGGATCTAGGACCGTTCACAGACCAAATCTCACGGATCCAGATTTACGAGCATGTACGTCGGATTTCTGAGATCCGCCACGGATCAAGTGTGCTAGTTCCCGTGGGTAAGCGATGTCTTCGGGTACCTCCTCACGTCAAATTGCTGCACTTGCCGGTGGTATGTGTGTAGTGTATCATATCTTAAGGAAAAGGAGAAATCGCCAGAAGTGGGTAAAATCATGGATAGCTATGAGGCTTCAAAAACTACCTGCGGATGAATGAAAGCGACTTTGAACTTCTTTTAGGTAATTTATTATTAGTTAGTAAGTTATTAGATCCGACGGATCCCCTCCTTCAAGTGGGGCCCGTTAGTGGGGGAACACTCGGATCCAGGCCCGCCGGATCCGATCCGTCTCAGATCGCGCCCTCCCTGTTCACCAATAACGAGCGGAGTTTAAGGGGGAAGTGGACGGGCCCTTAGTATGATTCTGGGATAAGAGATGGCGTTACTGACGCATCAAAAGTTTTTGCAATCTCATTTTGGAACCATCCAATTTATAACAGTTTGGGAAACGCAGTTTGCCTTCATACGCCCCTACAAGTTGCTGCATCAATTCATTTAATTTTTATACAAATTTAAAATTGGAAAATTTGAAAATTTTGAGGTTTAGAGGTTGAAATTTGGAAAAAGCCGGTGCAAGCCCCCTTCCCAATATGGCTGGATGGGTTTTGAGAGCATCATTTCAATGATTGCGTAAATATACAAGACGTAAAACGAAAAATGGTAATGTTGGTTTTGAAGGAAAAAAGAATGGCTGCAGACCCCAATTCGGCGCTCAAGGTCACCACGCTCGCTTTCCTCGGTAGCCATTGTGTCAATCCGTTCTCTTGAACCACTCCTCTCTCCATCCGTCTCTCTTCGTGGAAACGATAACCCTACAATAGCATCAAATGGGCAAAGTCCTCGCGTATGTACATTAAGTCGCCCCCCACCCTTCGCGGTCTCGAACCTCTTATCTCCGATCTTCGGTAGGCTTGCTCATACATTCATTTCAGCTTGCATCGCTCGTACTAGCGCCTCATTTTTGGTTTATTATCTTCGATAATGAACCATTGGAATCGCCCAAAGAAAAAAATTTTTTATTTCTACATTCGTTTATTATTATTATTATTCGCTTTCTACATTCTATTTTTGGTTTATTATCTTCGATAATGAACCATTGGAATCGCCCAAAGAAAAAAATTTTTTAACCCCCCCCTCAAAATTTGTTGGTTTACGTTTCAAGATACGTAGATTCAGAAAATCGAATAAAAAAAAATCCGTCCGTCCGCGGCACTTTGCCCAGTTAGCGTTGAGTTAAAATTACGAAATTTGGTTTCTGGGTTTGGACCAGCCCCACAATGATCCTCGAAACTTTTCATAACCCTAGGTCAAGGGGAAGGGGTTCAAAACGAAATTTAAAATTTCGACGATGTCATATCTCAAAATATTCAACTGAACCGTGTAATTTTTAGTTCACTTTTGAATGACCTGAAAAATTACGAATCTTTTAAGACCAATTGGATTTTTGTGCGACCAGCCGTTCGTTCACAGTCAGCGCGCAAAGGTCTAGGAAAAACACTAAACTTTCGCGTCGAAAACGGTCGTCATGTGGGTCAACCGCCAGACGCCCAGAATAAAACTACCTTTTTTCATCTTCCCGGTAAACTACAGTCTAGAAATTTTAACCGTGAGTCGGGGATAGACCACATTGCAATATTCACTCGGTTTCTCATCTGTAAAATTGTTTAAATAATACCTTTTTGTAATAATACAAATTAAATTTTGATGATGAGCTATTGACTTGAAATTTTAAAAATAGTTCAGAACTGGATCACAATGCAATATTCACTCGGTTTCTTGTCTGTAAAATTGTTTAAATAATACCTATTTGTTTAAACAAATTAAATTTTGATGATGAGCTAGATACTTGAAATTTTAAATATAGGTCAGAAATGGATGACATTTCAATATTCACTCGGTTTGTATGACATGGTATGAATATGGTATGGTATATTATTGTATGTATGATTTGGTATAGTACAATATGGTATGATAGGAAAGAAATTCGTATGATATGGTATGAGTACGGTGAGAATATGGTATGGTGCCTCTTTTGTGTAAGATTTGACTGTTCTAATAACAGTCTCCTCTACCTCAAAGGTTCCATTGGAAATGTCTGCAATGTTGGACGAATGGGAATAGATTCAGCTCACTCACCTTCATTACAGTCAGAAGTGCTACCTGTCAAATCTCGGACTCATCACCTTTCCTATGAATGATTGACGCAGCAGATTCACAGTCTAAAAGGGGAGATGAAAGCTGCTATCACTGACTCTTATTTTTCGTTTTACGATCGTGCTATTCATCGCAGAATTTTGGTTCTTGGCAATTTGAAATCAGGAAATTCTCAAAAATGGGGCTGGAACCAAGTTTTTTTTTTAAATTTAAAATTGTCCAAAATTCTTTTTCTAAAATTTGAATTTGAAATTTTTTTCAAATTTTTTTTTGATGCAGCATTTTGTTTAGGAAAACTATGAACATAACTTTTTTCAGATTGAAAATCGCTCAACCGGCTGTTGAAATATTTTGCATAAACTTTTGGTGTCTTCTCTCTCTCTCGCACACTTGTCGTCCACTTTCCCCTTAAAGCCGAAAAATCCTTAACAGTCCGCGCCCTTAAGACCGTGCCCTTAAGAACCTCCGTCTGCCCAATCAGACCCCCTTTAGCCACCCCCCCCCCCCCCTCGCAGCTTTTTCTTGCTCAAGTACCTTCAGGACGTTTCTCCGTCCTCCACAGCTCACGCTGCAGTCGTCCATCGTGGATACTATGTTTTGAAGCATCCATGCGATGACGGAAAGTTGCCGGACGGCCAGGTTACAGACCGTCATCTCGATTTCGCTTATCAACATCGTTGTCGTTGTATTGAGCTTGATCGCTTACATTATATCTGTTTGAAACTAATGTAAGAAGTTCATCTTAAATTTAATTTCACCTACCAGTTGCTTCCGAGTTCATCTCTTCAAGAACAAGGAATTCAGCCTCTCATCGCAATGGAACAGGTATGATAAGTCACTCTATTATTCGACGAACCATCAAAGCCTTCTGATCATCGTAGTTCGAGTGGTAGACCGGGTTATACTGCAGTAAATAGAATAAGCAGTCATTATCTGTAATTATCTTTGATGAGGTAATTTCATTCTGTTCTATGTGTTACATTCTACGTACGCTTGGAATACGTGGTTTTCTCATCGTACTTACATCATATTATGAGAGAACGATGTTTGGATGCTTCCGGATAAGTACCAGTATCCTCGGTTTTTTTTTTCAAGTTTAGTTCTTCCCCGTGACAACTGAGATGAACAAGAGGGTAACACGATTTGTCTATCAGACTTCCTTTCAACGGGAGATTCGTGAAAACTAATTTCACTGATCATCCCGAATGGGACCACGAATTCAGGTAGGTACCGGTCATTTTGTCCCTCAAATCATATCGAATGCGGCTTTTAAGATCATGATCATCTTTATCCATCACTTATTTATTTAAGGGCATCGCCCGCAACAACGTGCCTGTTGAGATCCCCGAAAGCAGATGATAGAGAAATGAGGTTGCTTTATTTGAATGAGTCAGAACAAGTCACTGGAATAACGACTCGCACGGCTTCGCCGTTTTGACTTCACAAAAACATAAGTATGTATCAAACTTGGTCATAGCGGATTCGATAAGGGATCGCTGTCTTTTGCCAAAGACTTCTTGGCGGGCTGGAGGTTCTCTATAGCGGTTCTGATTCTGAGGCAGTCACTATGTCTTGAAACGTAAAGAAGTGATCGGTTAAACTTGAGAATGTGGGTTGACTCCTTAGAAGCGCAAGATTCAATTGTTATGCAGCATGACACTTGTGATGCAGTAGTGATAACATATTCGATATGTTGAATTCGGATGCTTCGATGTCATCATAAATATTATTTATATTTTCCCTTTGATAGTTCGACGCTGTTGCTATATAAGTTACGTTATACTTGAACCGATGATCCGAGTAACTGACAACCGACTCTTACTAGTAGATTTTAGCCATGGTAACATTAAACTAGAATAATTCCCAACAAAATAGATAGAATACGATGAATCAATGAGTACTAAAGAGGGGTTTTCTTCCTGCTGTAGGGGAATTCTCAGAGAAAATACAGTCTTTTATTGCATTTTAGACTTCATTCCAGTCTATGACAAAGGAGGGTTATTCACAGTATTCCCAATATGATCGTTTGTATCATTAAGCACAGTTGAGTGGAGTTTCTTGTAGCACTCAGATCGTCATTCAAGAAGAGTTGTCCAGTGGCCTTTTCACGTGAATACCTTGAGTGTGGTTAGTACTTGGCTGGTTGATAACCGTGACACAACGTCATCTCTATGCATGACCCAGGTATGGTGAGTAGTTGTTGGTTAAACCCCTCTTCACCGAAGGGGCGAGGAAATGAATATCCGAATGATCTTGTCAAATTCTGATCATCATTAGAGGACAGCCGATCACATCCACAACGATGGTATCGTTGGTAACTCTTGTCGGTAACATGATCTCACTTCTGTGTAGAATGCTCAATGATAAGGATCTTTCCCTTTGCCAATATAAGAGGTGACAATTTGTACTTCAATGATAAAATATCTCCATCTTGAAAGCCGACGAATGATGTTACTAAAACAACTTATGAGAATCCGAAGGTGGAGCTCAGGAAAAAAAATCCAAGGAATTTCTGACATGATATGGACCTTGATTGACTCAATCCTGGTTCACATGGGGTATTTGGTGCGGCTGCCCTAGCTGATAGGTCGATAGCAAGTCGCAGTTATGGCAGCTGCTAGACTCGTAGGAACCATAGTCACAAGGAGGCTTATTCATAAATTATGCTTTATTCTACTTATGAGTTTCAATACGAATAAACACTTAATAAATCATTGCTAGTCAAAAATAATAGAGTACACAAATCAATAAACGACGTGTTGTTTCCAAATTTTTCAAATCAAAGGCAAAATACTCGGAATATTCTATACAGGGTGTCCCAGTATGAATGGTCCAAACTTTAGGGATCGATTCTACAATTAATTTGCAACAAGATTTGTCATGTAACTTTTTTTTTAACTCCGCTGAAAATCCGACTTTTTTCAATTCTAAGATGTTTTTGTTTCCGACCGTAACTCACTTAAATTACCATAACTGCCCTAATTTACTGTGTAAAATAAAAATTGAGGATACCGTTGGAAAGAGCGTTAAATTTTCTTTCTTCTCAATACATAATCAAAATTTCATGAACGAGCTTAGTAAGTGACAAATCACGCTAAAGTGAAAATTTTGCCAGTGACAACTTTTTGGTTGATCGTGATGGCATTTTTAAAAGCTATTTTTACCCATACCTGATCGTTTCTCTTTTCGGAAAAAACATCTGCAATTCAAAAGCTTTTCAACGGTGTGATCATAAGTGGTTGCAAATTAGTTGTAGAATCGATCTCTGAAGTTTGGACCATTCATACTGGGACACCCTGTATAATGTGTGCAACCGTAACTAGTCAGTATTGTACGCTACAATCATTATTGTACAACTATTGATTGTGGAGGACCTAAACTCGATTACAGTAGACCTACACGGGTTATCGCGAATAGAAGCGTTTGATTTGATTATATTGGTACCTACTGAACAACTAGTAACCACACCTAACCTCGTAGCCATTATTGTACAACTATTGATTGTGGAGGACCTAAACTCGATTACAGTAGACCTACACGGGTTATCGCGAATAGAAGCGTTTGATTTGATTATATTGGTACCTACTGAACTACTAGTAACCACACCTAACCTCGTAGCCATTATTGTACAACTATTGATTGTGGAGGACCTAAACTCGATTACAGTAGACCTACACGGGTTATCGCGAATAGAAGCGTTTGATTTGATTATATTGGTACCTACTGAACTACTAGTAACCACACCTAACCTCGTAGCCATTATTGTACAACTATTGATTGTGGAGGACCTAAACTCGATTACAGTAGACCTACACGGGTTATCGCGAATAGAAGCGTTTGATTTGATTATATTGGTACCTACTGAACAACTAGTAACCACACCTAACCTCCTAGCCATTGTCTTATAACAGACCTACTGTTCCAGTTATTTGATCTTGTTCTTTTATTTTCAGAATGAAGACAAGAAACGATTGATGGTCTCAATTTTACATCATTTACGCGGGGAATTGAGGTCTGGCCATTTGGATTCCGAACAAACAGAAGGGCTTGAAGTCGCTATTCAGTGTTTGGAGAGTATTTATGGAGTCCATGATGGTCTACTGGTTGAGCCGTGCCTCTTGGACATCTACAAATCCTTTCTGATCACATCAGTAAGTTCCTTCAGTTTTTAGTTTGTGTAAAGAAATTGCCAAACATGTTAAAATCTGATTTTTATGGCCTTGCTTGTTTATGCTGTAAGGCGGGAATCATCAACTGCTCGATATGTAAAGATGAGTGCAAAAGTAAGGTTAGCGTTTGGAAGGTGGCTGCAGGACAGAATGGCTGTTCCAACATTACCACGCCCAAGAAAACATTTATTGGGCATTGGTGTTTATATCAGTTTTATTCAAGTTGCCATGCAACAAACTGTTGAGTGGATGTTTTTATTTCTATTATGCATTCGTGCATACCTTATCTCAGTTTGTTGGGCTCGTTTTTTTTTTTTTTTTTTTTTTTTTTTTTTTTTTTTTTTTTTACAACATTTTATTCAAACTTTCAGTATTAAATACTATGTGTTATGTTAATATTAGATGTTAATTTTTTCTTGTACAAGTACTATGGAACGTGTGTTAGGGATTCTGTCCAGCAACAGTCCCTCTTAAATATTTATAATTATGATAAGTTAATAGAAAAATAGAGTTCATAAATTATATAACAATTTTCTGCATTTTATAATAATGATTCGAACAGCATAGGGTCTTCAGGTATTGAGTTAACTAATAATAATAATTATAACTAACAATAATTATTAATCATTGATATTAATTTACATTACTGGATACCTGATGACTATTAATAATAATGGTAATGCATAATAATAATTATGCAATCATTTAGTGATCTATACAGAAGTGATCTGCACAAAACAGATAATAAAACGTTCTGTCAAGAATTTGCAGAGTTTTTTTCTATGTTTTGGATGACATCATGTCATCCTATCTATACCATTCAGCTCTAAAATACTATTACAACCTTGCTGTTTTGCCTAAGATTTTGAATAACACAGACTGGTCAATTACTTCTCAATTTTACAGATTGTGAATAAGCCCGATGCATCACCAGAAGACAAAGCTAATGCAGAAAAATTAAAAACTGATGGCAACACTGCAATGAATAATGGTCAATTTAATGAAGCCATTGAACTATATACTAAGTTAGTATTGTAAGACAGTATATTATTCTACATTTTTATTTGAAGTACTTATATTCCATGATGTTCAATGAATGGTAGATTTTGTAGATGTATGTGTTTCCAGTCAGTATCCAATCACGCTTCATCATCTTGTTTCAAACGGGATTTCTCTCACTTACCTGTCCCTATCCAATCTGTATCATAATTTAAAAAATTGACCGTGCTTGAGGTTTTGCTCAGTACAAATCAGTAATACAGATGTATAATATACACATCATATTATGACATGGACATGTTATGTCCATAAATCCACTTTTTCTGTCTTTTAGTGATTTGTAATGGGCAAAAACTCAAGTATGGCGAATTTTTTAAATTATGATACAGATTGGATAGTGCTTCAAGTTAGGCCCAGGTGAGTGAGAGAAATCCCGTTTGCAACAAGATGATGTGTGGATTTGAGCTGGGTGCCCAGGGACGCCTGGAGTGGGCGAAGAGCATTCCAGTGTCTCATATTACCGCTGTATCTGATCAACCTCTGATCAGTACCGCAGTCTCTCATACTCTTGAGTGTGATATCCTAAGGGCCGTCTAGTTCATGTGCCAAAATGGCACTAAAAACCACGATGGCTGTCCAGACCCGTACACTCCGAGCTCTCAAGGACACTGTAACTTGGGATGCAAGCCTGGAACACTGCTCTAGGAAGCATCCACATTATGTAACCAGCTCTCACGGCACGCTATAGCCGCTCCAGGTGTCCCTCTGTATTCCTATCTTAACCCGTTGTGTCACATCCTCCATCTTTCTTTCAGGATCACACCTGCGTCCACCAGTCGCATACCGTCATTTTCCCTCATTTATAACTCAAAAAATTGTTCAATTTACCCCTATTTTGTAATTATCTCATATTACAATAATTATCTCGAAATAAGTGGAGGAAATGTTGTTATAATTAAATATTTCAGAATCTGAGTGGTAATTATAACGGAAATGAAGATATCAGTCAGGAATTAGGTATTAGTTACGTAGGTAGGTACTTATTACACATGAAGTATGATACGACGACGGCGGCTAAAGAAACAGACAATAAACTCCAGTCCAGAATTTAATCAAGTAAACAAACTATGAACTTCAATGCAAACTTCAATCACGTAAACAAACAAAAACTACGAATAATAAAACTTCAATATGACTTCGTTTTATCACATACAGTGCAAACTAAAATAACATCAAGTAGGTGATTTTGAAAAAACATTGTACACGGTACGACAAATAAACCCTAATAAACCCCTATTAGCTAATAATCTTGCATCAATACTTCCAAAATTACCATTTCCACGAGGGATGTCCATTTTACAAGAAAATAAACAAATAGATAATTATAATCGATAATTGAGAACCTCTTCTGCTAACCAACTACCCTGGTTCATACTATAATCGAGTATTTATCTAGCTACTTACAATGAAATATCATAACATTATTCAATTGATTATTTTCCACCTAATCAATGCTTTCATGAATTTACCATGAAAGGAAATCCAATAATTTCAATAAAAGGAAATTTTGAGGGAGAAGAAGAAGAAAATATGTTTTTATCACACCTGCATCTGCCAAACGTACATAGAAAAAGTAGTGCGGATCACACCATGCGACTGATGGACTCACTATGTTGTAGTACAAAGGTTACTGCCAATTCTAGAGGCAGGTAACACCAACTGCTGCACTCTCCAGGCCTTTAAGACTAACTGGTTGATGAATACATCCGGACGGAAGATGCGTTCGAGCTCAGGTGGTACCAACTGTGGTCAACTGTGCTGCCAGATTGGGCGGTTTACCGCAAACTGGGTTATTTAAAAATGTCTCCCGGCGGTAAACCGCCGTTTGGGCCATTTTGAGTCTGGAAAAACCGCCGTTTGGGCTATTTCTCTCGCAAAGTCGAAAATTCAACATATTTTCTCGAAAATGAAAATGAGATTTTTATGTGAAACAGTTTTAGCCTATGAAATTTCCTTTTAACTGTGATTCGTAATAATGTGATTTTATTTTCCAAAGACTTGTACTAAATTGGAGACTTACCTATAACATTTGTTCCTGTTCCTTTCATAAATTCGTATTTTCTCCTCACCCTGTTCCATGTTGGTAAGGATGAAGACGTGTACTTAGTGCTAATTGGTGGGGGTCTGTAGTCTACCCCACTATCTGTTAACTGTTCTGGTAATCCAATTCCTTGTTTTGTGAAATCTTATTATAGAAATTCCTGACGTGTTTCAGAGCAATAAACTATGATCCGAAGAATGCTGTGTACTACTGCAACAGAGCTGCTGCCCACAGTAAACTCCGCAATCATCAACAAGCAATAGTTGACTGCAAAATAGCCATCGAAATCGACCCTTCATACAGTAAAGCGTATGGTAGGCTTGGGTATGTATCAATATCATATTATGCATTCATTTGGATCATTATTCCGTGTATGAATTCAAAAATTCGGAATGCATGTCGTCGCTGTAGTTCCAACATAGCATATCTACTTTTTGCACATTTTCAGCAGAGTGTAAAAACTAATTCATCTAATCCAATCCTATAATTTCTTTTAACCCATTTAACCCTAACGGCCACACCCTAGTTTATAATGTCTTCACATGAAAATATGGGTTTGAAACGATTTTTAATGAATGGGAAAATAGTTTGAAATGAGGCGTTTGCTATCAAAACCAGCTCATTCCACATTTTTCTTAAATCCACTTTTTTTGTGTGCATATTTTACACGTTTAGAGGGTCCTTCATAACCTGACGAAGGGATATTGCTCAAATCCAGCTCATTCCCAACCCAAAACCAGCTGAAAAGGGTTGCTATCTGGATCAAATCCAGCTCATTCCAAGTTTTTGCCATCTCCCACCAGGAGCGCTCGCTTCCAGCTTTCTGCATTTTATTTACAATGTTATTTTTCTTTGTTAAATGATAAAAAAACATTATGTTCCATTTGGCATTGCAATTTATGACCTTTTTCACATTGTACCAAAGTGTATGTCTCAACTGTGAAATTTCAGATCATTTGAAAAAGTTAAGTGGGTGTCATTTATTCAAAACTCGTAAAGACACAAATATTAACTGGTAAACTGGAAAAACCCAATTTCACACAACTTAATTGAACAAAAAAACTGAAAAAAGCATGAAAAATCGCGTTTTTGCATCAAAATCAGCTCATTCCAACCTAATTAGTGTAATTACGCCCAAGGTAATACACCTGCAATGAAAATGAAAAACTAATCAATTCTAGGCGGTTATACCTACACTTGAAAATTAAACTAAAAAAAAAAATATTCAGCTTTAGAACTCTGGACATGAGAAGTTTTGTGTCTCTCCTGTAAAATTTCCAAAAATGGAATCAGCTGGTTTTGATAGTAAACGCCTCCAATGGAAGTGTTAAAACATGTAATTCTGTATGCTGCGAGTCCAACACAAATTTAATTGAATGATCCATATGGGGTTTTTTTTTTGTTAGTGTATTTCCTCATTCTATTTTCTCTGCTGCTTTTTGCTTCAGAATTTGTTCTCCTGCAGACGCTGATGGAAAGGAATGATGTTTTGAATTCTAGGGTCATGAACCGCTTCAATTATGTGGACAATTGATGATTTGATACGATTTTTTACTACGAGTAGAACTCATTGGAGGAAGAAAGTTGAAAGCCTAGTTGGTCCATGATGTGTCCACAAGCTGGCCACATTTTTTGTAGTAGGAAACGAGAAGATGTTAGAGTGTGACAGCTGCAATCATGTTGTTTTTGTGACGGAATTACAACAGATGCAATATGGGGAGGGAGAAATAGTGGGCATAATCCCCCTAGTGTCACTAAATATAGGCTCCTCGGCTATCAACTTCTTCAGATCATTAACTGGACGGTGTTAAGCAACTAGGGTCCAAGCGACATTTTTTTCCAAAAATGAGTTTTTGGATTTGTCTCATTGAGAGCTTACATTTTTTTTTACAATTTTAGCGCCCTCTATTCTTCCAAACTGCAATAGAAAGCTAAGGGTATAAGCGCCATCCTCATAATGAGCCATTCCGAATTTTGCAACTAGAGTGTATCTCCAGGCTATATTTTAATTTTACAAAAAGAGTGTAGTGGCGCTTAGACTCTTTTTATAAAATTTAAATATAGCCTGGCGATAGACTCTTGTTGCAAAATTCGGAATGGCTCATTAGGTGGTTCTTGGACCCCGTTTGCTTGTCTCATCCATTAACAAGATTCTACGCAACGAAATTCTAAACGCCAAAAATTGTCTCTTAGGCCCATATTGCGAAATTTAAAATGACGAATCTGACATAGACGCTTTAATCGGAAAACCAATTGATTCTTTTCAAATTTGACGCAACAGGCATGTTGGGCACTTCAAAATGAGTTATTAGTGACACCCACCACTTCATGAATCAAGCACGTGACACTTGATCAAAATCTTTACTTGGAATTCCTCGAAAATTTGAAAAATGTCGCTTGGACTTTTGTTGCATAACACCGTCGAACTACTGGTGGAATCTTCTGTAACTTTCGTCTGCCGGTGCGCCAACCACTTTGTTCCTTGAATTCAAATTAATCGTCGTAATGAGCTAAAATTTGGAGGATGTCGCAAGACAGCCTTATATGAATGCCATAGAAATTCTGGGACAAGCTATACATGAGCCAAATGTTGATTTCCTATCTAATTCTGATTTCATTCCAGGCTTGCTTACTGTGGATTAGATGACTACACCAATGCTCTGACCCACTACAAAAGAGCTCATGATCTTGAACCCTCAAATGAAGGATACAAGAAAAACTACGACTTGGCAAAGATGAAAGTCAAAGAGAACGGAGAAACTGCAAGTGAGGATGTGTCGCCTGGCAATCCAGGGACAGCTCGAAATCCAGGGAGTGTGCCACCTACTGCTCCTCCCAACCCTATGGATTTCTCTGGTTTATTCTCTAACCCTCAGCTGCTAAATATTGCATCTCACATGCTGTTGGATCCTCAGCTTCAAAACATGTGAGTTCACCATCCTCTTCCAAAATGCATGTATGAAAGTAATTGCCAGTGTAAACAATGAGGTATTTTTTAGAATACAATATTGTGCAACTCAGATACGAGTTAACATGAGTTGCAACCCAAAAGAGGAGGTCTTCTGCATAATGTCATTAGTAGAGGGCGGATTCTTATTTACTTAGAAAAAAAAACCGTTTTATGTCATAAAATATGCGGTGAAAACATATATGTGCTTAATATGCACTAACAAAATCAGAATTAGCATTTTTTCACGTAAGTTTCATTAGTGACAAATAAAGAGTGCGAACCAGAACCACTAAAAAAATAAGTACCTACCTATTTTATTCATTTCACTCAAAAATAAGTACCTATTTTATTTATTTCTTCTTTTTTACACTAAACATTGCTTAATTTAAAAAACGTTTCATGGAATGATAGGAAAACACTAGCCCTTTCTCTACTACTCACGAGATAACTTGGGCCAGAAAATGTTGGCTGATATACTATACCCGAGTTTACCCGACAAACGTGACTGAGGTACTACTCACGAGTTTTTTCGTTTTCCATTCTGTCTTTGAGCTCTATGCCATCAGTTTCGAGAAAATGCATCTTCTCCATTTTCTATTTCCAATTTCGCTGTCTTGATTGGTGATGATGGAGAGTAGTAATGAAGGCAATGGAGAGGTGATGGCGATTAAGAATTTAAGGTTTGATTTGATGATGAGCAGTCATATCAAGCTTATCAGATCAGTGAACACAGCCGTTGCGTACCTCCTCTTCCTATGAAGGACATAGGCGTCCCTTTCCCGCATCTACATAGGGAGGTAGCATGTGAGTTAGGTCGCTACCTACACCGCTCCTTCCTTCTCTTAAGAAAACAATTCTGGAGGAAAATTGAACTTTTCGGTTTGATTTTAAATGTATGCTCTTTAAGCCATGCTGCATATAATATAAGAATATTATTCCCTCAAAACGAGCGGCTGTCCATGTAGGTAGATAGGCAAAATATGCAATTGAATGCTTTTTTTTTTTTTTTTAATGCATTTATTTTAAATGCATTTATTTATTTTATCTGCTTGGGTGTTCTTGGAAACAGAAAGGCGTGAAACGGGCAGATCACTGGGTATTTCTTCGAAATCCGGCGAGGATATGCATTTGTATACAAAATCCGCCCTCTATTATTAGTCATTATCCATGTGGCATTATTATTAGTCATTATCTATCTCGAATCTATGTGGCATTGAGAAAATATATTGGGAGCTTTGTTTAATTTTACTTGAAAATTCACTTTTAACGAGGCTCATGCTAATAGTTCCAGTGATACAAGACTCATAGAACATGTAGGGAGAAGTACACCAACAAAGAGGTATAACTGTAGATGGCATTTATTGAATATACCTGATTACGGATGATTGAATATAACGGATGAATAGGTCGAGAGTTACTCTTGGAACCAGGCTCGATTTACTCCTACGCCTTCTCTTTGTAGAATGGAGCTCCGCTGCTGGCTCATTTCTTCAAAAAAGAAGATCTTGACCCGTAGAAAACTTCCTTTACGATTTCAGGAAGCCATAAAAAAACTAAGCATGATATAAAACATATATTGATACCCAATTATTCTACAATTCATAATATTTCAATCATGAGATTTTGAAACAAAACATCTCGAAGATGACGGCCGCCGTTGTCGATGTAACTCTGAAGGCGCATTCTGTGGTTGTCCATCACTCGTAAGACGGCGGTCCGAATCGCGGTCACAGTCACATCTGCTCGGTACATTGACATGTTACAGAACTTCTTCCAACCGAAATTGGAAGACCTCGTCATTGACATCACCCACGTTTGGTTTCAGCAAGACGGAGCCACGGCTCACACAGCCCGGAGGTCGGAGGTCGACGGAAGTTGTGAGGCAAATGTTTCCGGGGAAGGTCATTTCACTGAGGGGAGTCATCAATTGGCCTGGTGACCCAATTTAACTCCATGTGATTTTTTCCTGTGGAGTTATCTCAAGGCTGAGGTGTGCAAACACAAATCGCGAAATTTAAACGAATTGAAGGTCGCAATCGACTTGGGAATCCAGATGATTTGGATCGACGTCTTACAAGGAGTGATGGACAACTACAGAATGCGCCTTCAAGCTTAATTCACATGGATGCGGAACCGCGGCATGCGTAAAACGAAGGGAGGGGGTAAGGAGACTCCGCCGTTCTGGAGGATGCCGTTCAGATGGATGCGGAAGTTCCAGCAGATCAGCTTTCCCGCTCTTTTTCAACAGTGATCTTCCCGCCGTATTATCGATTTCTGGGTGCTGCTTCACTAACTCAATAAGAACTTCGTTGTTCATTTTGATTATTTTGATGATTAAATCATTCAAATTTTGAAGTACAGCAGTAGAACAGAGAAGATATTAAGCTGAAGCGTAGATTATTGATAACGTATGATAACAAGAAACTGCGCAGTGGCCTACAGCGCACCTCAGGAATGCGGGTCCGCGGAAGAATATTTCTCGAAAGAAATATTTCTGCAGAAACGTTCTCCCCCACCCCATTGGCTTTCTCCAATCACCTGGCCGTACGCATGCCGCAGTCCGTGGTTCCGCATCCATGTGAATCCAGCTTTTGAGTTGCATCGACAACGGCGGCCGCCATCTTCGAGATTTTTTGTTTAATACCTCATGAATAAAATTTTATGAATTGTAGAATGATTGGGTATCAATACAATTTTTTATATCATGATTAGTTTATTTTTATGGCCTCCTGAAATCGTGAAGGAAGTTGTGCCGCACCCTCTACAAGTTGAAATGTCTTCTGTGTGAAGTATCATTCAACTTCAATAAATCGCCTCTGGTTATTCGAAGAAACAAAAACAAAATTCCAAACTTTCATCTCAAGGTCACATGGGTGGTTGAAGCTTGGTAGTTAAATGTCTATATATGGGCCAGAGGTTTATAAACGTTAAGTTGGAGCAAAGAAGGTTAATGATGAAGTAAATGAAATTGAGGTTTGTTGAGGCCAAACCTATATCTTCAAAGATGACATCTTTGAAGATATAGGTTTGGCCTCAACAAATTCTGTATCCTCAGTTTTCAGTCTGGAAGCAACTTGAATGGTCCCTTCCTAGCTTTTGGAGAATCACTATCAAATGCAATTTGAAATGCTGAATGTACTTGATTAAATTTATTGTAAATCAATCTAATTTGCAGGATGGCAGGATTCATGAACGAAGGTGCACAAGCGAATGCTCAGTCAAACAACACTAGTCCTCCTCCTGCTCCAGAGGGTCCAGCACCTGGAGCTGCTCCTCCAGGAGGGTTTGGGGACTTGTTGATGATGTAAGCCTGAACGTTATGCCTTCCGTTTATCCCCTTCTCCAAAAACTTGATTTCGATTCGAAGATTAAAAATTCATCCTGTCCTTTCTTAATCCGGCGGTCGCCTGATTTTCCGTAACACCTCCTCTTCATCACAGTATCCAACTATGTTTCTCCAAGTACCTACCCATTATCAGCTTGTCCTAAATATGAATTTTCCCTTTCAGCCCATTCCTAAAGTTCGCGTGTTCCTCGCCGCCACTCCTTTTAATATCCCAGGAATCTTGGTTTGAGATATGTCTGTTTGAGATATCTTGGTTCAAGATCTTCAATAACTTTGGATTTACCAATACTGACATTCAATCTGATGACCTATTTCATAATTCACTCAGGGGCCACAGACTTGCACAGCGCATGCACCAAGAAAACCCACATTTCATTGAGGAACTGAGAAACACCATGATGACTGCCGAGAGGAATATGAATACACCTGGTGATCAGCAAGGTACACCACCGCCCCATGATAAGAAGCAATAAGCTGTTTGATGGCTGGTTGAATTTTGTGTATCATCTGATAGATACTGTTTAACATTTCACAGAATAAAATTATTTTGATTCGTATTATTAGTGAAGAAATTCACAGTACTGGTTATTTTGTTGGTATGGGAAGGTCAGGTTATTTTTATTTTTATTTTTTCAAATATTTTGTTCCTGTCAAATTTTATAAGTGTTGGATTGATCTCTAAATTTCATATTATCATGTCATAGTTATTCATTTTTCCTCCCTTTAAATACTCTTGCACCAAACTAGAATACAGTTCTGGAAATTATGAAACAGGACCTTCCTTCTCTGTCTATAATGTATATCAATGGCTATAAAATAAATTTTATAAATGTATTTGAGGGTTCATTTCAACATACCCTACAGATCCAATTGACCCTTTAATTTCAACAAAACTCAAACATATCAATAATAATTTTACCGTGCGTCATATTCTAAACCTAATAATTACTTATGGTCTAATCCCTGTTGACATCCATGGGCACTTTCATAACATTGTCGCCCATTGAACATGATTGATGACCAGAAACAAGTTCTGTTGAATTTGATTTCTTCTTAATTTCTTTCTTAGCGCTTTGAACGTTTAAGAGAGTGCTAATTCTGCTTAATCCCGTAGTTCCTGAGGCTTCAATGTAGAATTATGTAGATCCGGTGTTTGATCAAAATACGAGTGGTTCACAGACGCGAATGTGAGGTTGTGGTCACTCACGATTCCTCATCTATTGATTTCAAGTTGAATTTGATCATTTGAGTTTGTGTGAGATTTGAGTGTTCACTTGAAAATTAGATACGAGTAGGTACTTGATGTTTGATTGATTCCAAACTCGTGGTTGGTTCAATAATTGTTAATAATCCCCTAGTCTATAGGTTAAATTACAAGGACCTATTGTTAAATTACAAGGCTCACAATGATAAAGGAATGTCAAAACGTAACTATCCCTAACCATAAGTTGAACCGAACGAAGGGCTGCTTGTACTCCGGATGGCCATAAAAAATTCTAAAAATTGAACACTACTAAGATGTGAACTAAAAACTAAACAGTTATAGTTGAATTTTTCCCTACCACGAGGGGGGGTTACCTAGGGTTCAAATCCCATCGTCAACATCTTTCATTAAATGAAATTTTGAAACGGTACATTACAATCGTAAAATCTAGACCTCGCCTCCCAACCACAGGGGTAGTTGTAGGGGGTTCAAAAACCATTAATTTTTCAAATTCAATCGTCAACAACTTTCATTAAATCAAATTTTGAAACGGTAGATTATAATTGTAAAATCTAGACCCCCCCCCCCCCAATCAAAGGGGTTGTGGTAGGGGGGGTACCCTACCTTGTTTAGCTGCCGATTATTCTTATTAATCGATTATTATTACTGATTAATCGATATCATTACTGATTAATCGGTTTTCGAATAGGATTTGATGCATTCTAAAACGCTTTCAAATCCTAATGTATTCGAAAACTGATGAATCAGGATTTTATGCATTCTAAAACGCTTTCGAATCCTAATGTATTTGAAAACAGATTAATCAGTGATAATAATCAATTAATAAAAATGACCGAGAGCTAAACATCGATTAATCGGAGTCAAATAATCGATTATCCAATTAATCGATTATTTATTTGCATCCCTAGGCCACTTGTCTAAGGTAAAGTTTTTAGTTTCTAATGGGCTGGATGGAAAACCACTACTAGGCAGGAAACAATCTTGTGGAGAATTCCAGTTGGGCAGCCAAGCAGAGTGCAGTGTTTCATTGGCCTTGGTAAAACCCTAAGTCCCTTAGTGGTGGTATTCGTCGAGGGCTCTGTCTGATGGAGATATCTGGATCTACTATGATTGCATGGTCCATCAATCCTTCGTCGCCGATATCATTGAAATTATCAATCTAAATCATATCACTACAACGGCAAACACACACACACACAAAAGAAGAGAAACCGTTTGTTAATTTTCTGGTAGTACTCGTACTTAATTTTTGTAGGTGCCTACTGTTTTTCCGCATTCAAACTTGAATTTCTCCATGAAATCGAAAAGGAACCATACCAATAGAAAGCTGATTAAATTTGCAACGTTTCATGAGATTTACCAGCTTCCAGCAAGTATTTTGAAAATGCAGTCAACCTATAAGTATTTATAAACATTTAATTTTTAAATAATTGTCAATGTTTGAACAGCGATTGCGGTCCTTAGGAGTTCGTTTTTGATTACGAATGTGCAGTAGGCGTATGTAGAAAATAACGCTGAATCCGAAAATGCGGTCAAAAGTAGAAAAAAGCTGTTTTAAAGTGAAGAAATGTGGGTTTTTATGGCAAAAAACGTAGTTTTCTGGAGAAAAAAAAAATCATTTCTTGGAAACGGATTGAGACAGAAAGCTGCGGTTGGCGGCGTTCTATTCCATTTTCAGTCTAGTTTTACCCATTTTTTGTCAGTAAAAATAGTCATTGGCAAATGGTTTTTGGGCTCTGCTGAAAAGTCGCCAAAATGACAATGTGGGAAGTTGCCGTGAGACCCTCGATATACAAAGATACACTTGATAAGCGGCTAACATACATGCGTGATGGCTACGAGTTGGATTCCAAATTCCACGTTGGATTTTTGACGGCTCAAGTTGATTCTCCACTTGGTTTGTGAACTCCTCTAGGATTGCAGGTTCGCCGCTCGGAGACTACTGATCCCGCTAGAAGCAGGGACTAGCTTCTACTTGAAACCTACCTTGGAGTGAGATTAATTATTTTGATTTAAAATATTGCTAGATGAAATGTATCAACATTTTGGTTCAGTTGCAATAGAGAAATCGTGGAAAAAAGAAGAAATCAGCAATGGTGAAAAGTACATTAATACAGCCTGAATTATCGGAGTCAGATAAAACAAACAATGATTTAAAAAAAAAAAGTTTATTTTCATAGAAACACATGTAATAGGTACGACTCGTACATACATTTTCAACAACAGTTTCAATTTTTTTAAAGAAATAAAAACACTAACCACTTCAATAACTTGCCACCGCTATAAAAATGATACAGCCAAATACATCAATTGCATTCATATGAATGACAGTTTGGTAGTGACACCAACAAATAAATACAAAATCACAGTGCAAAATATAAAATATAAGAAGTTGATCTGGAAAGTAGTTCTCTGATGCAACAGACCTTCTAATAGGTACTTCTCAGTTATAATGATAAATTAATATCTTTTTTGCAGCTGAAATGGTGGGATTTTTGGGATTGATGAAACGATTCAGACTTAATATCTTTGGGATAACCCTAAAATGATTGAATGCATTCATTTAGTAGATATAACAATGGAATGCTCAAAACCACACAAATGCGAATTCTAGGATGGTCTCATCTCCAAATACCCACCAATGATCCATCCCAAGTGTCATTTCGATGGCACCTTATAAAAACCTCGTATCTTCACTTTTGGTCAAAAATTAGGTTATGGGCTTTTATGGGTATTTTATCGCCCAGTACCTTGAATATTGGCGGACATCAGATTATTTGCCCTCTACAGCCCTAAATGAGAACCTCGTATTTATCCAGGTGGCTGTGACAGCAATGAAAACCTTGCAACTCCCAGAGATGGTTATGACTATGGACCTACAGGCTGTTCTCTTGTGCACAAAAGTGAATGCTTCCAAAATTTTCTATACAATTGGAGGGGGAGGCAAAAGCCTAGGAGGAGTCTCAGCTGATGAATTCGCTTACATTGTTTTCAAGTTTATTACAACTGAGGCTGGTCCTCCACTGAAAGCGTTTTGACGTGACGAAGCGACAATGCGTTTATGTCCGTATTCGAGCGACTGATCCCATCATGAGAAACTGAATTGGGGCTCCTCCACTCCACGCGTTTTGAGGCGTCAGGATCCAATTCCGATGGGACCTGTCGCTCGTATTATACAATATGTTATACAGCAGAGTTTATCTTTGCTTTTTTCATTAATAAATTAATTTTATTGAAATTTATCAAGAGTTGCTCACTTAGGCCTTAAGGTCGCTCTGAGGCGTTCTTCTTGTATAATTGTCTCGCAAAAATTTGACCATTTCATTATTTGGCTCAATGGCTCTCAAAATGTAGGCAAATGTTTCAGGGCTCATCCTGCAGTAATCCTGAAATTTTTTCAGGTAGCCTCTTCAGGTCTTCCTGTAGGTGGTGGTACTCGCCCAAACTCGCGAGTATTGGATGAACCCAATACCGACGTCTCGGCACAGACCTTCTCAAATTTAAATAACTGCTTCCCAGCAAAAATTAGTAAAAAAAAAACTAGTCGCCTCCAATGGAGGACCCTCCGTAGCCTCGCGTTAATGGAGGACCAGGCTAAACTCAATCGAACCAAAATCAAGATATTGATAATATACAGCAATTGCGATTCTTGGGCAGCACCTAGCTTCTTGCAAGCAGAATCACAGGCAGCACAATAATTCAGAGATACCTGACAAAGGGCCACACTCAGATGGAGACCCTGTGCTGACACAGGATGGAAGTTGTTGTATACTCTGTAATGTATAGCATCCATGTCGTGGAGCTGTAACCTCTGACAGGTGTGTAACCTACACTAACCAATTAATACTAACGTGAAATGTGCTTCTTTTTCAATTCTCGTCTTTTACTCGTATTTTGCAGTAGTGCAAAAGGAAATAATATATTATATTGATTTCGAGTGTTCCAATTCGTCCATTTATTTGAAACCTAGAACAGAAGTATTGTTCAAAGCGGGAGCAGGTGGCTGAAGTTGAAGTTTATGGGGTTGGGATGTATCAGGAGATCTTGAAGTATCTGCTGGAGGAACAGGCTAAAGAGGAGGAGCTTAACGTGGCCACAAGTGTCCAGGCTCAGTTCTAGAATAAAAGCCTACTGGGCCATGTTTGATTCCCTGGTGATGCAGTAGGGTTGCTTATATTGGAAATGGGAAAGCATCAGTGGACGTTCAGCAAAGCAGCAAATTATTGTGCCTGAGAAAATTTTGAAAGGCAGATTTTTGACACCGTTCATGGGCCAGCACATTTTGGGGAGAAGAGAACTGGTGCAGGGGTCGGAAACAAATGTTATTGGATCGGGATCCACAGAGATGTGAGGGACTGGTGCCGACAGTGTGAAGGCTGTGCGAAAAGGAGAGGAGGCTAACGGCAGAGCAAGGCACTACTTTAACTCGCCGTTACCACTCCAGATGCTTTTGGACCATTGCCAACAACAGAGCGTGGGAACAGGTATGTGTTGACAGTTACGTTGAACAAGGGTTCCATTCAAAAATATACAACCAGGCATTCACTGCTTGGACATAGAAACGTTGGTACAGACACAATTTCATATCATATAGTAAGTCCATATTAGCAAGAGATTCTTAAGTAACAATGTGCACGTACACGATATAAAAAGGAAATGATGAGAAGGCGTTTCATTACAGTAGTTTGATACTAGTTAAACATACGCAGACATAATTTACCAAAAGCACACAATGGGGAATTTGCGTCAATTGGATTCCAAATATAATCCTCCTGTCTTATACTATGGCCATAGAGTAACGTTTATTACCAGCGCAGGCTTCAGAGACTGTCTCCTTTGGCATTTGAGCCACTAGCGGTGTGGTAGGCAAGCCTTGTCAACTAGGCGTGACAGCTTCAAACACGGCCAGCTTCTCTAAATGTCCTAAATTTTTGGGAAGACTTTTCAGGCTGCTATTATTTTCGTCATTCTCCTAGCTTGTACTTGTGCTTGCAACAAGAAAATGACGCAAATTCCCCATTAGCAATGAGGTTATTGGTGTAGATTGGACAAAGGGACACCAAAGTGTCGACAATAAAATTGTGTTCCCCAACAAAAATTGATGTTGGATAATAACACATAACAAAATACAGTTACAAATACAATTTTTTATCAAGTAGTAATAATATGATGAAACTTCTAAATTACACTCAAAGCCTGAAATTGGCTGAGTTGGTGTTAATACGTGGTTCAGTACAATTATGAAAAATATGTTGGATTCGAATGTGGATACCATGTTTAATACTGGTGAAAGGCGAGAAACAAAGTAAGTATAAGGGGACGGTACAGTCCATGATCACAATTAGAACGTTACACCTCGAGCCAATCAGGCTGCTTTCACACTAGGACAACACCCATGGTGAAATTGAGTGGCGAGTGAACCACAGGACAAACACTTCTCCGAGCCAAGTTTTTGGTTCATGTTCTATCCATAATGAACCTAATTTTTGACGAATATAAATTCTTTTTTTTTGTTTAAATTCAGAATCATAGAAAAAAAATCTTTAATGATCCTTTAAAAAAGCGTTAATTATGTTCAAGAAATCACTGTGCCGATTGCGTTAATGACACGTGTTTCTGCCATGCATGTCCCTAATGAAAGTGTGAAAGCAGCCTTACTGGTCATAAATGCTAAGAAACAAAGATTACATTGGGACTTCACACATGTAGCTCAAATAATTTATTATACAGAGCAAGTCCACATCCTTAGAGAGGATTCTTGCTTTTTGTGGTCATTTGATGATTAGAGCTCAGAATGAGGAAGAAGAGATACTGTATCTTTGGCAATTTGAGTTCTAGAACGTCGATATACAAATGCCGAAAATATTATAGCAACTGAGAAAATGAGACACCCTGAAGTGATTAAAATTACTCCTGCGAGTCCCTGGTTATCATTGGGGTTTTTGAGTTTGGGTACGCCCTCTACTGCCACGCCTGTGGCTGCAGTGTTACCATCTGTAACTGTAACAACAATATTTCATTACAACGGTATAGAAATTCTTTGCAAAATAGCCAATAGCGACGGTGAGCGAGAGACCCAAATCTCCATTTTTTTGCCAAAATGAACTCCTTGGAGCATTTCCTAGCGATTCTGATGTTCATGGCGGCGGAAAGTGAACTAAAAATGTATTTCTTAGCGTGTAGTGATCTCCAGAATCTGAAAACGTTGAAGAAGAAAAAGCTTTTTGGGTCTGTAATGTTGAATTTTTGGAGTTAAGGGTTGTCTCTCGCCCACCGTCGATATGTCACATATGCAAGAGAGTAAGGATATTTAAGAAAAGCAACCCGATACCATGACCCCCTTGGATTTCCATGAAATGTTTTTTGGAAATTGTCCATGTTAGCAGAGGGCCAGAAACCAAAGGACAGAACTCTAAAAAAAATAATTGGCGGAGTCATTAAAATATGAAGATCGCTGAAGTTTAAGTTAGGGATGATTACAGTGATTCTGGGTATTTCTTATAACGAAGCCAAATGTTGCATTCGGTCGCGGTTTGGTTTTTTTTAAACAAAAGTGACCTAGGAACTCGATTCTGCCCCGACCCGGACCGAAAGCCCTAGTTATAACCATGAATTTGGATGATTTCAATAGAATTTACCTAAAAAGTACCAAATCTTGGGGAAATGGTTAAAAAAAATAATAATTTGGCACGGAATAGGTATTTTTTGAAAGAAAAAAGTCCGCTGCATCAAAAAAATCCTCAGTCATGCAGCATGGCTATAAGAGCGAATTTTCGAAGAAAATTGGTTTTATGTAATGCGTCTTCATTCATGTACACCCATAAATTCCAAAAATGAAACGGTCTGGCAAGTGACACCTCATTATAAAGGTTTTTACACGCTAAATACGATGGTGAAGTCATAATTGCTATATCTTATTTCGTTCTCAAACTGGACCACTTTGAAGATGAAGAAACGTGGTTGAAAAAATTGTTTTCTTTGGTCAATTTCAATGGTTCAATTTTGAAATAAATACCGTATCTGTAAGACATACCCAGTACTAGCCTTATTCTACTGGTAAGGTAAAAACTAACGTTCACAGCACCCAATGCTCTTTAAACAAACTACGCGAAAAATAAAAGTGTACTTAATATTTTACCTTTCATTCTATTTCTTTATTGATTAACTATTTGAGCAGCCTTTGAAAATAAACGTTCGGATGGAACAGGAGTCCCAACAATAGTTGAGTATTTGAAGGCAGTCTTATAAAGCATAGGAAATTGAATTTTTAGATCTCGCCAATGCTGTAAAGAATTCTCATTGAGCCTTCTTGCTACTTGAATAAGAAAGTAGATCGATAACTCATCAAAAATGTTTAGTGAGAAACACTCAATACTTTGAGACGCATATACTGAGCTATAAGGAAGTGTGATCTATAGTTCGGTTGTCATATCTCCCAACCCATTTCTGTAATTCTTGAATAGTTACCCCAGTCTTTTATAGTTTATGAGCGGCCAATCAACCATTCCAGATTGTTTGATCCCCTACAGGATCTGCAATAATTTAGCATCAATTTTTGAGCCACCTACTTCGCATAAATTTCCAAGCTCGAGGTCCGTCAGTTGTGATTTCAGCAACGTATATTGCGTCTCCATTAGATGACACTGCGAGATCATGAGGCGCTCGGAGCATAGATCCAAATCGGTCGAGGACTTCTCCGGACTTGGAAACAATGTAACCCTGGACTTTTACATTGAATGGCTTGGGCCCATTGACTAAAATAAATGTTCCTCCTGAAATAAGGAAAACAACCATTAGCTGAAATGATGAGTAATGCAAAGTAGAACTAATCAATGTACGAGTATAATCAATGGAAACCAGTTGGGTGACCAAGCACAAAACCCTGACAATTACACATGGCAAGAGGAAGATGATTTGAATTTCTAAACCAATATTGAATATTAACCCTGGACTAATAAGGCTCTAATTGAGAGACAATAATCACAAAGTGAAATCACGAGTAGCCCTAATCTCTGTTTAAATGTATGGGATAACAAAACGTTGTAATTTTGGTATATAAACATTATTTATCACCTTCAGCGCGAAGGCAAAAGAGTGGGAAACTTGTGTGTGACAGATATGGCACACGTGGCGCTTAACGTGTTAATTGAAACATTTAATGAAAACATGCCAGAAATAATCATTTGTGTAATATAATTTTGTACTATAACAAAAATTAATTATGATAGCTAAACTGTACGTAATCTCACCACTGCTCGTAGAAGTAACAGATCAGATCTTTGGTAAAAGTCATTCAAAAGAACAAAAGATTCATAAGACCTAGCAAATTATGAGAACTGCGGATCGCTGACCATTTTCATCCCATAAGTCACTTTCCCACAAACTGGTTCCCTGGGGTCAACCCCGGCCATGTGATTCCAGGGTTGACGCTGCTGAACATTCCACAGCCATACAGCATGGCTATAAGAGCGAATTTTCGAAGAAATGACTGATTTTATGTTAAATGACTCCATTTTACTGGATTTATAACAAATTTTGTGTCCATTTTTTGCCGAGTAACACCTCAATTTATAGATTTTTCAACGCGATGATGAAGTCGGAGTTGCTGACAGAGTTGGTGAGTCAGAGCAGATGAACCGTGAAGAACATCTCAAGTAACAAATAAGTTTTATCACCTTCAAAGTGCTCCAGTTTGAGGACGGAATAACGTCGCTTTCACCGAAACCTACACCCCCCCCCCCCCCTCTCATTTGTTTAGGGTATTGCCATTTTTCGATCAGAGACGCTTTCCCCCCTTTGCTGGAGTTGCCTGCATTCTCTCAAAGCCGCTGCCCGGGGCAACAAGCTGACTTTGCTCTGGGTACCTGAGCATGAGCGAATTGAGGGCAATGAAGAAGCCGACCTCCTTGCCATTAAGGGATCGGAGTCCTGCCCAATTGGTCCTGAACCCCAACTGGGGATCACTAAGAGTTATATAACTCAGCAAACCAAGAAATGGGAGGTCAACAAGCGTGTAATCTATTGGCAGAACACTCAGGAGCAGAGGCAAGCCAAGAGGTTAATAACAATTTCCAAGAAACGTGCTAAAGCGCTTCAGTCCCTGAGGCGTAAAGACCTTCGCACTCTCGCAGGTCTCCTCACTGGTCATTGCCCTTTAAAGTATCACATTCACAAAATGGCTAAGGTTAGGACAGTTGGATGCCGCCTCTACCGCGAGGAGGTGGAAACAGCGGAGCAAGTACTTTGCGAGTGCCCCGATGTTGCATCACTAAGATTCCGGCATTTCAGAAAGGGTGTCTTAACACCTAAGGAGATGCCTGAAAACCTCCTTCACTTTGTGAAAGAAGAGGCCATTAATAAGGCTCTAAGTTAAGTTGGGGATTAAGTCACAATAGATCTCTCTTGGTCTCAGTGACAAGGGGTTCCTCCCGTCCCTCTTCGGAAAAAAATGAAGGGTAGGTACAGGGGAAGAAGGGTACGATTCCGAAATTGGAAAATGTACAGGAGAGCACAAACTAACTTAACCATCTCATGATACGTTGCCAAGGTATGAAAAAAACATTATCAACTACCTATTCCAAACCATCATGGAATGAAATCGTTTTTCACCAGTACCGACCTACCACGTGAAACTACTCCAGAAAGCCTCTAGACGGCATTGAAACCTCGAAATCGACAGTGGAATTATACCCTTCTTCCCCTGTAGCCTTCAAATACATATCGCACATCAAGAATAAAAGTGTGACAAGTCACAAGTCCTGAATGTTGGGAAAACGCATTTGAAGTTTTGGGTCCCAAAATTTGGGATAAATATTTAAGGAATAAATATTTAATATTGCTGGAAATGTCGTTAAATTACTTTTTTTTTCTTTTTTTTTTTTTTTTTTTGTTAGAGAAGCGGCTTATGACTACTGAAGAAGAAGAAGAAGAAGAAAAAAGAAGAAAAACATGCATTCATTAACAAAATTTTCAAATAATTTTCATAAGGTATAATACATAATTATTGACAATGGGCTATGCCCGTCTGACAGAGTGTGCCCATGTATACTGTTGACTGAAATATTTCTTTACAATTTATTATTAGGGGTGACATGTTGTATATTATTTTAATTCTAACTATTGATAATGTACAATGTCATTAATTATTGCCCCAACTAAAATATTGTACCGATTCTGCCCGGTAGTTCCAAGCTTTTTGGCAGTACCTTGCCAATGGTAACCAATTCACACCGTTCAAGATCACAAGTAGAGTCTCCAACGAAAACTGAGTCGTACCGTATTCAATCACACAAAACTCAGAAAGTGCAGGACAGATCGCCATGAAGTGCAGAATGTCTTCGGCTTATGACTACTGTTTCTAGAGAAGACTAGCCACCTTCTCCATTAACAACTAGCGACTTGAAAAAAATGTTGTTGGATGAATTGTGAAAACGTTTTGAGTGGTTACATTACTATCTTGGAGTTTTTATATTCATTTCCAATGATGTTCCCTGATTGTTGACCATTTTTTGCACGTTTTAAGGTAAAAGCTTATAATTTACTTTGTAGTTTAGGTATTTACCTTACAATTTAGGTCACTGGCCTCTCGTTGTGAGCAAGGGCTCAGTGAGCTGTTCTGGGACGGAATAAATCAAATTGCCTTTGTCGAGAGATGGAAATGTTCATGTTCCGAAAATTACAATATCACCAACAAAACACAATATCCACTTCATAGCTTCTAGAAAAGGTAAAAATTAAATGACAACCGAACAAGATGAGCCCGAGAGTAGAAAAGACCGGCGAACTGGAAAACCTCCCCGAAATATCGAGGAGACACGAGGTAACTGATGCCCAAACGGCACATCCCGCGCTATCTCTTGGTCACTCCAAAAACTACTCTGGCGCTGAGAGTTCTCCCATGATAACGTTCCAACTCGCACTCTAACAAGTGACCCCTCACTTTAAAGGTTTTATTAATGCTGAACACGATGGTGAATATGTTATATTCTTGTAGGGCTCGTCATGATCTGTCTGCCTATGGGTATAACTCAAAAATCGAATTTTTTTAACTTGCCACACTCCTATTCTTGAGGTGCGATAATATCATATTATGATTGTTGGTGTCTCTTGGCAGTGAATTCAGGATGGTATTCCTTTTCTTCGAAAATTCTCTAACAGTGTGAAACTTTTCAGTGAATGAACACCTAAAATCAATGTTCCTCTAGTGTTTGCTCAGTCATGAAAACTTGCGAATTTTTAGTCGAATTTTCAAGCATGTTATTTGTGCCATTTTTGATGAACATTACACAAGACGGAACAATTGCAACACTCAGTATCCGCCGATGACTGAGAACCCGCGCCACATAATGTCACTCCCGTCCATTGGTGGATCCATACTTTGATTTCTGGGTGGTGGGGAGGGGGTCATGACATTATTTTTTTAAAGGTTATTCATTCATTCTCATTCTGCCTACTTTGTGTTATGAATAATAATAATTGTCAGAATAGACCCCACAATGCACTCCTAGGGTTAATAAGTGATAATATTATGGGGGGGGGGGGGCGGTACCCCGCCACTGTTGTACATGGCCAAATCAATGTTTTTGAGCTATTTTGATCTTGCTTTTTATATAAAGCACTTTTTGCACGCTAAAGACGCCCATGTTCGAACTCAGCCTTAGTATGGATCCATTGAGTACCTAACCCCTCAAAATTTGGGAGGTGTCACTTGAAAATCGAGATATCTTGCTGAAAACTTAGCGGTCATTGGGCAATAAGGCTGGGCTACGCCCAAACACCTGCTACACTATTGCCGATTTTTGGCAATAGACCCCCTCCTTTGAGCCCGTCCTCCCACTGAGATTTGTCAAATCAAGTAAATATGCAATAAATAAATACCTTTATAGTTTGAGTACGCTACGCTGTACACAGTGCGTCCGACAGGTGGCATATGTGAAAGCACGTTAGAGAAGTTTCCATTCGCTGGATCAAAACACTGGACACGACCGTTTTCTCTGTCAGCAACACATAACAGGCTTTCGTCACTTGTTAACGTCAATGCGTGGGGAATTAAGAACTCGCCTGGTTGAGGTTTACGCATTTCTGTAAGCAACAATATGAAGCATAATTAGTACAAAGAACCCTGACGGCAGGAAGGCCAGTAGAACAGAATTCAAGTCGAAACGCCTTCAAATGGCGTGGATTCGTGTGATGATATCGCTCACCCAAAAATCAGTATTATTCTTAATGACGCGTCTAACTGCAAATAATGATTTTATTCGAACTCGAACAAACCTGGGGAGTTGTGGAAGATTATCAGGAGGTAATCAGGCTAATCCGAGTGAGTCACGCGAATTTGCAATCCCATACCCGCACAAACAACAAAAATACACGTCGTTAGTTTACTTCTCAAACCCTGTAAGTTGGTTTTAAATGAGATACTAAAAATGTATTTATTCGGTTTTGATTGCATGTAGCATTATTGCCACAAATTCATAAGTTGTTAGATCACTTGCATACTGAAGACTGTGATGTGTTTCTGGATCAACAGAAGAATAAGTTTAAAAAATAAAACAAAGTAAAAGATTCCTTCTGCATTACAAAATAAACAATACCGACATGGTTTTTCAAACCGTCTGTCGGGGGTGTCAGCAGGATAAACTAAAAACTACAATGAAAACAAAATACAATAAAATAAAAATTAATTAAAAATTAAACTCATGTACCAACGTAGAGCGATATCGCCAGGCTATTTTACTGAAAGCCAACAGTTGGGGCCATCCACCACCATCCAGCAAAGCCACAGCCTCATTCTGAGAAAGCACGGGTTTATTGAAAACTTCAACTCTAAAATCTGCAAGTACTAGGCGAGTACAGAGAAAGTGGTGCACGTCTTCCTTCTCATGTCTATTGCACAGTGTACACTCCTCATTACGGTCGGTGTCATACAGCTTTGCATTGAGATGCAACAATCCTCCCCTCAACTTGAAAATCCACCTCCCCGAGAAAATATCCATCACTGGCTCACCAACCAAGCTCGCGGCCATGAAGCTCCCTATACAGCGTGAACCTCTCCGAATCCATAGCCCTCTGCCAGAACCACTGCTTGTTGTGCTCCTTAAACGTCTCAAGGATGTCAGCTGCTTGAAGCCGGATAGATTCAAACGACAAGGAATCTAACCCACCTATGACACCCAATCCAGTGGCGAGGCGGCCAAGATGCCCAGCCCATGAAACTCTGCTTCTCATCACAGCAGAGCACATAGTACTTACATGTCCACGATACACTCTACCTCGAATAAGGCTCTTGGAAGACATCAACACGTGCAGTTTAGAGAAGCCCTTCAATAATTGAAGGGCTTCTCTAAACTGCACGTGTTTCTGCAATTGCACGTGAAAATAATATTTCATAAACTATTGGTTCGTTCGTGGCTAAACATGGTGTTCAAATTATTTGAACACCATGTTTAGCCACGAACGAACCAATAGTTTATGAAATATTATTCAACCTTTTCAAAGACAGTCCGAGATTCATTTAGTGAACTCATTAGAAAAGTGTATATTTAATTTATAATACCTACATGAATGTCTTGTAAATATCTTATGTACAGCCATAATATTTAGGGCTGAATGTACAAAACTTTTCGATGTACAAAACTTTTCGAAGCCAATAAAACCTTTTTTTTTAAAAAAAAGTCGAGTGCTTGCAGACGGTGGGTTGCTCAGAGTCGACAACGACAGAGGTAAATTCTTGCATAAGTTTCCTAAATGAAGGGTTTATTTACCACAGAAAGTTCGGCTGAGGGCAGGTCTGCAGCTACACCAGTGCTGGATGCTCTATTAGGACAGGTACGTTCTCTTTTTAGATCCAGGAGAAACCCTTTGGATTGTAGCCCATGATTGAATGAGTAAAGTCTGTGACAGTGAATTTCCAAATAAAATTGGGAGGAAGATTCAGGCTGAGTCTTGTTTTGTTTACCATAAGTACAGATTTTGGAGCCTTTGGCAGGATGCAGGCTGAATGTCGTTGGACATTGGCGCTCAAAGTCCGTAGGAGGAACAACTGAAATGTTGAAACCAGCATTAATTCTTCTAGCCAGAAACTTTATCTGTGATGAGAAGACGGCTAGTTGCTGGGTTCCATGTGCTTTCCGACTCTACACACGACCCCGCTCATTCCTTAAATGGAAAGAGCTAGGTTGAATGCAGTTTCGAGCATTTTCCCCTTATGTCTCATGATAGTAGCAGGACCCAGAAGCAGGGTACCAGTACCCATTGCGGTACCAGTGCCATTATGAGTGTTTGATTTGTTAAGGGTAAGACTGAGAACGAGAGTGGTTGAGCTGACTTTCTAGAGAGAACATCTCAACGGCCAAACTGGACATAACAGGAGTTAGTTCCGTCATTTCTCAATCAATACCAAAACATCTTTATTGCTATTGTTAGGGTGGGAACACTGGTCTACCAAAGAGGTGGCTTGGTCCTGAGATTGAGACAGCTGTTTGTCATCTGATCTACAGCACAGACGCTGGATGAGGAAACCTCCACAATTTTATCAGCAAGGGTCGCAAAGTTGTCTAGCTCACCTGGCGACGTAGAAAGGATTTGCTGCTCTGTAGACGAGAGCTGTTGCATCCACAAGGTCTTCAGCATGTCGTCTGTGAGGTCATTGCTGGCCAAATTACGCATCTACCTCAGGAAAAATGTAGGGCGGTGGTCCCTCAGCTCAATACCTCCTAATAACTGGTTGGCTTTAGCAGCTTTCAGCTGTTCGTAGGCATTAGCCCAGAGTGGATTGAGTATAATATCCCTCACCTGGAGACAAACATCGTTGTCCAAATGCGCAATTACCGTGTCATATTGGCTTCAACTTTACGGACCCAGATGTGTTGATAAGCCCTCCAGAAAGGGGGTACTTTGACGGTAACAAGGGCTACCTGAGGAGGATTTGTTGCCTGACCAGAAAATTCTGGAACAGGCGGTGTCTGAGTATTGCTATTCCCAGCTGTAACACCAGCGCCAGGCTCAGGCATTTTTGCGAGAAAACCGAAAGGAACGCGGATCACGATGAATAGCAAACACGGCGAGGTAAAAGGTTTTGAAAAGGAAAAAAAACTCAAAGGTGAAGTTAGAATTAGGGTTAGGCGTTGTTTGTTGCGCAAAATCACGTTTTTGGGTCATCATTGTAATACGTTAAATGAAAAATAAGACACATTCACGCCTCGTAATAATTACAATTTATTGGAAATATAACTGATTGAGTAGAAAAAGATATTCGCGGAAAAAAGAGTAGAACGATGCGACGCGAGAAGAGCTATTATAAATGTGAAGATGATGTTTTGAAGGCTGTGTGGTCTTCCTGGTTAACTGACTTTCGTCTTCCACCAGGGGGCCCTGCCCAACATCAAAATTTTTGTGGGTGAAGGGAAACTTCCCACTTTTTAGCAAGTGCGCGACAACCACGAATCCAACCTCAGGCCGGTGGTGCTTTGCCCAGAGGGAATTGCACCGGTGGCCAGGGGCTCCCGTGGTACCATTTTGAGCAAGCCATAGGGGAAACGGTCCCTAGCTAGCCAGGGGCATGGTTAGGGATATTCATCTGCCTCTATTCTACCCCAACCTAACTACCTACAAATGGGGCAGACTACTCGATATTCATCTGCCCCTATTCTACCCCAACCTAACTACCTACAAATGGGGCAGACTACTCGATATTCATCTGCCCCTATTCTACCCCAACCTAACTACCTACTAATGGGGCAGACTACTCGATATTCATCTGCCTCTATTCTACTCCAACCTAACTACCTACTAATGGGGCAGACTACTCGATATTCATCTGCCCCTATTCTACCCCAACCTAACTACCTACTAATGGGGCAGACTACTCGATATTCATCTGCCCCTATTCTACCCCAACCTAACTACCTACTAATGGGGCAGACTACTCGATTTTCATCTGCCCCTTCTCTATCCTTAACCTTCTCATTCACGCCTTAAATTACATTCACTCCTTACCTAGCTAACCTAATATTATACAGATATAAGAGCTATTATACAGATAGAAAAGTTGAAACGCAGCTGGCTCAGTGTGGGGTTGGAGTGTTTGGACGAGCTTTGACGACCCTACGTGACAAGTGAAGTCGCCACAAGTCCATCAGCCTTATCGATAACAAGGAGAGAGTTTTCCTCCCATACTAGACAGGATTACCTTAACAGAATGACCAAGTTACCTGGATATATAGTTGATCTTCCCCATTCTAGGATTTTCTTCCCATTTAAATCGAACTTCACGATCCTTGAGTTACAATAACCATCAGCAACGAAGAAATCTCCATTTCGAAGGACAGCAACGGAAGAAGGCTTACAGAAATGGGAAGAATCTCTTCCAGGGACGAACTTCACTCCTTTTATGAGCACTGCATCGTTTGAGTGCGGTTTGAATTTCATGACCTGATGCAATGCTACATCTGTAACCCATATATTCAAGTCATGGTCAACCGTTATCCCATGAGGCATATAAAACCTGCAAAAAAAAACAAACGTGTTTGAAAAACAGACATCAGAATGCAAATCAGAATACACCATGACTATTACTGGTCACAGGTGTCTGGAAGCCCATGAAAGTTTTCATACAATGACGATCGAAAAAACCTGGAGATCATGAACCAGTGACGTGGAAGGATAATGAAAAACCTTGGCCCCAAATCATAGCGGTTCATGTTGGTCATATTTCCTTTATTTGTCAAAAAATAATTCTTGCAGTTTATAAATGGCACTAAAAAAATTGAATTTCAATTGTAAATTTATTTTAGATTGACTTTTTGACGAGAAAGGGGGTAATTTCTGCATGTATATACGTAAAGAAAAGATTGAATGTATTATTATTCCAGTGGGATTTCAAAATCATACACAACCCTGGAAAATCAAATCAAATGGAAGCGGACCGTTTGAGCAGGAATCCAGTATTAGATCCTCATGAGAATACATACGACTTTTTATAAGAAGTAAACTTTATAAGCCTAGTAGACATAAATAAGACCAACGAAATAACATAGACAAACAAAAGAAAAAATTATAATTGGATAATTGACTTTACTACAAACGAGTCAAAGACAGGAAAACAATCGTACTATCTGAACAACTTAGTTAAACTCTGGTAAGAGATGTTCACGATAGTTACTGCCTAATAGGGCACCCATATGACCAACAAAATAAAACAATTCTACACTGGGAAAAATATCGTCAAAAATATCGAACAGATTTGTGATTCATGTGGAACATGCATCAAGAAGAAGACCATCAATGTCACATTTTGGTCCAGCAACACGCCCGTTTGATTATAAAAATAAAAATGAATTCTCAACTGTTCTTGTCGACCATTTCACGCGCTATGCTTACCTAAAGATATTCTCACATAGAGAAACCGAAATGCAAGTGATTTTATAAAAGTAATAAAAAATGTGGAAAAAAGCTAAAACAATGAAATGGTACGAGGAAGATATCGGGACACTTTAGGTCACAAACTGTAATCAATTAAATTCACTATGAGACTGCTTTGAAAAAACCCCCCTACAGGTGCCACCCACGAAGGATTTCCACAATGCAAGCAACTGATCTACTTTGAGTGTAGAATAATCGTTTTATTGGTCTTCACAACGAAATATAATTTCTTCTTACGAAAAAACTGAAATAAAACTCCTATATAAAATCATTCAATGATCCAATGGGGTTGGGCTGTTGAGGAAAGAGACATTGCGGCAATTTGTAGGTATTTGAGTGAACAATACATAGATATTTTGAAATCCTCAGTAGCACTCATACAACAATAAAAATAGTTCAGTTTGGTGTGCAAAATCTTAGGCTTAGGTGGGTGAAAACTTTGTACTAGCTTACATTAAAATACACATAGTGAACCGGTTGGCCATCGTATTAGACATAGTGATACTTTTTTATTGGCCAGTGATATCAGGTGAATCAACCAGTGACTGCCGATTCTACAGGCAGTTTTCGAATTTAGCGCTACAGTGAAGCGCCACAATAGGTACAATATCAGATGTATGAATTAAATGAAACGAAAAACACCAAGTGTTCCAAGTTCAGTGTAATAAAGTGAAAATGTCTTACATGTGTTCACCCAGTTTCTTCACAACGTTGCCATTCTTATCTACCATGATGATTGTAGAAACATTTATTGGGAGTTGGTCCTGCTCCATATAAACGTTGTCATTATTAAAAGTCCCTCCCGACCATCGGCGATCTGCGCGGTGAAAAATGTAGACAATGTCATCCTTGTCAACGGTGATGCCGCCCACTTGACCGAGTTTTAAATCATCTTTCAACCATTTGGATGGCGTCCAATCTGAAAAGAAGGGAGTAAATATAAACTCAAGATCATATGTATGAGATGAATGAATGAATGAAATGAAAGTTTATTCCAAGAAAACAAATAACAAAAAACTTCAATATAATTTAATATAGTGGAATATACCCCAGGGCCATAGGGAAATCCCTGTGCGCCTAGGGGGAGTTGCTTCTTAAAGGTTATAAAAGGAAAAAAGGAATGATACTCTATTTTAACAACATATGTACAATACATACTAATATGAAGAGAGGAAATACATATATATTTTTAGGAATGCATTACATAAATACTAAAAAGAGCCTCTTCGCACCTAGAATGACCGCGAGAGATTAGCCATGTAAATACTTTCTTTTTGAAGGCTGAACGAGAGAAACCGGAAGGGCTTCTCATCTCATCAGGCAGCATTCGGATGAGATACGGGATGCAGTAGAATATATGTATCTGGATAGTAGAATATATGTATATAATACAGTATCTGGATGTGCTCCATATACGGGTTTTTTGTGCGGGTATTACTGCTTGGGTGGTGGGTCGCAAACCATAACGGACAGCTTGAGGGATACTGAAGAGATCGGGGTGTTTGTGGAAAAAAGAGAGGGAGGTTTTGATATAAAGTTGTTGGATGGAAAAAACTCGGACAAAGTTGAATAGATCAGTTGTTGGAAATCTACGAGGTTTTTTTGAAATTATTTTTAAGATTGATTTTTGTAAAATGTTGAGTGGGTTTATAACATTCGAAGCTGCTCCTCCCCAAGCAATAATACCAAAGCATATGATGCTTTGCACCAGAGCCTTACATATTACAATGGAATTTACTAGGCTAAGGCACCCTCGGAGTTTATAAAAGAGAGATGGAAGGTAGAAAGAAAGTTAATACGAGTAGGTAACTTTGCATGGCTCATCTCAAGTTTTCCCCCTACATTTTAAAATTCTGCACACCCCAATGTTTTACTTTAGCTGGAGTATGAACAGGAGTACAATGGGATAGTAGTCCCCCAATTGATCAGATCTTGGCACCCATTGAACCTTCGTTTCCTCTTCTGCCGTGGTGTTGGCCAACAGGAGCCAATAGAAACAAACCAGGATCTATGAAGAAACTCAAACCCCATCCCAGTAAATATTATAGAATAATTACCTTCATTTATTGGTATATTGCCATCAGTGTTCCCATCAACATCCTGTAACAGAATTTTGAACATTTCATCCAAGTGAAATAAATAACAAAATATTTTCATATATTACAAACAATTTAAGGAGTTTACAAAAGTCTACACTATCTAGGTCCTTAACATTCTCAACATTAAACTGTATCAAATCAAAATGTAAGACCAGACTGACCGTCGAGAACTTGAAATCTATTCTGAAAGTTGGTGGAACGAAATTTGAACCAAAATTGGTAGACATTTTGAATGGGATGCAGTTTCACAAATCCTATTAGGGTGAGTGCACCAGTCAGTTATCACCACGCCCAACTTCAATATGAAAAAATACGAGTTTGCCTTCAGTTAGAAATTTAATTTTTGTTCAATTTATTGGCTAAAATCTCAAATCAAGCGTTGTGAAAGAATTATTGTAATCCGTGTTAGAGACCATCTGCCTCCTTACCAGTTTTGCAAAGAAAGTGATTTACATTTTTATATTTTTTCAAGGGGTTTTAATAATGTTTAATATTGATTATGAGACATTATTCACTCCCATTGCAGTTCATCATTTTCGACCAATCTTTGGCAATGTGGCTGTCACAGAACAATTCCGTGAGTACGTTAATGGAAAGTGGCAAAATTACAGGATCATCTTCACGGATGGCTCAAAATCACCACATTCTGTTGGTTGCGCATTCGTTGACATTGGGAACGATATAGAAAAACAGTTCAAACTTCCAGATGAAGCTAGCATTTACACTGCAGAAGCCACTGCTATAAAATTAGCTCTAGAGTATGTTATGGTGAATGGTGCCAATTCAAATTATAACCATGCAGTAATTGGTACAGATTCCGACAGCGTTATAAGAGCAATTTCTAATGATAAGCTTAATAAATTCAATAACCCTATTATAGCTAACATTGTAGAATTAGTAAAGTCCTGTAGAAATCGGAATACTGGCGTTCATTTTGTATGGGTGCGAGCACATAATGGACTGACATACAATGAAAGAGCGGATAGGGCTGCAAAAACTGCTGCTGCGACAGGAGATGTGGTACAATGCCTTTTGCCTAAGGAAGATTTCTACATTAAATTCAAGAAGAGAGGAAGAGTAGATTGGCAAGATAGGTATGTAAAGGGTGACAAAGGTAGGTTTTATAAGGATATTCACCCGCTTATTAAAAGCAAGCCATGGTTTAGACAAATGTCTAACAAGAAATTTGTTCGCGTTATCTGCAGAATGAGAAGTAATCATTCATTATGTCCTTCGTATTTGGCCTGGGTGACTAGGAGCAATAGGGACGATATGACTGACGGTTCATGTCCTCATTGTGGTGAGGAAGGAAGTGTGGAGCATATTGTGATGGTGTGTGAAAGATATGCTGTATCTAGAGACCTTTTATTTAACAAATTGTACAAATTAATGGAAACACCTTTTAATTATAAATGTATTTTACGAGAGGGAGATATTGATATTTTTCAAGTTTTGTTTGAATTTTTAGAAGAAAGATGTATTAGAATATAAGGTAGAATAGGATGTTTTTGTAAATATTTTTTCATTTTTACAATAAGATTGCGATTTATATTTAATTAGTCTGTAATTACCTATGTACCTATGGCTGTATGTTTAAAACCATGCCAATAAAGAAGGGGAAAAAAAGGGGTTTTAAAAGTCATTCATCGTTCCTTTTTGTTTATATGCGTAGAACATCGTTTTCTGAATGAAATTAGGCTTTTAGAAACTCTGATTTGAGAGAAAACATATGAGAAAAAAGGGGGCGCCACACTGGTACACCAGATAGCTGTTCGATCCGGTTACCACCTGGGAGCAAAGGATAGATTCCATTATTTTGAGTTGGTTTTCTTCTAAAGAACACGATGTTATTTGAGTTTTTCGGATAAACTTCGAGTCAGTAAGTACCAGTGTGATTGTGGGTGTCGTACAAGGTGAATACATGCCAAGAGGCCAGGAGGATTCTAGCGCAGGTAACCACATTAGCACATGGCAAGTGGCAGGTTGCTGACTATTTGCTCACCACAGATAAAATCTGATAAAATTTTACGATGTTATCTAAGATCACATTGTGCTGATATGGGCCGTATTCACAAACACTTGCTAAGGGTATCCTTAGGAGTCCCCTACGTGAGTTCTTGCTGCAAACCTCTCAATTCTATCCCTTTGCATCATATATTAAGCAGTAAAACCTATTCATTTGTGGTTCACTTTAATTAGCACACCAAAATATCACCTATTTTTTCATTCTTACAATCCGTTATGCATCTATTGTGGGAATGCTTCCATTCGATTCATCCATAATGAACCACCATGATCTCCGAATTCATTTACTTATTAATTCATCTATTATAATACAATATAGCTAAGGAATATGAACTGAAATAAAGTGAATAAATATAAACTGAAATGAATAAACTGCAATAGTATGTGGAAATACAATACAACTCCCGTGTTGGGAGCTGCACTAAGATCAGCTAAAGTGAGGTAGGAGCCGCACTTAACACAAAGTGTTACTTAAGCCCAAGTTCAACTTTGATTAAAGTGTAACTTAAGTAAAAGTGTGGTTCCTGAAAGCGATTTTTTCCTAAGTACGGCTCCGAGCTGCACATTCTAGTCACTCCTAGTTTGGATTGTTATCCATGGTTACCTGTGCTAGAATCCTCTTGGCATTTATTCACCTTGTACGACACTTACAATCACACTGGTAGGTACTTACTGACTATCGAAGGCAACACTATGTTACTAAATAGCAGGGATTACTATAATGTTTGTTCGCTACTATGAACTACTATGATCTCTTTCAGCATTGATGATCTTGAGTAATGGTGAATTCAGATTGGGTTGTCTGACGTTTACCGCTATACATGCACCTATTTCCGATGTACCAGTATCTTGTAAGTTACGCCACTTTACAACACTCTCGAAATTGGCTGAATACGGACTGCGAACTGAAAACCTGCTTTCATTCAATCCAACTTTTAACCAAATGGTTTCGTGCTATGTTGACTCAGTAATGCCTTCGTTAAGTAAAATTCGTACTAAACACTGCCCCAAGTCCACTTTCATTCTATTTTCTCTGATTTTCAGTGAAAGCTGGAAGCTAACTACTTTCACCCGATTGAAAATCTTTATGACTCGGACACTGTTCAACCCTCGAATATCAATCTCTCGTGAACCCTAGCAATCAAAACATCCGCTAATTTCAACTGTCATTTAACTGACTTCACCTGTTGACAGTACTTCACCAACCACACTCTGTACCAACTCATGATCGAATGAAAGTTGACATTTGTTGTTTGACATTCCTTAGTATCACACGAGACCGAAACCACCGACCCGACGATATTATGTTTTAACATGTAATTATGCAGAGTAGATACGTGACAGGACATATGTTACATTACTTACAACGTTCAAGGCAGAGTACGACGAAGAGTAGAAGGAAAACGAGAAGAGAACAGGTAGTAGGTAGCTGAATATCATATTAAGTCAACATGACACTTTTCCGTTGGGTATAATTTCAGCGGGTCTGTTTTCTGTAGGAATTTAGTCTGAAGCACACACAACCGCTGTTTATAATTTCTTATTGACGTTTACAAATTCAAGTTGTTATCACTACTATCGATATTATCTTACAATCGATCATCGTCTGTCTGATAACGTCGACGTGATTGCTGTGGAACTTGAAGAAGAAGCCCAACAACTGTCAGGGGATTGGGTATGCAACCCGCATGGCGAGACGTCCTAAAGGGTCGATTCCACGCGGCGAGTTTACCCATGAGGAATGTACCTATAGGTAGGTAGGTAGGTAACCTGTTTCTCGAAGAGGCAGCGTAACTACTTTTTTGGCCCAAAACGAAAAAAAGTGCGAACATTTCGCTGTTTTTCTAGCACCACGAAGTAGTTAGCACACATTTTTCTGGGTTGCAAATTTAGGTAGGTACATACCTACTACTATCCATAGGTCCTAACCACATCAGGGGCGTGGCCTTAGTGGGGGGGGGGGGGGTGTCTGGGAAAGAGACAAGTTGGGAATTTCCTTGCCATGAGTTAAGTTGGGAAATCAGTTTCATGACAGTTGGGAAATCAGTGATACAAGAAAAATATATTTTTAAGTGAAGTAAAATTAAAATATTTGCGAAAATCCATCAAAGATTGAAAAATAAACTTTGTTTCTTAAACTAACATTTAACTTCGATTAACTTATCTGTAGACTGTAATATTATTATTCATAAGACTTAAATTTTAACCTTAACCTTTTAACCGTCCGTTAAATTTTAACCTTCACAAAACTGACATCAAACACGTTTGTAATGCTGAAATATTGTGAATATTTAATACAGTGAATATTTACAGTTGATATACAGTTTAATGTACAGTTAATTTACAGTTAATATTAAATACAGTGAATATTTAATATTCACTGTAGGTATGTCTAAGTTTATTATTATTCAAGTTACCACTATTTTATACAAGGCATACTTATTCTATTTTCATTGATATCTATGGACTGTAACGTTATTCAAAACAGGGCGCCAACTTTGTGCCACATCATTTTGGTTGATTACCTTCGATAATGAACCATTGGAATCGACCAAAGAATGTTTAACCGCCCCTCAACATTTGTTGGTTTACGTTTCAAGAAACGTAGATTCAGAAAATCGAATAAAAAAATCCGTCCGTCCGCCGTACGCCGTTAGCATTGAGCTAAAATTACGAAATTTTTGTTACGGGTTCCGACCAATCCCACAATAATCCTCGAAACTTTTCATAACCCTAGGTCAAGGGGAAGGGGTTCAAAACGAATTTTGAAAATTCCAAAACTCGAAAAATTCTAATGAAACAGCGTATTTTTTATTTCATATTTAGGTAGAGTTTATTCCTTAGAATTTTTTAAGACCATCCACACCTTTGTACGACCAGCCGTTCGTTCACAATGACGGCTCAAAGGTTGAGCCTGTCAACACGATCGTGAATCAAACGGTTGAAATACAGGTCAGTTCTCATACTAACGGGCTGTTTGGAACATCATATGGCTTGAGTGATGTCGAGTTTGTTGTTCTGAGGTGCGTTTCGTGCTACGAAAATGAAGGTAATTTCGAATGTTTGTTGGTAGGTACTTCTTTTATAGAAAAATTATTACCGACGTAGTATTAAAAACCCCAGAATTATATCGTATTAATTAATCATAATTAATTATTATTATTATTATTAATAAATACAAATTATTAATACCTATCAATTAATTATAATAATTTTCACTAGGTACTTGATAAAAGTTTTAATAATTAGTGATAATTCATAATATAATAATAATAATTATAATTCTTTGTACAGATCACCCTTCTGTCTAGATCACTAATAATTAATCTAACATTTAGGATCTAGACATTTAGACCTAGTGATCTAGACAGAAGGGTGATCTGTACAAAGAAGATAATGAACCGTTGTGTCAAGAATTTGCAGTTTTTAAGATGGGAAGAGCGGTGGAATGGCGGGTTTACAGGAGGAACTGCAAGAAGCATCTGCACGATGGGCGCTGTTAACCTAGAAGGGATGCTTCCTGTCCACCAAAACAATCTACCCCTTATAATGATGTCAGGTGTCTCTTTATATTTTATACAAAAGTTACAACGGTACTTTTTTTCAATTTCCAAACTTTATTGTACATAGGCACATTACTGTTATGCTCGACATGAATATATAAATAACGGGAAACAAATGCATTAAAGTCCACTCAGCGGTGATCCACATGAAAAAAAAAACTTTGGATTACAAAAATATAATGTTAATCAATCGATAACAATAACATAGAATTTGATAATAATTAATAACATTACAATCATTCCCATTAGATTTGAAGAACACCATATCGAACTGTGAGTTCACAAGGGGCGCTAAACGATATTAGTACAAAATTCCGAGAAAAACGCGATCAAAGTTTTTGCTTCCCCTTCTTTCTCGATATTCCATAGAGGCTTATAATAGAAAGTTGGTGTCTTCAAATCACCTGTTGCGCCATCATAAAGATCACGGTTTTGTGGTTCTAACAGTAGAATACTCTACAAATTCAAAATGAGGTGTCACTTGAATTTACTTATGGGTAATTTAAGGGAGCTTCTGGTATGAGAACATCGATCGAGGATACCAATCAATAGCACGAGGGTCTACAGCTGGAGGGTCCTTGGAGTTGTTTAACCGAGCACTCGCCAAAGTCTTCAGCAACGGTGGGGATCGGATCTTCTATTTAATATCCCCAATGATCCACCGAACATTCCAAAGCAGTTTGGCGGACGTTTACGTGTTCAGAATACAAGTCATGATACGAGGCAGAGATGGTGAGTGGTCCCAGATTCCTTGTGATAAGGCTTCCCTCAGAAGTATACGATGACTGAAAATAGGCTCGTTGGAGGTAGTTAAACGTTGAATAAGTACATGTAACTCGTTCCGTGGACTATACCGAACCTTCAGCTAAGTACAGCTTGTTCCACTAGTCGTGGGTACTTGTAAGAACAGTGATGCACTGAGCTACTTTCGTCCCAAGCCATTGACGCCATAATCTCATTGTAGGGCAAAAGTAAATTTGCGAATCGACTCTTTCGATAATAATCAATCATTAGAGAATCTCACTGAATTTTGACGTTTGCATTTTGATTGGGCACCACTTGCCACAGAGTATTTAGCGTGTGACCACCTCTCAATGGTTCAACCGCTAAGCCCAATTCAGCGTTGTAGATTGGGGAACGGGTATCAGCTTCTTGTCCTTCAGCGTAGTATGCGCTCATAATGCCAGCATGATCTTCAGTCTCTATCTCTTCCACTTCTTCCATTTTTATGGGTTCACTTTCGGACAATACGGCCTGTTGAGTTAAAAAAAAAAATTGGTTTATCTCAAATGACAGTATAAACTTTGAAAATCCTAGGTATTGGCAGAAGGTGGTTGATAAAATAAAGGAATTGAATGCTTTATATAAAGCATTCAATTCCTTTATTTTATCAACCACCTTCTGCCAATTCTTCAACAATTCTTCAACCACCTTCTTGGTATATACCAATCTGGACGTTCTTCTTCAAGACAAACAAAATTCAGGCGAACAAAATTGATATTACAGCTTGAAATTACCTCCACCATTCGTAATAATTATTATTACCCACAATGAGGATACGGAAGTAATGCGTTTGGGGAATAGCGAACGGGAGAGCGCCCGCAAAAGCGATGCGTTTGGTGACAGAGGGCCCGCAGAAGCAATGCGTTTGGGGAAACATGGCTTGTCTCTTGTCCGTTTCATTTCGTGACCAATTAGCAACGTGCCGTGCAATATCAATGTTAAGATAGACCGTGTTTTCCAGACGAGAGTTACAAGTATTCAGAACATCGAGCTATGAACAACAATAAATTGATTAAAAAAGTTGTTGATTTACAATAAATTATTGCCAGAGATATTTCACGTTGACTTCGAGAAAGCATCAAAGAAGCATTTCCTACCGGTCGTCTACAGGGCTGCATGTTTCACCTTTCCCAGGCATAGCGGAGATGTATTCGTCAGGAAAAAGCTTTGCAGAAGGTCTGCAGTAAGAGAAGTGACGCTGGATTGTGCGTGACAAGTTTTTCGCGCTTCCTTTTCTCCTTCCAAAAAAAGTGTACAATGCGTTCCTCGGCCTGATGTACGCAGCACCATCAGTGAGCACCTCATTTGCTTACTATGTGCACACGACGTATATTGAGGATGACTCGATGTTTCCTCCTGTACTTTGAGCATGTCCACCAACCAAAGAACCGATACGAGAACAAGTGCTGCAGAAAGCTTCCACGCAGATTTTAACTGTCAATTTTATTCACCACACCGAAACATTCATGTCGTTATTGACGTGTTGACGGAACTTCAAACAGAATTCAAGATTATCAGTGTGAATAAGGGAGTTTGTGAAAATTCTTCTCGGAGCTTCGGAAAAGTACCAAACCACTAACGACGTTTGCATATACTTGAATACCGCGAGTAACCACTTCCACTTGAACGAAATCGAAAGAAGCTGTGAAGATGAAGATGCCTAACTTTAGTAACGAGCCGTTGAATCCGAGACATTCCAATCAGAGCTAGACCAACACGTTGTAAAGGTGTTCATGAATAAATATACGATTTCTTCTTTCCCCAAACGCATTGGTCCTTGGCAAACACCTTTCCCAAAACGCATTCCCTTTTTTCCCCCACCACATTGCGTTTTCTGTCATACAAAGTAAGCAAGGCTATGTAATGTCCACGAGCTATACAGGGTGTTCATTTTAAGACGGATCAAATGCATTTGCTGCATAAACCGCTGATCTGGGCAAAACATGCCAGAGGATAAAGTAGTAGCCCTTGAGCCTTTCTTTCCAAAAATGACCAGCACTTGACGTTCAAGCCGCGCATGCTCCTCTGGTGCAAGATCAAAAGTTGGGGTTTCTGAATGACCCATATATTTATGCACATTCCTTTAAATGTCATGAAAAGACAAAACATATGCAACAAACCGCATTTCGATATCTTGAATATTTACCGAGGTATGAGGTTTTGAAAGTTGCAATTTCAAATTAAAGAAAAATTATCACATAGCCGTGGTCTGTTTGGAACAAGTGTCACATGTTTTCTACTTTTTTTTCATTGCCTGTGTAATAAAAAATATTGCCAGCTTTGTAAAATTAATAGTTTTCCCGATAAACACGAAACTGTCGTCTTTTAGACGCTCAAAACCTTGATTTTCCGCAATGGGGTAATCACATAATTTCTAAGGTATCTATTTTTTATTTTTCTGCTCAAAATTCTGAGAACATCAGTAAAACCCGCACGTTTGGACAACCCTCCGTTCAAGTTATGAAGTTTGGGCTACGATGTTACAGCCCCCTGTTCCCTCCTAAACGACCTGAAAAAATTCGTACCGGCCTAAATTTGAAAAATGCATAACTCGTGAATGGAGGGTCGTACCAACGTGCGGTTTTCACTGATGTTCTCAGATTTTAGAGCAAAAGAATAAAAAAATAAATAAAAAATTGATACCTTAAAAATTATGTGATCACCCCATTCTAGAAAATCAAGGTTTTAAGCGACTAAAAGGCGATATTCTCACTGAAACTATTAACTTCACGAAGCTGGAAATATTTTTATTTGACAGGCGATACAAAAATACGTTGGAAACATGTGCCACTTGTTCCAAACGGGCCACGGTAAAGGAATGTGTTATTTTTTCTTTAATTTGAAATTGCAAATTTCAAAACCCCATACTTCGGTAAATATTCCAGATATCGAAATGCGGGTTGTTGCATATGTTTTTTCTTTTCATGACATTTAAATGTGCATAAACATATGGGTCATCTGGAAACCCCAACTTTCGATCTTGTACCAGAGGCGCATGCGCGGCTGGAATGTCAAGTGGTGGTCATTTTCGGAAAGAAAGGCTCAAGGGCTACTACTTTTTCCTCTGGCATTTTTAGCCCAGATCAACGGTTTAGGCAGGAAATGTATCTGAGCTGTCTTAAAATGAACACACTGTATAAGTTAATTCTGAGAGATGTACCCTCGATATCCTGTCTCCGTGGAAAGAGCCACGAAAAAATACATGGAAGGTTGTCTAAACTTGAAGGTTCGACTTGACCTCCTAACCTAATCCAATGAATCGAAACATTACCTTATGAAAAACAATGTCACACTGGTTATTATGAAACAACCCTCACCAATTCCGTGGTAGAATATTCCACGCCATACTCAGGATTCGTAGCGTATATTTCACACATTGAAACTATTTCCTTCGTGATGCTATGAAGCTTGCTAGACGGGTCGATTCTAAACCCCAACACATACCCTCCACTCCCAGGTTTGCTTTCAACCACCAACGCTGGGCCGAATCTAGATTCTCGGATTTTCACCTGGAATAAAGCGTAAATATAGACCTACTAATGTTAAATTGAATAATTGGACAATAGTATCTAATTAGTAAAAATTGTACGTACCGAGGCGACTTGCAGGTAAGGCAAAGAAATATTGAAATTTTCATTCATTTCCGCAAACCACACGAGCCTCAAGTTAGTAATTATGAACGAGCCAAGATTTCCCTGGAAATTATTTTTATTGGTAATTTTGTGGCTTTGCAAAGTACAATACATTATGAGGTTACACACTAAGCTCCAACCTGATCACTTGATAAATTCCAAACTCCTTCTATGATGTCGGAAATAACTTCTAAAGGAAGAATCGCTAACTGCTTGTTTCTTACTACCGCTCCTCTGAGTTTCAATTCTCTGTAAGGCCTTGAAGATAAATAAGCCCTAGAATAAATACAATCGATGAAACAGAATTAGAGTTACAATGTTGTTACTTTTCTTCTTTGACAAAAGATTTCATACTGCTCCATAATTGTTCGTGTTTTTTTTTTTCGAAATCGTCCAAACTCAACTCTTCTGTTCAATTTAGAACTTCGCATGTTGACAGAAAAGAGAAGAAATATTTAAAAAAAATACTTCAATAAAAAATAAATAGAAATCATCTTTGAAATCCTTCAAAGCTCCTTAGCAAGGTCGAGCCTTCGCCACGTGGCAAGGATTTATGGTGGAGGGGCCAGTGTTTGACACGGCCCCAGTAATTGACACATGACAGAAAAATACTCATATTATTTTTTCTACCGCATTGACTCTTCAAAATGCTCTCAAAAAATCGTCTTGGTGAACTTATTGAGCAGGAAAAGGAAGGTTTCATAACGGTATCTGTGTCTGCGGGAAGAAGTTGTTAAGTACGGCAGACGGACGGATTCTTTGGTCGATTCCAGTGGTTCATTACCTACCGAAGATAATAAACCAATATAGACCTTGAAACCTAATGGAAGCTAAAAAACTTGAAATTGCCTTATTTCATGTCGATGTTGTTGAAGGTGTTTGTATTTTCTGTGCCGCGGCGGTGGGCTACAGCTACCTATAAGCCGGCGTTTCAGCCGGCAGTGGTGAAGGAGGTGAGGGGCGAGGGGAGGGTGGTAAGAAGAAAGGAACTCGAATTTAACTTTAGTTTAATTTTATAGTTTTAATCTTATACGATAAGCAATTACATTTACAGTACTTGTACGATTTACAACGATTCCAGGCAACACCGTCAGCGTGAGAGCGCGGTTCGGTATAACAAATGAGAGAGCAACAAAATCTGGGTTTGTAATTAGTATCAACTAGCTGTCGGGCCCGTCGCTGACGGGCAGAACTCGGGGTGTGTCCATATACCTCTGTTACCTGTCCCGGACGGGCAGTGAAAGTTACTCCTAGACATTATACAACTAATGCGAAAATGACGAAAAACCTCTGTAATCATGAGCCTGTTGCTCAACGATTCCACAAGAAACTCAGCCGAACATGCACCTTCAAACTTTCAGATTGCACTGAACATGAAAAACACGTTCAAAATATTTACACTGCACACCAATGCACTCTAGGATAGTTGCTGTAACTATCAAAAAAGGTAAAAGAAGAATCTCCCGCCAGAACTCCCGCTTAGTAAGTCAAACAATGCGACCAAGTGTCCAATAACTGGACTCTGTCCAATAACTGGTACTTTTCCCCAAATACTGTCAACTGTCAAAAACGAATTTAAAGACATAAGTATTCAGTGAGTTTAAAATTGTTTACAATTTCCAAGTGTTTAGAGAGATTCCTGATGGTGTAAATAACGCGGATGATGAGTTTTTGTGAAGGAAACGATCAGAGGTTTCTTAATGCGTCAATTACTGGGCCATTCACCCAACAAGGAGTGGGACCACGATGCAAATTAGAAATAAATTCAGAAATGAAATCAGAATGAAGTCTTATTTGTCTTATTTGATACGAAAGTAGAATCATGCGAATGAGAAAAAATAAATTATCCGGTCTGATGTCTCACTTGTGAACTCCCATTACGGATGTGAAATGCCGAGTATTTCCTGACACCAGGTTGGTAAAGATGAACTCGAATCGCGAGTTATTGGATTTTGTAAGTAGGTGCAAAGCTTCGGTCGTCCCTTTCAGCTTCTGTAAAGGGAAAAAACAGATGACTAATCAGTGTAGTGAAAACTGCAAGCATTGCACTTGGTTGTCACTGTCACGTGCACGAATAAAACGCTAGCACTCGAGAAGAAATGGAAAAAAAACTCACTTACCGAGTTCACAACTTTAGTTGTGGCGGAAACGATGCAATTGAATCCGATAGCTGGAAATCAAAAAAGTTAGAAATTAGTTTGTGTCATCTGAAATAGTGGTTTGCAACCCAACGTCCTCAAATATATTCGACACCCCCCTAATGTAGTAATCCCACTAGTTAGGGTATGGAAAAGAGGGGCTTGGTGTTTCGAATTGTAAAATTGAAGAATGAATTTGAATTAAACAAAAAAATACCTAAATTACTCACGGATGAAATACAATTCACAAATTCACCAGTGGGACTGTGGTTGGTGGATCAGAGCCAATTTCAAGACGGCAGCTTCAATTGTAATTGAAAATTTCCATACAAACTTTGAGTTCGGGTTGGAAGGGGGGGTCATGAGGTTCACACCCTGACCTAAGTTTTTTAGCGATTCAACTCTTTCTATTATCTGAATTCCTGCCTAACTCCTACTTGTACATGAGCTAATCAATATTTTTGAGCGATTTTTCTATTTGCATTTTATTGATAAAACACTTTTGGCTCGCCAAAGACGTCGATGATCGAACTCATCGAACTTTGGGAGGTGTCACTATCTTGATAATCGAGATATCCTGCTGAAAGGTTACTGGCCAGACTACTATAATAACTTCTCTTGAGACCGTTGTTGCCAACCAAGTAAAACAAATATGTCTTGAAAATTGCCCAGACAACTACTACAATATTGCCAATTTTTGGCTCTTGTTTCCCAAAAAGTGAACATTTGAAGTTTTCTTCATAGTTCATGAATACTTTCACATTGACCTGTCATACAGAAACGTTATCGTAAGAAAGTTGAAGGAAATAATAGAATGTTGGGAGAAATACAATTTATTTAGACCATTTTTTTCTTGTTTTACTTGTATTTATTTATTTATTTCATAATATATTTCGTACTTATGTCTGTTGTACATCAATTTCATCCTCACTCGATGAACTGTCGATGACTGAGCATTTCAGTTCAGGTTTGCGACAGCTGCAACCCCCAGCGCAGCCCTTCTTGCATTTACAGGAAATTTTTTTATTTTATTTCAAATGATTCATTGCACCAAGTAAAAACTTATTAGCAACATATTTTTGACATATATGTGAATTGGTTGTAGTACAACTTAGATACTTAACTAAGCCGCTTATAGTTTTGAAAGTTAGGAGTGCAATTTCGTGCACTTAAACCGATCACTGATTTCACTGAACGGACTTATCGCGAGAACACCTTCACTCACTTCCACAGGTCATGAGGCTTCTTTCTCTTGAGACGTCTGAGTAGGTCGTCAACGTCGAGCAGCTGGACAGCTTCTTCATTGACGTGTACTTGTAACCGCTTGTGATGGGCTATGGCTTGAACCTTGATGACTTCATTGACAGTTGGTATGCGAAGTTCTTTGTGTAGCCGGACATTTCTGGTGTACCGGTAGGCGTCCACACAACATCTCAGCACATTGTTTTGGAAACGTTGGATAATATCGCGGTTACTTTGAGCGGTGCAGCCCCACAACTGCACTCCGTAAGTCCAGACAGGCTTGAGGACTTGATTGTACAGGGTTAATTTGTTGTGGATCGACATTTTTGAGCGTCGGCCCATTAACCAGTACATTTTCCTGAACTTAAGCACCAGTTCTTCTTTTTTCTTCTTGACATGCGCCTTCCAGCGCAATTTAGCATCCAGGGTCATGCCCAGGTATTTAGCTTCATTGGCGTGCGGTATAGTCTTGCCGTTGAGATGAAGGGGGAAATAGTCGAGCTTACGATTGGTAAAGTCGACATGAACTGATTTCGCTTCATTCATCTTGATCCTCCATTTTGATGTCCATTCTTGGAGTTTCTTAATAGATCTTCTGAGCTTGGGAATCGTCACGTGATTTGTTTCACCAACTGCAAGGACAGCTGTGTCATCTGCAAACGTTGCTATTGTATTCTCCTCTCGTTCTGGCATATCGCTGGTGAACAGGACGTACAGGAGTACAGGAAATGATTGTACATTTACAAATGTGCATTACAACTCGTCCAACTTTCACCCCCCCCCCCCCAGTCCACGGGGATTCTTTGTTCATCGGTTTTTTGGTAGGAAATTTAAACAAAAAAACTGTATCGATTCTTGATTACAATGTATACAATGTATTCAAGAATCGATACAGTTTTTTTGTTTAAATTTCCCACCAAAAAACCGATTTTTGTCGCGCTAAATCAGTGTTCCCCGTGGACGGGGGGGGGGGGGGGGGGTGAAAGTTGGACGAGTAACCATCGAAATGAAAACGACACCACAATCGCATTTGTAAATGCACAATCACATTCACATTTGTAAATGCACAATCAAATTCACATTTGTAAATGCAAGAAGGGCTGCGCTGGGGGTTGCAGCTGTCGCAAACCTGAACTGAAATGCTCAGTCATCGACAGTTCATCGAGTGAGGATGAAATTGATGTACAACAGACATAAGTACGAAATATATTATAAAATAAATAAATAAATACAAGTAAAACAAGAAAAAAATGGTCTAAATAAATTGTATTTCTCCCAACATTCTATTATTTCCTTCAACTTTCTTACGATAATGTTTCTGTATGACAGGTCAATGTGAAAGTATTCATGAACTATGAAGAAAACTTCAAATGTTCACTTTTTGGGAAACAAGAGCCAAAAATTGGCAAATAGACACGAAACAAAGTTGAAATCTTTTGATTCACTCACTGAGAGGACTGGCACCTGTATAAACATGCCGCTCATCAAAACAAGCGTTGCTACAATTATGTGGTCAGTACCTAGTTGTTTACTCGTTAACTATGAATGTTAGCTTCCACAACTCGTGATGTTGTTCATGTCAGGTGGTATGTAGTTCCATATATTAGAATTACCTCGGAAAAAATATTTTTTTAAATAGAATAGAAATAGAATATTGCTATCAATTCAATGGTAGGTTCGAAATACCCCTCTGTTTTGGCTAATCTAGAGCACAACGTTTTCCCCACCAATTTCCACAGTGCAATCGCGGCCAGGATTTACTTTTGAGACCTCCCTGAACACCGCAGTGAAGTTGGATTTCTCCCTATTTTCCCCTAATACAGATTATGATTTTTTCGTACAGGGTTTCAAGACGAACTTCGGGAGAAGTTAAGGGAGACAATGACATTTCAGCGACCTCCGAAAGAACTGACGGCAGTTTCGGAGCTTCTCCAGTACATTAAGAAAACTGTGGGGTTAGAGGAGGGATCGACCCTCACGAGTGCTCTAGCGAATTTCGTGAAAAACGGGACAGAAAAATGGGTGAAAAAGCGAAGTACCTACTCCAATTGCTATCATTTCACAAAACATTCCGACTCTGTGTTTTGATGTTAATATTGAGACATCTTATTTTCTCAAAGGCAGGAAAGGATTCGGCGTGAGATTACATTTAAAAGGAAGTGCATAGAAAATTAGGTAGGTACTTACTAGTCAGAAATAGGTACATTAATCTAAATCTACAAAATCGGCACATATACATGACCTAGAGAATTCCAGGTCTGTATTTTTCTTCTATGACGATTTTTCTCTATCCATTCTAGAAAAATATATGAAACTCTCTTCCCGAATATGTACGAGAGAGAAGTGGGATTGTTCGCATTTGACTCTCGAGTTGAAAATATTAGAAATTGTACCATACTAAATAGCTTCGACGATAACGTCGTCGTTTCAAGTCGTCAAATTTGAGTCGCTCGCTTCTAGCACTAAATTAAGTATACCCAACATTTAGTCGATTTAAGCATTTTTGTGACAACTACGATTTTTCGTAAATCGGTGTTCCGAAACACTGTGAGCCGGTTAGGAAATATAATCGTTACAGAATATTTAATACTTAATACTTACATAAACTTATTCTAATGATGGAGAGGGAATGCCAAATTATTCTCAGGTTGGTCACAATCAGGCGGCCTTTATCCCCGTTGTTTCCTTTTGTGTCTTCCACAAAGTCTAGTTTATCTATGATTTTTTCACCCGGCCTCATACGATTCTGTCTGGAAAAGATTTGTATTCGATTATTTTGACAACTACCACTGGTAAAATAATATTTAATATTATCGGACTGAATTATTAATTTTGATTGAATTATTTTCGCCTTCACATCAGATGTATGACCATATGGCTGATGATGAAGATTCAGACAATGACCTTTGCGAGTGCCATGACGATATTGCGCAGAGAGTGTGACTTAACTCGAGTGTTTGTGCAATTTGTTTTTGGATTATTATCTTCAATAATGAACCGTTGGAATCGATCAAAGAAATTTTTTTGTTGGGGATCAAAGTTGGGACAGATCGAAAGTCATCAACATGATGGTGATCATGCGGCAGCCTGTCAGGTCAATTTTCATACTGGATCAGCTGATTCGAACAGCACTTGGTTTTCAAATGTCGAGTTAATTAATAATAATTAATGCAAATTATTATTAACCAACAATAATTAATGATAATTTAATTAACAATAATGTAGCTAATAATAATTACACTACTTTATAATAATTAATGATAATTCATAATAATAATTCATCTATCATTCAGTGATCTAGACACAAGGGTGATCTGTAAAAAGAAGATAATAAACCGTTGTTAAACGTTGTTTTTCACCCTGAACACAGTGGTAAAATCAGAAATCAGAGTGACGAGGAGGAGAGAGTGACGAGGAGGAGGAAGTGACGAGGAGGAGGAAGTGACGAGGAGGTGGAAGTGACGAGGAGGTGGAAGTGACGAGGAGGAGGAAGTGACGAGGGGTGGAAGTGACAAAGAGGAGGAGGAAGTGACGAGGAGGAGGAAGTGATGAGGGTGTGGCAGTGACGAGGAGGTGTCGGTGGAAGTGACGAGGAGGAGGGAGTGAATGCGTAGATACTGGTCGGTCTGTAGAAAGTGACGCACGGAACTGTCAGAGAGCGACCAAAGGAACTGCAATAGACTCGTCGTTATTTCGGTTTGTTATTTCGACTGGTTAACAAAAACAATGTTCTTCGTTCTTCATTAAAAAAAAAAAAAAAAGGTTCCTCATCACCCCGTGCGTTGCTCAGGTTGGGAGGTTAAAAACAAACAAAATTTCCCCCGCAGCATGACCAAGTGAGCGAATTTTAGACATGTCTGACGATTTAGTGGAGTGTACTCATACGAATTGTTCGAATATCACTTTCAACTGCACACTTCAATGTAAATCAGTATTTTGGTTTTGGTTCGTTTTGATCTAAAAAAATGTTAATGCAAAAATTTAAAAATCGACCGAAAAGAACTAATAAGCCACGATCTTCTGTACGGATCACTCTTCTCTGTGAATCACTCTACTGTACAGATCCCCTTGTTTGTAGATCACTGTGGAGTACAGATCACCTTTTTTGTAGATCACTGTACTGTACAGATCACCATTCTGTGTGGATAACTGATCGGTACAGATCGCACATCGGTGCAAATCATCCTCCTGTGTGAATCACTCTATTGTATCCCCGTTCTGCGTAGATCAGTGTACTGTACTGTGGGAAAGTGGCGAACACCCTGTATACACGTAGGTATTATTCAGATGGAAGGGAAGTATGCCTTCAATCATTTCTCTGACTAGGTAATATTTCTCAACAGAGCGAGATAGCGATTTTTACAAGATAACGATACAAACGAGTCAGTTGTTACTCCCAAGTGAGGTGATTATATTGTTGATATTTTGTCGCAATATACCGTTTAAACAAATAACAATAATACACCTAATAACAAATCATTTCCTACTGCACGTGTCTATTCCGGAAAATTATGGTTCCGTTATAAACCACTCGCGTACTATCAAATAAGAACTCCCAGTAATAATAGGGAAGAGTTTGTGAAATTGATCATGTTCTCGAAAGTCGGTCTGCAAAGTTCGGTATTGCAAAGTATGTGAGGGATTACTACGTGATAGGTATGATATGATTATAAGAATTACACGATTCCTTACGAGATTGGTATGTCGAATCGGACTTCTCGGTCTTCCCATAAGTCGTTGGGGTCTTTTTTGGCTTTGGATTTACCGCTGCCAAGTATCACTGCAGCCATAGATTGACGGCGGTTCGGAACAGTTATAAGTAACAACTGAGGAGCTCACGGCGTCTGTAGCGTTCGGCTGACTTGGTTTCGTTCCAAGGCGTTCCCACGGCAACTAGGAGTTGCGTTCAAAACAATACCCCCAATCAGATGATATTGATTGACTGGACCCAGACAGGACAGGATTCTTCTGTATTCACATTCCACAACTAATTATTGTTGAATATCAGCAGATATCAGAATGAGAACCTTTAATTATTGAAATCATGAAGAGGTCCAATCATGTAGAGCAGCAGTGGAAACTCTGATTAAGTTGGCATTACCTCCACGTTATGAGGTCGTTTTGAAACGTACGATTTTGAGGACCTCAGTAAATATTACCTGGGCTGCCTAGCCTAATCGAGTTGAAATTGGAATTGAAATTGAAAAAAATTGTATTGTACTAGTCCCTCGAGTTCTTTTAAATCAGGTGAGTACTACTGGGTTCCACAATACTTCAGACCCATAACGAGTAAATAGGTAGGATGGGGGGGGGAAGCTTTCGGGCTGAAGCCCCCCCCCCCCTCATTTCAAAAAATGTTATACCAATATAGAGCTCCTACTGAAGGTCGGAAATATTTCCGGAAAAATGGAAATACCTATTTCCGAGACCTAATATTGGAAATATTGGAAAGATTGGTTTAAACGCTCTAACTTGGCTAGCTGTGAAGTTCGGAGGCCATGGCGCTGTCTTTCTTCTCTTGCCTTCTGGCGGCGCGGAAAACCGATTTTATGGGAGCGAAATTTTCTGAATACGTATACTTCTAGGAAATTTTATGCTGAACTAATAATTTCTATAAACATCGACCCCATAGTAAACTAACTTGTTGGGCCAAGCTCAGTTGTTATGTTACGTTTCTAATAAAGAAATTTTGGACCAAAAAAAAAAAAAAAAAATTTCGTCCGAGCCAGACGCGAGCTCGGCCTTTTTCGTTCTTTCGGCGGCGGATCGGAGTCTGTCATGGATGTGCAGCTCCATGCAAATTCATTTCAAAAAACATTTTATCGGCATAAAGGTACGTAGATCATTTTACAGTGGCTTATGATATTTAGGTTGAACTATCGGCCTGTTGGACAATAAAGTCTTTTAGTTTTAAGTAGTATTGTATGTAGTGTCATCATTTAGGGGGTATAGTAAAATTCGTAAGAGAAAAGGGAACAGTTGAAAACTCTTAGCGTGATGGTATTTACATATTTACAGATTACAAAGCTCCATGCAGCTCCGTGCACTTCCCCTGGGCCTTCAGCCCATCTAGGTTGGCAGCTCTGGAGGCTAAAACTCCCACTTCTACTCAGGGGAGACGTTCCTCGTTAGAGGTGTGCTTAACGAATACTTGTGAGTATCCGTTACTTCTGATACAGAGACTTTCAAATATCGGTTACAAATATCGGTTACAAAGTATTAGTTAAGGTATCTGTTAAGAGTCCCTCTGTGATACTGCTAACAGATACCTTAACTAATACTTTGTAACCGATATTTTCTGAGAGAGACTTGGATCTTGGAGGATCCAAAAAATATCGGTTACAAAGTATTAGTTAAGGTATCTGTTAAGAGTCTCTCTGTGATACTGCTAACAGATACCTTAACTAATACTTTGTAACCGATATTTTTGGTTTTCAGTATCGGTTACATATCTGGATGGCTAGTAACGGTTATAAAATATCGGTTACTGAAATATCGTCTCACCTCTATTCCTCGTCACCGCCCATGTATCACTCTTCGTCGGGCCGACGTCGTATAATCGTCGACGCAGACGGTCGAAATGTCCGCTTGCTCCACCATCCTCCGACTTAAGTACCTATTCCCGTAGTCGGGCCGACATTTGAAATAATGGTTGGTCCGACAGCCAAAAATAGTGGTCGGTCCGACGGCTGAAATACGTCAGCCAATGTCGACTAGACGATGGAAATTAACGTTGGTCCTGCTTGCATCATTAGAACAGACGCCATTTCAGCTGGACAGTTCAAGTTGACATTAAAACAACTCCCGCCTATTATACTACACACCTCCACTACTACACACCTCCACACACAGGCAAAGAACCAATCGAAATTCGCCATAGATATCGAGAAAAACTTCAGTCAATTAGGCCTTGATGGACGAAAAAATCGGGGTTTTCTCTCTCCTGAAAAGTTGTGAAAAACGAGCTTGGTGGTGTTGCTGATTCCTCGACGAAATGGCCTTCCATGCACCGGTCTGTATCGTTTCTACTGAAATATGAGAACTAGTTATGATAAAAATGAAAATCTGCAAGCATACTTATGAGTTAAGCTGCATTATAAAAATGAATAAGTTACCAAAAATGAAATTATTCACAACAAACTAATCAGGATTTTCAAAAGAAGAACGACGGACGGTGTACGGCTTACGGCGGACGGACGGATTTTGTATTATTCGATTTTTGGAATCTCCGTATCTTCAAACGTAACTAAACCCTCAAATTTTGAGGGTATTTTTTTTTCTTGGGCGACCCTCAAGTGATAGAGCCTGGCGATTCCTAAAATTGGACGTTGGGCCTTCGTCGTCAGTTTACCCATGAAAGTACGTTGCACAACGATGGGAGGCCCGACGTCGGCGAGTTCCCTTATATTAATAGATCGGCACCTGCCATACGAAAAAAGTATAGTAGGGCCGACGTCGGGTAACTGGCGGCTGTCGACTGACCATTACCCGACCATGCTGACCAAAGCCCGACGTCGGCCCGACGAAGTGTGCTACATGCGCTATCACTAGCTTCCCAGCAATCGAACATTCATCAATTATTTTTTCAAACTCCCAAAATCCTACTTGTTAGGTCACCACGTGTGCTTTTCTTTTTCCAGTCTCAATTCCTATCATTTTCAGTTTTCTACAGACGAGTCAGTGCTTTTCCTTTTTTTTTTTTTTTTTGGTTTCATCTTTCTTCATACAGGTTTGATTTATTTTTCACTTTCTATTTTCAATGATTTCATTTGATTTCCATTTTAGCAGAGAAAGAGGATTTCTCTATTTTCCACTGCGTTTGATCAGTACATTTATTTTCCCTTATTTTGTATTTTCTCTAATTTACAACTTTTTCCCAGTAAATTTATTTATTTATTTTTTTTAATGGGATCATATCCCTGGTAGCAGACTCTGCTGACAATATAATAGGGTTATAAGTCCTATTATATCACAAGTTAGCGATTGATCGATTGATTGATAAGATTTTATTGGCATAAAGATACATACATTGGGTTAAATTCAAGTGCCGGCCTTAAATGTCTAGTAGTCTTAAATAGTATTGCATTTTGTGTCTTACTTCTTGTTTGTGTCGGACTTCTTGGGTCCCGGGTTGGCAAGTGGACACTAGACGCGATCTGTTGGTGGCACTCGGTACTGGGTCCCCTGCAGAATGAGAGTTTCTCCCATACGGCCGTTCACAACAAGGCGGGCAAAATGCAGCTTGTTTTTATATAAGCTATTGATGAAACTTAACGATTTTGGAGTTCGTGGAGTTCCATTGAAATTGATTGAAAATTATTCATCGAATCGTCCACAAAGTACAAGGGTGGATGGTGTTGTCAGTGATTCTTTTATAATGAATTGTGGTGTTCCTCAGGACACGATCCTAGGGCCAATCCTCTTTTTATTATATATAAATGATTTGATGAATATTGAGTTGAATGGGAAAGTTTTCGGCTTTGCTGACGATACCGCATTAGTTTTCTGGCACAAGAACCATGATGACATGATCAGAGTCGCAAGCTCGGAGCTCTTCTTGGTCCGTAAACGGTTTGATTTGAACTTTCTAAGGCAAAATATTGGTAAGACGTCAGTGATCAGGTTTTCAATATCAAGAACTGCCTCTGCTAATAATAACTTGGTCAAGTACCATGATTATTACTGTGCTGACCTATCACTTCACTGTGGTTGTGAGACTTTGCCATATAAAGACAATTGCAAATACTTGGGAATTATTTTTGACAGAAATGTGAACTTTGAAGCTTAAAACGTTACTCTAATAAACAGGCTACGTAAGCTGTTTCTTGTATTCAAAATTGTTAGAAATTTTTTGACCGAAAAACAGCTGCGGTCAGTGTATTTCAGCTTAGCTCACTCTCTCAAATACGAAATTTGTTATAAATCCAGTAAAATGGAGACATTTTACATAAAACCTGTTATTTCTTCGGATATTCTCTCTTATAGCCATGCATGTCTGTGGATTTTTTACCATGGTGTTTGTCATGAAAATAGCTAAATAATGGCATTTTTGACCCTTACATTCCAAAAAAAAAAAAAAATAAAATAAAATTGGTGGAGCACCCCTTGCCACAGTTCTAGATCCGCCACTGCGCATGCGCAGTTCACTCTTTCCTTCGTACGTAGGCCTTAGCCCGTCAACGACATAGTGACCAAAGTTTTGCGGAAACCCTTCTGTCTAGATCACTAAAGGGTAGATTGGTTATTATTATTATTTAAATTACGCAAATTTTGTATGTAGGTACATATTACGTAGGCATGAGAATAGGTCGTAAAGTACCCTAGATAACCTTCTGGGGGGTGTATAGATTTTACGATTATAATCTACGGGGTCAAATGAAAGTCGTTGACGAACGAGGAGATTTGAAAAATCAATGTTTATTTTTCAACCCTAGGTACCCCCCCCCCCCCCTCCCTCCGGATTAAAAAAAAACAATAATTTTTCAAATCTCAGCTTTCATTTGAGCTCAACGTAGGAGCATGTCAAAAGCTGTCAACATGAAGGTGAATCATGCGGCAGCCTGTCGGGTCGATGTTCATACTGGCGGACAGCACATGATTTGCAGGTATCGAAAATATCATTTTGAAGTTTGAACGAATTTTTTTTTTTTTTTTATATATTTCGATTTTCTGAATCTACGTATCATGAAACGTACACCCTCGACTTTTGAAGGGGTACCTAATTTTTTTTTCTTCCTTGGGCGATTCCAGTGGTTCATTGCCGCATCCAAATTCGTCATGTTCAATAATTCCAAGCTTGTTACAGATGTTGAGTAAATTTGTTGTGGTGAGTCGTGGTAAACACTGACAAGTTTCCCTTTATTACCCACCAAATTATATGGTCATGATCATGATAGTATGAGTTGAAAAGTAATTATTCCATATGTAAAGAGGATGTCGTTTGACGTAATTTACATGAATGTGGGTGGAAAGCCCAAGAAGAATTCAGTACAATTTATATCAAATCCACTTTGAATAAAACGTTTGCTGTCTGAATCTGAATTGAAGGCGTTTTTCTCTCAAATAGCTTCAATAGTAACGTGAGCCTCGCACTTGTACACTCTCCCCCCCCGCTCTTTTCTTTACCATCGACGTCCATTTACCGCCCACAATTTCAGTGTATGTAGTGGAAGTCAGCTCGTGAATGACGGATGATGGAGGGGGCGGGAGTATTAATGTGGAAAGGGGGCGGGAGTATTAATGTGGAAAGGGGGCGGGAGTATTAATGTGGAAAGGGGGCGGGAGTATTAATGTGGAAAGGGGGCGGGAGTATTAATACATCAGAACATTTAATGTTGTGACGCATTAATACTCCCGCCCCCTTTCCACCCGTCACCACCAACTGCCCGCTCCATCAACCACCGCGGCGTCCTTCCCCACCGTCCTCCAACACTGTCCTTCCCCACCGTCCTCCCACACTGTCCTCCCACACCGTCCTCCCACACCGTCCTCCCACACAGTCCTTCCCCACCGTCCTCTCACACTGTCCTCCAACACTGTCCTCCAACAATGTCCTCCCACACCGTCCTCCCACACTGTCCTCTCCCGCCGGTGTGATATTTGGCCGATCTGGGCGATCAAAAATAGTATAAAATCCAGAGTCATGCAGCATGGCTTTTTTTTTTAAATTTTTTTTTATTTGGCATAGTCATATAACATACATCCATAACATTCCATGGTCAATCTATAATTACTTCAAAATTATCATTAAATTAATAAATTTACCTCTCAAATAAAGAATCCACATTTCCATTATAACTTTCAAAATTAGTATACAATTTTCTATCTTATTTATTATCTACTTATCGTCAACTTATTATTATACTTTTATATTAATATCTTCAATGAAAATGAATATGTCGTTCCACGCCTCTATATTTTCAATGAGTAATAAGGTTACGTATGACTTTTCTTCCTATGCTGTAACTAGGGCATTCCATCACCTGGTGTTCCCAGCTACCTGTCAGATGACCGCAATCACATATAGCATTTTCTCTACGGTATAGATATACAGGGCTTATGGCGTGATTGGCTCTCAGTCAGCAGAAAATACGTATAAATCGCTTCAACTTATGGCTATAAGAGCGAATTTTCGAAGAATTGGTTTTATGTAAAATGTCTCCATTAAAGAACATGATGTCCATATCCACGTTTCTTCATCTTAAAAGTGGTCCAGTTTCAGAACGGAATGAGATATCGCAATTCTGACTTCACCATCTTATTCAGCGCGTAAAAACCTTCAAAATGTCACTTGACAGACCGTTTCATTTTTGGAATTTATGGGTGAACCTCCCCCCCCCCCCCACGAAAAATCCCCAAAACACATTTCAACGCCGGACGCGACGGTGAAGTCGGAATTGTGATATCTCATTCCGTTATCTGATTAGAGCAGACTTAACATGAAGATTATATCAAGTAACAACCACGTTTCTTCATCTTCAAAGTGGTACAGTTTGAGAACGGAATGGGATATCGCAAATCTGATTTTCACCATCGTGTTCAGCATAAAACTACCTTCAAAATGAGGTATCACTTGTCAGAATGTTTCATTTTGGGAATTTATGAGGAATTCCCCCCCCCCCCCTAAAACTCTCCAACACCCCCCCTTAGAGTGGCCCAATTCGGCCCATCTACAAACTTAGCCTTTCGATTTACCCATTACAAACCCTTATAATCTTACATACCAAAAATAATATTCATCTTTCTCAAGGGAAGGAAGAATTTAAACCCCCATATAAACCCCCACCCCTATGCATCGGATCCGGAAGTGAACCCCCTTATGTCCTTCCCCGGTCACAGAAAAATTTAAATATGGAAGAGAAGTTCGATCCATTGAGCCGTTTTTGCGTGATTGAAGGACAGACACACAGACAAACAAACAGACAGACATCAAATTCAAAATTGGCATGGTTTGACTCCATTTCACGCGAAACTTATAGCTGTAGTGAACTTTTTCGAAAATACCCAAGGAACACAAAAATCGTCTCTAAATATCGTCTCAAAGATGAACTTTGAACTCGACGAGTAGGTATTTATATCGGTTATGTCAAGTACATAGTCCAATAATACCCTAAACGCATGTGTTGGAATTTTTAAACCCGATAAGAGAGGTAAAGACGTGTCCGAACATGAAGTTTGTTTTCAACGTGTCGCTACGACAGGAGGAAGAAAGACTTAGACTGATTCATATTTCTGAATACTACTCGTAGATACTAGATACTATATCGTCGGAATACAGGAGAAACTCATTAAGTAAGTCAATTTTTGGCGAAATTCGGATTAATATGCTACCTACATTAATTTTTCATGCTCTTTTGAAAGGCGACGTCGGTTTTCGTCTCTGGGTATCCGTTTCCATGGAAAACACGTTATGAGATCATTTTTTGCCGAATTTATACTGGAGAAATTAACTAAGTGACTTTCTGCGTTCTGGAAGTACAGTAAATTTTATACGAACCACACTTTCCAAGGGCAGATAACTAGCAGAGGCCGCCGGTGGTCTATTCACCGAAATCACTGTTGATGAAAGCCCCCAATTTCACTTGAATACAATGATTCGTCCAATAGGATCCTCAGTGTCGTCAAACCAAAGACCACATGGAGCAATGATTCTATCTCAGACATCAGAAACACGAATACGAAATGCCACAACATTTATCACTCATTGCTCTGCAAAACTGCAGAAATCGTACAGGAAATTGGAATTTGTCCCATAACGGGTGGTTGATGAAACATGAATAGCCTAATATTCGAGTAACTTTGAATATCACGCAGGCCTCGTGTAGTACTACTTACATGTAAGTATACTGCGCTAAGTAGCTATGTAACTGAGATTATAACAACTACGTTTGAAGACCCACCAACAAATGGAACTAACTATGCCGATCAATATTCAATCACAAAATACAAAATTATTGCATTTTATAGTAGTTTAAAAAATAACTAAATTATTATTAATTTTTAAAATGAGTTATTCTGAGATATTTCGATGGAAAATCATCCAAAAATTGCAAAGAGAAATAAAAATCGTGCTATAACAAATTTTTATCCAGTCAAGTGCCTTTTTCATAAAAATAGTAATTTTACTACATTTAGTACATCTTACATGATTCAGATATGTCGTGGTATAAATAAAACATCATGTAGGACCTCTGGCTCAAATTAGGCCGTTGATATTCCCTCACAGCTTCTCTAGCGTCATATCTGCATATTCAACGTTACTTAATGATACCGCAATGGTGTGGAAGCGAACAATGAAAATCGACTAATTATCACGAAGAGATTTTTCCGAACAGCGCGACGGACAGACTCCTCCCTGCACAATCTTGCATCACTCATTGATAGACGCTGGCTGCATCACTCAAAAAATGATCACGCTGGTGTAATCTAGGGATGGGAATCGATAATCGATTTATTATAAAAATCGATTTTTCACCACCAATCATCGATTTTGGTTTATTATCTTCGATAATGAACCATTGGAATCGCCCAAAGAAAAAATTTTTTAACCCCCCCTCAAAATTTGTTGGTTTACGTTTCAAGATACGAGTACGTAGATTCAGAAAATCGAATAAAAAAAAATTCTGCAAATTCTTGAGACAACGGTTTATTATCTTCCTTGTGCAGATCACCCTTCTGTCTATACCAGATTGTGTTGCAAATCGGCACCATACCATATTCTCACCGTACTCATACCATACCATACGAATTTCTTTCCTATCATACCGTACTGTACTATACTAAATCATACATACAATAATATACCATACCATACTCATACCATGTCATACAAACCGAGTGAATATTGAAATGTCATCCATTTCTGACCTATATTTAAAATTTCAAGTATCTAGCTCATCATCAAAATTTAATTTGTTTAAACAAATAGGTATTATTTAAACAATTTTACAGATGAGAAACCGGGTGAATATTGCAATGTGGTCTATCCCCGACTCACGGTTAAAATTTCTAGACTGTAGTTTACCGGGAAGATGAAAAAAGGTAGTTTTATTCTGGGCGTCTGGAGGTTGACCCACGTAGCGGCCGTTTTCGACGCGAAAGTTTAGTGTTTTTCCTAAACCTTTGCGCGCTCACTGTGAACGAACGGCTGGTCGCACAAAAATCCAATTGGTCTTAGAAGATTCGTAATTTTTCAGGTCATTCAAAAGTGAACTACAAATTACACGGTTCAGTTGAATATTGTGAGATATGACATTGTCGAAATTTTGAATTTCATTTTGAACCCCTTCCCCTTGACCTAGGGTTATGAAAAGTTTCGAGGACCATTGTGGGGCTGGTCCAAACCCAGAAACCGAATTTCATAATTTTATCTCAACGCTAACTGGGCAAAGTGGCGCGGACGGCGGACGGCGTACGGCGGACGGACGGATTTTGGTTTATTATCTTCGATAATGAACCATTGGAATCGTCCAAAGAAAAAAAAATTTTAACCCCCCCTCAAAATTTGTTGGTTTACGTTTCAAGATACGTAGATTCAGAAAATCGAATAAAAAAAACTCTGCAAATTCTTGACACAACGGTTTATTATCTTCCTTGTGCAGATCACCCTTCTGTCTATACCAGACTGTATTGCAAATCGGCACCATACCATATTCTCACCGTACTCATACCATACCATACGAATTTCTTTCCTATCATACCATACTGTATTATACCAAATCATACATACAATAATATACCATACCATACTCATACCATGTCATACAAACCGAGTGAATAATGAAATGTCATCCATTTCAGACCTATATTTAAAATTTCAAGTATCTAGCTCATCATCAACATTTAATTTGTTTAAACAAATAGGTATTATTTAAACAATTTTACAGACAAGAAACCGAGTGAATATTGCATTGTGATCCAGTTCTGACCTATTTTTAAAATTTCAAGTCAATAGCTCATCATCAAAATTTAATTTGTATTATTACAAAAAGGTATTATTTAAACAATTTTACAGATGAGAAACCGAGTAAATATTGCAATGTGGTCTATCCCCGACTCACGGTTAAAATTTCTAGACTGTAGTTTACCGGGAAGATGAAAAAAGGTAGTTTTATTCTGGGCGTCTGGTGGTTGGGTCACATAACGGCCGTTTTCGGCGCGAATGTTTAGTGTTTTTCCTAAACCTTTGCGCGCTCACTGTGAACGAACAGCTGGTCGCACAAAAATCCAATTGGTCTTAAAAGATTCGTAATTTTTCAGGTCATTCAAAAGTGAACTAAACATTAGACGGTTCAGTTAAATATTTGGAGATATGACATTGTCGAAATTTTAAATTTCGTTTTGAACCCCTTCCCCTTGACCTAGGGTTATGAAAAGTTTCGAGGATCATTGTGGGGCTGGTCCAAACCCAGAAACCAAATTTCGTAATTTTAGCTCAACGCTAACTGGGCAAAACGGCGTGGACGGCGGACGGCGTACGGGGGACGGCGTACGGCGTACGGTGTACGGCGTACGGCGTACGGCGTACGGCGGACGGACGGATTTTTTTTAATTCGATTTTCTGAATCTACGTGTCTTGAAACGCAAACCAACAAATTTTGAGGGGGGGTCAAAAAATGTTTTTCTTTGGGCGATTCCAATGGTTCATTATCGAAGATAATAAACCAAAAATCCGTCCGTCCGCCGTACGCCGTACGCCGTCCGCCGTACGCCGTCCGCCGTCCGCGCCACTTTGCCCAGTTAGCGTTGAGTTAAAATTACGAAATTTTTTTTATGGGTTTCGACCAACCCCACAATGGTCCTCGAAACTTTTCATAACCCTAGGTCAAGGGGAAGGGGTTCAAAACGAATTTTGAAATTTTGAAAATTTCATATCTCGAAAAATTCATATAGAACGGTATGTTTTTTATTTCATATTTAGATAGAGTTTGTTCCGTAGAATTTTTTAAGACCATCCGCAGCTTTATACGACCAGCCGTTCGTTCACAATGACGGCTCAAAGATTGTGCCTCACTACAGGATCGTGAATCAAACTGTTGAAATACAGGTCCATTTTCATACTAACAAGCTCTTTGGAACATCATATGGCTTAAGTGATGTCGAGTTTGTTGTTCTGAGGTGCGTTTCGTGCTACGGAAATGAAGGTAATTTCGAATGTTTGTTGGTAGGTAGGTACTTCTTTTATAGAAAAATTATTACCGACGTAGTATTAAAAACCCCAGAATTATATCGTATTAATTAATCATAATTAATAATAATTATTATTAATAATAAATACAAATTATTAATACCTAACAATAAATTATAATAATTTTCACTAGGTACTTGATAAAATTGTTAATAATTAGTGATAATTGATAATAATAATTAATCTAACATTTAGGATCTAGACATTTAGACCTAGTGATCTAGACAGAAGGGTGATCTGTACAAAGAAGATAATGAACCGTTGTGTCAAGAATTTGCAGAGTTTTTCTTATTCGATTTTCTGAATCTACGTATCTTGAGACGTAAACCAACAAATTTTGAGGGGTGGTTAAAAAATGTTTTTCTTTGGGCGATTCCAATGGTTCATTATCGAAGATAATAAACCAAAAGATCAACAACATGCTGAAAAGAGAGAGCTGATGTTGATGTCTTTGACTTGGTGTTGTGTTGTTGTTAGTGCGAACGATTATTTTCTAAAGCTGGGCTAATTCTCACACAGGAGAGAAATCGTTTGAAGGGGGACGTTCTGTCCAAACTCCTTTTTTGCAGAGTGCGCCCGAACATTATTATTTTTTGAACATCGGGGACAGTCGCATGGTTTTCCCCAACCTAATTAATAGGTTCTTTAATTAAATACATACCTACGTTATTGACATTTTATGTCTTTACTCTGGCACATAACTCGAAAAACGTTACACAAAAAAAAGCGTCACACGAAATCTTCACGAAAATTTCTGATGATTTTCGCTTACAACTGATTCGTTGCTACGGAACTTTATCTTCGCCAGTTATCATCGTACAAAAATCGTTCACCACTCGTTGGATAGCTCTCAATTTACCTAACCATATTACGTTAACCACTGGGGAGTGTGTGGCCGACAAGCTGCGGTATGAGCGTGATTGTTTAAATAATTGTTTACACACAGGTGATCATTCTCAATAATTTATATTGTCAACACGAATGCAAGCTTCATATAAATTTCTGGAAAGACATAAAATGTCCCAATGTGTTGCATACTCGTATGCAAGCATTTAGTTTTTGACATTTTCATGTCTTTGCTTTGGCATTTAAACTGAAACGGGAAAAATTTGTTCCCTTGATTCACCCTTTCCTTTAGATCACGTCAGAACACAAGCGACCGGCGGGCCACTACGTCAGAGCCTATGACGCACGAGCGTATGACGTCAGACGGCTTGCAGGAGGCCAACTAGTATGTCAGAGCCTATGACGCACGAGCGTATGACGTCAAACGGCTGGCAGGAGGCCAAGTAGTACGTCAGAGCCTATGACGCACGAGCGGCTGGATGGCTAGGTGATCGGGTGGTAGCGAATGGAGGTGGTGATGGCGTCAGAGGGGCCAGAGGGAGGCAGATATCTGAAACCCCCATTTCTTCCTCACTACTTTCGTGATCACCGTGAAATATCCTAAAGGATCTCCGAGTTTCAGTTTGTTTTTCATGTTCTGTAGTATTTCTTTTCTTTTTACCACGAATCTTTCAATGTTTGTTGCACATTTGGGTATTCTGCGGTTTCAAACGATTTCGACCAATTTTCCATTAAAAAAAAAAAAAATTGGGTTGATCCTGAATAATACAATCGACTAAAATCGTCGATGATCGATTGTGGGCTTCCGATGTTACAATCGATGGCATAATCGATTGTGAGGGTCCGATGTCCCATCCTCAGTGTAATCAGATTTGCGATATCTTATTTCATTCTCAAAGTTTAGTACCTTGAAGTTGAAGCAACGTGGTTTTTATTTGATATGATCTTCATGGTCATTCTGCTCTAATCTGATGACGGAATGCGATATCGCAATTCTGACTTCGCCGTCGTGTTTAGAGTTGAAATATCGAAAAGCTGAGGGGGGTTTGGGGTGTATTGGCAGGGGGTTACTCAAAAAATGAAAGTCTGACAAGTGACACCTCATTTTAAAGGTTTTTACACGCTCAATACGATCGTGAAGTCGGAATAATTTCAATTATTGCGATATCTTATTTCGTTCTCAAACTTTAGTACTTTGAAGATGAAGAAACGTGGTTGAACCTCGATATATTCTTCATGGTTAGTCTGCTCTAATCTGATGACGGAATGCGATATCGCAATTCTGACTTCACCATCGTGTTCAGCGTTGAAATGTCCAGAAGCTGAGGGGGGTTTTGGCGAGTTTTGGTGGGGGGGTGTTCATCCGAAAAATGAAAGTCTGACAAGTGACACCTCATTTGAACGGTTTCTACACGCTGAATACGATCGTAACGTCAGAATTGCGAAACCTAATTTCGTTCGCAAATTTGAGTACTTTGAAGATGAAGAATACATTCTTAATGGTTAATCTGCTCTAATCTGATGACGTCATGTTCACCGTTGTAATGTCCAACAGCTGAGGGGGGTTTTGGTGATGTTGTGACGTTTTACATAAAACCAATTGTTACTTCGAAAATTCGCTCATACTGCATGACTGGGGATTTTTCACATTCAAACGTGACAGTCTCCCTCAAAACTGCATTGCAAAATCTTGCATATTGTATAGAGTGATCTAATTAGGAGGGAGATGGGTACAAAAGATAATAAAGGGGGGCAGGCGCGGATCTAGCTCGATGTTGTTGCGCGGGGGGGGGGGGGCAAAAATACGGGTTGCCTACTTTCAGGGGCTCTTCATAAAAAATACGACATTGGAAAAATAAACTATATAACATTGTTAAGTATACAGTTTATTTTTTCATGGTGATGTGAGCGGTAGTATGATTATTTGGTAACTAAGTGGTGGTATTTGAAAAGAAAAAAGAAGAGACCAAGACTACAGTCAATTACACTGTACCAAATATAAATTCAAATTAAATAAGTTGCAAAACAGGCAATTTTTTCCCCAAAAGTACAAATTCTATGTTAGGGTCATTTTTCTAGTCTCGTACTGGCCAAACTACTGTTCCTACAAAAAGGTTATGGGATAATAATTTGAAGACAATTTATTACGCTCCAGTTTAAGACCAGAATGGTGCTTCTAGACCGGAAGGTTTCCTCAAAAACTAACAAACTAACAGGTAGTTTGTTAGTTTTTAGGAAAATCTTTCTGTTACTGTCGGTCTCTTTTGGCTACAGTTCCAAAACTATTCGTCCGATCCTTAATTTCTTCTAAAAGCTAGTTGATTTTAAATTCAGATCCCATATACGAAATGTTACTCAAGCCCCCTAAAATACCCACGCGTATAGGTCGCTAAAAAAAACCCGTACTGTTGTGAAATCCACGTGTTTTTGGCCAACTGTTCGCTATAACTCCGAAAATATCAGTCCAATTCAAAATTCATTTTCTTCAGCCCAAGGCAGGTTGAATTTACTATCAGACCTCATATTATTAGTAGGTACGGGGTGTTTTCGCGTGCTGGCATGGGTATTTCAAGGGACTTGATTGACATTTCATATAGGTATGGTATGAAAGTAAAATTAACTCGCTTTCAGACGAAATAAAGACATTTTGGATCGAACGAATAGTTTGGGAGCTATATCCAAAAGATTCCGATAAAACCCCAGAATTTAACGCTTTTTGAGAAATTAAAACATAGGACTAAGATTTCAAACCTCTTTATGACGCCGTGCACATTTCAAGTCAGTTGGGTCGAAAATACCGGTTTCCCGCTTTTGTGAAAACAATTCGGTCTAGAAGCACCATTCTGATCTATTATTCTGTATTAAATTGTTTTCAAATCATTTTCTCGTGAAATTTGTAGGAATAGTAGTTTGGCCGGTACGAAGCAAGAAAAATGACCGTAACATTAAATTTGCACTTTTGGGAGAAATAATTGGCTGTTTTGCAGAGCTCTGTCTTGGGTTTCAACAGGTATATACAGAGTTTAACTACCACTGAAATTGTAGGAATGACCAAAGGAAATTGTAGGAATGGAACGAATGACATTTTTCGCCAAGAGGCTGCGTAACTACTTTTTTGGCCAACAACTAAAACTAGTGCAATCATTTCGCAATAAGCCCCCCCCCTCCCCCAAATCTGCTTCTGAAAGGGAGACGTGGGGGTTAAAAAATATATTAAAATAATATAATTCATTTATTATTTATGACCGGTTTTTTATTTGGAGGGTTGTTATTTATGAAATTGATAGGTGTTGAACTGTTTCGATGTCGAACATTATAAATTCTTACATAATATGTAGTTGCCTCCGTTCTGTAGGGCAATAATAAGAAATGATGAAGCAATCATTTGATAGGATTCACGTGGAATGCTATTCGCGAATGCAGCTTTTCCCACCGTTTTAAAACAGCTAGCGGATGACATTGGGCTCGAGTTGACTGAGTCATCAGAATCAGCAGCGTTGGAGGATTCAGCGGTCGAGTTCAGTGTTCGCCCGGTTGTGGTTAGTGACGGATCCGACGTCGAAATGGCTCTCAGGCTCCTCCGCGTCCTCAGCAACGCGCGGATCGCTCTTTCGTACGGTCCGTCCTTTGCTTTCGTCTTGTTGCTCCGAATTCTGGTCCTTCTCAGCCGCCCGGATATTGAAGACGCTGGAAACAGAGTTAAAGACATCTCGCCTGCTCAGATGCGTTCACATTACGACTTCATCATCGTGGGAGCAGGTTCGGCGGGTGCAGTCCTCGCCAACCGCCTCTCCGAGTCGCCCGATGTCACGGTAAACTTTCAATTTATTAGCGAATTTTCGAAGAAATTGTAGCTATTGTTTTTGGTTCAAAACTGTTATAACTCGAATTTGCGAAAAAAAATGTATAACAAGATCCGTTTCAGGCCATCCTGAATTCACTGCCAAACTACAACAAAAATCATATCTAAATATGAAAACTGCAGGGGAAAAACGGGGTAACTCACTTCTTCCCGAATGTTCAGGAGAGTCAATTTTCCCTCGGAAATTGCCTGTATTCTTCACTTGAGCCAATTTTAAAGACATTCTAAATAGTAGGTGAAAAATTCATTTTCCACTGTGAAGTGAGGTGAATTAATCGATTTTTTGAAATAACAAACATCCAAAGGTCCAGCTGAGCAGAGAAAAAACGAGGTAGGTATCTAAATTGTCTTTGATTATTTTATTCTTGAAATAAACGGTAAGAAATGAAATGGTATCGCACATGTGACTTGAATTAATTTTTATTTAGGTTGATCGTTGCACAGTAATTTGAAGTCCTAACGTTGGACAACAATCCGTTACTTAGTAGATAAATAACTGTATCTATGTGCTATGCGGGTCTGAACCAAGTTATCATTCAGTTCACCAAGTTATCACCAAGTTCAGTTACTGCTGAAATAAAACGTGATTTAAAAATCGAAACAACGATTTATTATTACAATATCTTCTAAAATTGAATTAGTGAACTAAAATATTGAAAATGTCTGAAGTAAATTAAAGTTTTTTAAATCACGGCATTTTGCTCAGATTGGCGAAATAAGCTTGATTTAATGAACTACAGAAACGCTTCAAGGACGTCGTCGGATTTTGGCTTTGGCAGTGGGAGGCGTCGTTTTAGGCTTCAGCAGGAAAAATAACTGCATTCGCTTGCAGCTGTTGACCCTGATTCTTCAGTTTGTTGCTCATTCTTTTTTTTTCTGATTAGGAATCATGATTGTGCTCCAGTAGTTTCCGCCGTATGTGGCTCTGTGGTATATTAGCCGGGGATGCCTATTTTCACCTCTCTCATTGACCTGGTCATCAACGTTAATGGAGCTTAGGAACGAGTTAGGTACCTCGTTTTTCCCCTGAAGTCTTCATATATTTATGTACTTACATTATGTATATGTATATGTCATTCCAGACGATAACTCTCGATGGAATTGATATAAAAAGTTCTAATTTGCACAAAAAAATCTGTCTTAGCAATCGAAAGGCTAAGTTCGTAGAATCGGGCTACTCTTAGGGGAGTTTAAAGGGGGGGGGGGTATTACCCACAAATTCCGAAAATGAAACAGTCTGACAAGTGACACATAATTTTAAAGATTTTTCAATACGTAATACATGACGGTGAAATCAGAATTGCTATATCTTATTCCGTTCTCAAATTGGAGCACTTTGAAGATGAAGAAGCGTGGTTGTTACCTGAGATGTTCTTCACGTTTCATCTGCTCTAATCTGACACCGGAATGAGATACCTATCGCAATTCCGACTTCACCATCGTGTTCAGCGTTGAAAAATCTATAAACTGAGGTGTTGCTCGGCAAAAAAGGAGACAAAATTTGTTATAAAACCAGTAAAATGAAGACATTTTACATCAAACCAGTTTTTTTCTCGAGAATTCGCTCTTTCATTTTATTTATTTCATAGTTTACAAATACAATATATTATGGTCCTAACAATAAATATAAATGAAATCGTAAACACCTCTAATGTGTGCAGAAACGAATCCCTTATGTACTCGTTGAAGGAGATGAGTCTCGTAATGGTCGTAATGTGTGACAAAGTAACTATACAGGACAAATAATTATACATCGTGTGTCTGGATAACTATGTACAATGTACAAGACATTTTACATAAAACTAGTTATTTGTTCGAAAATTCGCTCCTATAGATATGCTGCATGGCTGTGAATTTTAATTGTTATGGTGTTATTCCATGTATGAATAAACCGAACTTAGTTAGTTTTAACCAATTTTGGCGCAAGTTGTTGTTCAAACGTTTCATTGTTCGGGGACTTCAAAGTTTTCATGAATGATTGGGAAATAGCACACAGTACAAGTAGCTGTAATCATGCAGGTTGTAATGGCTGAGGCCGGCTGAAACCGTCATTAAAATACCTAAACACATGTTAAAAAAATGTAAAGAGGCAAATGATGACTTCTTTATAGCTTTGTTTCACTACCAAAATACACCGAAAAGAAAAATGGGCTTGCCTGCTCAAGAGCGTGACAACTTTTCGCCTGTCAGCCTGTGAATCAAGTCCTGTAGCCGTGACGTAGAGGTTAAACTGTTTGTGCCAATCCGACCCCTTTTCAGTCAAATTAGTGGTGGAAATTCCATCGATCTCCAATGATCCGAATCTCGGCGGTATAGCAGTCGTAGCACGATGGTTTGTTGGGCTGGATTGGTACTCACGGTAATTGATTGATCATCAGCCGATGGGTTGCCATCTACTGGGATATTTCGTTGATGCACCGCATCATCAATGCTTGAATCCCGCCTCATAGAGATGTTCGAACTTGAACCAATTGGAGAATAATTAAAATGAACCACTTGAATTTACGGCTGAGATCACCTGACACCATGTTGAAACGTAATCTCTACAAATTCTTGTCACAACGGTTTATTATCTTCTTTATGCAGATCACCCTTCGGTCTAGATCACTAAATGATAGATAAAAGATTAATTTCCAGCATCTTCTGTATACCAATCAAATGAGAAACGTTATATAATATATATTAGTATATTATACTAGTATATTACTATTAGTATATTATTATTAGTATATTATACGGTAGTTGTGATATGTTTATAAATAGGTATAATTGGAGCATTAATATTTATAAAAAGTATCTATTATGTTAACTAATTATATATTTTTCTGTAATTTCTGGATGGAAATAAATAAATGAATAAAATAAATAAATAAACTCTATTTAAATGCCAACAAACAAACTATACCATTCAGTTTGAATTTTTCGAGATATGACGCTTTCAAAATTTCAAAATTCGAATTTTGAACCCCTTCCCATTGACCTAGGGTAGTGGAAAGTTTCAAGGATCATTGTGGGGAACATGTTTTTACGGGCGTGATTCGTTTTGGAAGAGCGTGGTCGTCCTGTGACCTCTTTGGCCACGCCCTCACCTCCTTGCCTGGCTTGAAACGGAATCTTACGAGTCCTTCAAAGTTCCTCTCAGGGTCTTGTTCCGGGTTTTTCTCGTGTTCGGGTGTGGGGCTGTTCACTTGTGGGTGTCGAGTGTGAGTTGACTTTTGCGTACTAATGAACATTGTTCTTCCATGGACGACTATGACCAATGTTCCATGGTTCCTTGCTTTGATCCTTGTTTTTAACGTAGAATTCTAAGTTGCATTAAAATGTCGAAAAAGCTAAAATTCCGACACCAACTTCATTTTTTCGTAAGAAAACCTCCTTTATTTAATTCCAGATTCGGGTTTTCCGTTAATTTTCATGAGAAAATGACCCGCCACACGAATGCGAAAACGTTCGCAAAACGCTCACAATGTGGGCGTATCTAATTTTGTGAAGCGATCCAATTTCTACGTGTAATAATGATTTTCGGTGTATTTATTCACGCTGAGTAACGTGTTGGTGTTAATTTTCCGGTTTAACCCACCAAGTTAATGGACCAAAAATATTAAGAAAATATTCAAAACAAAAATATTCAAATTTCGATTTCGTAAATATGAAGCCTCATTGTTCATAGCACATTCGGATTCCACTAGAAATTCTAGGAATGAAATACTCAACTGAGGGAACCAAGTTTTGGTAGTTTAGGTACTTTAGTCTTCACAGATCATCGCACCAATTCAATGGACAAGAGGATTTCGAGCCGGAGATTTTGCAATCTCATCTGTAAATTCGGTCATCTTGAATTTATTCTAATTCTTTCCCTACTTCCCGCAAGCTACAGTTTTGTATTCGAATGTTTAAGTGGGCAAAAACCTGTGGAGGAAATCGGCGTCAACCAACGAAATCGAGCTGTTTGCGCACAAACTCTGGGCGAGTCTTTAAACCTCTATTTGGGTCATTCCACAAAGATGCACCCATTCTTGTCACTAGCATTTTTTGGCTGTTTAAGATGAAATATCTCAAAAAGGATGCGTATTTTGGTTTATTATTTTCGAGTACGCCAGGTTGAAGGTAAAAGTGATCAAGTGCATTTTTCGACATTTTACAGGAGAGCCTGCCAAAGTTTTCGATCAGCATGACTAGTAGGAAAGTGTGGATTGCTAACCTAATCTTTGTTCAAACCCAAATGTTTTTCATGTATTGAACCCTAAAATACCATACTTGAATGAAACGTGGAGGATACAGTGGATAAAAGGCCACGTAACTAATATTTTCCAAGTTTTTAGAGAAAATGGTAATTTGACTACTTTTACCTGAATGGAAATAGTGATTATTCGAACATGATCACTATGTATAAACTCATTTTTTAAACTAAATTAGAGCTAATAAATAATCATTTTTAGGTCTAACGCCATTTTATGGTGTCCCCCAAGGACCAGCCAACAAAATATCAATAAACATCTATTGGATAGTTTCACAATCTCCACTGAAACATTTAATCATGTTTACCTGATACAACTTATTCATAACCCTGCAGTTAATGAATAAGGATCACAAAGTTAAAGGAATTGCATTGAGAAAACTTTATTAAATAATTTTATTAGGCATTTATAAAATAATTTGATCATTTCAAACTATACATAATATACCTACTGGTGGAATTAATTGATGTATTGGCAGCCCTGTTCCTTTCCTCATCACCGCCCTCCCCCCTTTTTCCTTTCATTCCCCAATCTCTCCGTAGTAGGGATGGGTATTGATGAACAAAACATCGATGTTTCGACATCGATGTTTTTTCTTCCAAATACATCGATGTCCAAAAAACATCGGAGAAAAAACATCGATGTTTTGATACATCGATGTTTTTATAGGAGGGGGATAATATATTTTCATTGTAGAAAATATTATGACAAGTTAGAACATCAGAGTATATTATATTATAAGTATATTATACTTATAGAGTTAATATAGACAATAAAGACTTAAAATAATAATATAGGTACTTAATAATATAGAAAATATAGGTTAAACTTATAACATTTTACAAGAATTAGTAAATAATCAAATATTCCAGAAACGGTCTGCAGCTTCATGCAAAAATAACAATTTTGACGCCAGTTTCTCTGTGCTCTATGTGGCACCGCAAGTTGGTCGTGTTTCCACTTGTCTTCAAATAATTTGAACTTGGAATAATTATTATTCCCACAATGGCGGCACATCGCCAAGTTTAGTTCTTTTATCCTCTCAAAATATAGCCAAATGTCACTTTTTGGAGGCATTTTGGAAAGAACGTAAAGAGCGCAAAAAGCGAGAAAAGAAAACTAGAAAAGACAACGAATTGGAGGTTAGAGGTTGAAGATGATAAGAACACAGATCCTAATGCATTTCCATCCCTATCCCTGTTATTCGGTTCAAAAAAATCGATGTTTCTTGAATCTGTATAGTATCTACCTATTATTTTTATGCAAGGATACTGAAAAACTGGATGATATAATAACCGGATAAAAAGATAATATAGAATAAGAATAACTATTGTATATCGATAGTGAACCTGCAAAACCGTGTAAGTGTCAATTTTGGCAAAAATAAGGTTTTGGGCTCTGCGGATAGAAAATCAGGTTGTTGATCCACTGAAATCGAGGTTCTGTGTCCTTCTCCCATAATCACTTCTCTATGCCTCGGTGCAATAACCTGTAAGTCCAAAGCCTTCCAGGAAGGTTGTAAAAACCGGTATGTCCTGGGTTTATCCTGAAAATTATTTTGGATTCATGGTTTAAGGTAAGTTCTCGTTTTTCTTTCCAATACTTTTGTGGTTGTGCATCTTCACTTGTACGTTAATGATTTCAAAAAGATGAAAAGCCAGAACTATGGCTGGGACTATGAAAAACAAGTCTCTGAAAAGTCACAGAGACTTACATGGTTTTTAGAGCCCAACAGGGGATTTGAGGAGCTCGACAGGTGGACTTACATGCTTTTACACCTAACTTGGACAAAACTTCTCAAGATCTCGTGGGGTTTTAAACTTCAAATCCAACAGTTTCCTATGAAAATTAGTTTTAAGGGAGGTAATAGTATGTTTTAGCACCAGCTTGTACAAAAAGTGAAACACTTGGTGTAATAGTATCGTCAAAACAGAGCACAGAATTGAAGGCTTAAGGGGGACATACGAGGATTTGCAGGGCATAGTTCTTCGGATTTACACGGTTTTACCATGGGGGAATTAAAAAAAAAACCCTAAAGTTTCATTTCAGACTCATTTTTTTATTATTAGGTAGGTACCTACAAATTTGTGAACCATCATTATGCCTTTTTTTCCACAGCTGCTTGAAGAAAATGAATATTCCCAAGAAGAAATTTATTGCAAGAAGTCGGGCTGAGCTGATCATGGCCCGGTTGAAGCCCGTTCAAAGTTCGGCGACGTCCACAGGTTTTGCAGCTCCTACTGTGACCAAAGATACTGTAAGTGTGGGACGACTCGTACTACTTGAAAACTCTTCAGAGGAAAGGTCGGACAATTATAACACTGAGGTAACCAATGAACAACTTCTATCAATGGCTGATAATTTTTTATATGGAGTGGGCATCAACGAAGACCCCATGGGTATGGCTGTTGTGACCAACGAATATCCTGATTTTGTAGAACATTACGTCGACAATACTTTCCAAGATCCCATGGAAGTACAGGACGACGTACTTCCCGAGGAAGACGCTTTCATTCAGGAAGATTTCATCATCAGTAGCAATCAGGATCCTCCCACTTGTATCTTGGAGGGTATTGACAAACATGACCAAGAAGCAGCTGAACCCTCTGACGATGGTAGTTCTTATGAGCCAGGTGAAGAATCAGTAGATGATGATGGCAGTGAATCCGAAATGGAAGGACAAGCTCAGCAAGCCCCTCAACCAACTGAACCCCATCCTGAGGCACCGTCTCAACAGCTGATGACCCGTGAGCTGCTGAACAAACCTGACGATTCTACTGGTAGTGCAAGGATGAAAGAAAAGCAGCGTCGAGCTGAAGGAAAGGCGTACAAAGGGCTCAAGAAGGTGGAAGAAACAGGAAAATGGTTGCATGTTCCTCGCCCCGCAAAAGCTATGAAACCACCATGTGGCTGTAAGGGCAGTGCTTTGTATAAAAAGTTGAGCTGTAGAGAATTCGACGAGACATCGCGAATTGCCTTATTCAAGGATTTTTGGGGGAAAAAATCTTGGGGAGAAAAGAAAACTTTAGTTGCAGCAATGATAGACCTAGATACTGCTAAAAATACGAAAAACCGTAGAAATGAAAATGAAAGCAGGCGATCGAATTCCTTATTTTACCACCTGAAGAAGAACAACAGACAAATGAGGGTGTGCAAGAAAATGTTCCTAAATACTCTTGCAATCAGCGATTGGTTCGCCGTGTCTTGTATACCAAAGAACTCCCTAGAAACGAGAGCTGAATGCCAGGAAAGCGACGACAAGGAGGGTAATCCAGCCCCACGCAGAGGTAATCGCAAGGCCCGTATCACACCCATAATTGCCGCAAAAATGAATAATGTTCGCCAGTTCTTAACATCGTTGCCCCAAATGGAGTCACACTACTGCCGCAGAGATACCAAAAAACTGTACCTGGAACCAATTTTCCATACAAAATCCGAGGTTTATGATTTGTATGAGCAGGAAACAAAAAAACAAGGCATGGAGGTTGTCACCATTAAAACCTTCTACCAGGAATTCAGCCGTATGAACTTGTCCATTTACAATCCAAGGAAAGACCAGTGCGACACGTGTGTAGGTTTCAGGGAAGGGAACATTGCCAAAGCAATTTATGACGAACATCAGCACCAAAAAGAGCTTGCCCGAGCAGAGATGATCAATGACAACAGCAGCTCTAATGCCGTATTCACTATGGATCTTGAAGGAGTGTTGATGAGTCCACGCTTGATGGCCTCAGCCCAATATTATAAGATGAAGTTGTGCGTGCACAACTTCACCATTTTTGCCAACAGGTCAAAAGACGTAAAATGCTATTTGTGGCACGAAGGTGAGGGAGGAGTAACATCGAACGAATTTGTTTCGATTATTGTGAGTTTCCTTAAAGATCAGCAGGAACACCTTCAGCCTGGCCAAGACATAATCCTTTGGAGCGATGGGTGTGGCTATCAGAATCGCAATGTTAATCTTGCGAATGCACTTTCTCATCTGAGCCAACAAATGAATGTGACCATAGTTCAGAAATTTTTGGAGCGGGGTCATACTCAGATGACATGCGATTCAATCCATGCCCACATCGAAAAAAAACTGAAAAATAAACTTGTATACACCCCAGCTGGTTACATTGAAATAATTGAGAATGCGCGAAAACATCCTTATCCATACGTCGTTGAATACTTGGATCACAAATTTTTCAAGGACTATTCATCAATCGGTCCATACACCTCCATTCGGCCTGGGAAGAAAGCTGGTGATCCAACTGTTATGGACATTCGTGCCATCAGATATAGCCCTTCAGGTGAGCTGTTCTACAAGCTGCGTTTCGACCACGAATGGAGTCTCCTGGAACTGAGGAAAAGAAGGGGATCATCAGGAGACGTCACTCCACTGTTCAAAACGATGCCAAAAATAAAGCGTGACAAATTCGATCATCTTCAACAGCTCAAGCAATCCATACCTCCTGACTACCACAGCTTTTATGACAACCTTTAGTATTAGCCGTCTCAACTACAGTACCCTTGCAGCCTTCTTGTACTTACCAAACGTTCCTCTTACATTTAGGATTAGGGGGTTGACTTAACTTTAACCAGAAGACTGAAAGTGGACTTAAAATGACACTGTGATTTTAAAATAAGTTAAGCCTATTTTTTGTGTTACCGGCGTATAATAATTAGGTATCTTGAGGGTTTTTCAAGAGTCCAACTTTCGTTGAAAATTTACATGGGGTTTATTTAGTTTACGCATCAAGATAGTTTTATTGAGGTAATTTTAACTTGATTACGATCTCTCTGTCTTGAATGTAATAAATTATGCCCGAGCCAAATTATTAATTAGGTAGGTAATTAAGGTTTTTTTTGTAAACTTGAATGTATTGTGATCTTAAAATTAGGCATTTTGAAGTTACCTGAGCCTAATAATTAGGTATCTTAAAGTCTTTTCCACGAGTTCAGCGTTCGTGAACAACCTACCTTAAGTCCACAACATGTTTTACACGTTGAAGTTGCCATGAAACAAGAATAAAAATAGTTTTAGAGCTTTTGGTTTTTCATTTCAAGTAGATCCTATCACCGTTCAAAACTTCGTAAGTCCAACTCAGTTCCTGACCAAATACACGTAAGTCCTAAATAAAATGAAAATTATCATGAAGCCTTCAAGAATGGCATGGAAGGAAGTTGGTAACTAAGTTGCAGAGTTGTCTTAATTTATTCAAACAATTGTTGGAGTGATATTTTTAGTTTTGGGTGAACCCTGAAGTTTTTTCACTCTCCTGTAAAATTGTCGAAAACGTACATACATGGTTTTGCAGGTTCACTATCGATATATACAGGTAGGTATATATTATTTGTATTTAAACGACCAAAGAAAAAGAAGACATTTTGAGAAAAAACATCGATGTCTGGTAAAATACATCGATGTTGAAAAAAAATCGATGTTTGGGAAAAAACATCGATGTTTTTGAAACATCGATACCCATCCCTACTCCGTAGTCATTCACGACGCTCCTCACTTTTTCCCAAAGAAAAATCTCCCTCGCCTTCGATCGGCGCTCCTTTTTTCCAGTCGAAGTTCGGATAGTTAACGGGAGTTCTCCACCCACGATTCCATCACCGGATTTGACAACCCCAGGGCCCTGGTCAACAACATCACGCGGTACCTCGGTGAGTTTCATTCCTTCCTTTGTCCATCTTTTCCAAATTCCCTTTTGGTTTATTATCTTCGATAATGAACCATTGGAATCGCCCAAAGAAAACATTTTTTTAACCCCCCCTCAAAATTTGTTGGTTTACGTTTCAAGATACGTAGATTCAGAAAATCGAATAAAAAAAAATCCGTCCGTCCGCCGTACGCCTTACGCCGTCCCCCGTACGCCGTCCGCCGTCCGTGCCACTTTGCCCAGTTAGCGTTGAGCTAAAATTACAATATTTGGTTTCTGGGTTTGGACCAGCCCCACAATGATCCTCGAAACTTTTCATAACCCTAGGTCAAGGGGAAGGGGTTCAAAACGAACTTTGAAATTTCGACAATGTCATATCTCTAAAAAGTCTCATGAAACGGTGTAATTTTTAGTTCACTTTTGAATGACCTGAAAAATTACGAATCTTTTAAGACCAATTGGATTTTTTTGCGACCAGCCGTTCGTTCACAGTAACCGCGCAAAGGTTTAGGAAAAACACTAAACTTTCGCGTCGATAACGGCCGTTATGTGACCCAACCCCCAGACGCCCAGAATAAAACTACCTTTTTTCATCTTCCTGGTAAACTACAGTCTAGAAATTTTAACCGTGAGTCGGGGATAGACCACATTGCAATATTCACTCGATTTCTCATCTGTAAAATTGTTTAAATAATAACTTTTTGTATTAATACAAATTAAATTTTGATGATGAGCTATTGACTTGAAATTTCAAAAATAGGTCAGAACTGGATCACAATGCAATATTCACTCGGTTTCTTGTCTGTAAAATTGTTTAAATAATACCTATTTGTTTAAACAAATTAAATTTTGATGATGAGCTAGATACTTGAAATTTTAAATATAGGTCAGAAATGGACGACATTTCAATATTCACTCGGTTTTTTTCTCATTGCAAACCTGTTCATTGTGTACCCAAGATCCTTCCCTAAAAGACCTGGCAGCGGGAAATATTATTCAACATGGTTTGAAAAGGGAAAAACAAGTTTTGTAAAAAATCCCAATGCTCTAGGTAGTAGTCGATACCAGTGACCAACATTTTCTTCAGTAGTCGACATGGTTTTGCACTAGTAGTCGACCTACATGTGTTAGAAGTCGACAGTATCACTTGAGTCAGTAGTCGACAGGTTTCGTCATTCCATCGTTTTCGAATTTTACGACATCTAAATAAAATACATTCAATTGTGAATCGGAACTTGAAAATAGATTAATAAGATGTAATAAAGTAGTTATCAGACTTTTTATTTGCAAACAGCTCATTATCAGTCTCAAATTGCAATAAGTACTTAAGTAAAAAGGTATGAAAACTATAGTCGAAAACTCATTGTCAGAAAATTGACATTACAGTTGGGCTTAGGTACCTATTTACACATTTTTTTGACATTTTCATGTCTTTGCTTTGGCACATAAACTGAAACGGGAAAAATTTGTTCCCTTGATTCACCCTTTCCCTCAGATCACGTCAGAACACAAGCGACCGGCGGGCCATTACGTCAGAGCCTATGACGCACGAGCGTATGACGTAAGACGGCTGGCAGGAGGCCAACAAGTACGTCAGAGCCTATGACGCACGAGCATATTTATTTATTTATTTATTTATTTATTGGCAAACAGTTTACAAATAAGAAAAAACATCTACAAAAAAGCACAGCGAGTTGCCCTCCGAAGAAAAGTTCAGATGAACTTGTGCCCTCCGGAGGAGTTGTTAAAGTTATGCAGTGTTACACCTTAACAGATCAAAAAAAAAAAAAAAAAAAAAAAAAAAAAAAAAAAAAAAAAAAAAAAAAAAAACCTAAGACCTAAAACCTATGACCTAAGACGACTGGCAGGAGGCCAACAAGTACGTCAGAGCCTATGACGCACGAGCGTATGACGTAAGACGGCTGGCAGGAGGGCAACTATTGCGTCAGAGCCTATTACGCACAAGCGTATGACGTAAGACGGCTGGCAGGATAACTAGTGCGTCAGAGCCTATGACGCACGAGCGTATGACGTAAGACGGCTGGCAGGTGGCCAACGAGTACGTCAGAGCCTATGACGCACGAGCGTATGACGTAAGACGGCTGGCAAAAGACCAACAAGTGCGTCAGAGCCTATGACGCACGAGCGTATGACGTAAGACGGCTAGCAGGAGGCCAACAAGTACGACAGAGCCTATGACGCTCGAGCGTATGACGTAATTCGGCTGGCAGGAGGCCAACTAGTGCGTCATACGACGAGACCTTTTATGTCTCTGCGCCCCCTCCCACACCTACACCGCGTACCTCGTACTTCATTTTGGTTTATTATCTTCGATAATGAACCATTGGAATCGCCCAAAGAAAACAAAATTTTAACCCGCCCTCAAAATTTGTTGGTTTACGTTTCAAGATACGTAGATTCAGAAAACCGAATAAAAAAAATCCGTCCGTCCGCCGTACGCCGTCCGCCGTACGCCGTCCGCCGTCCGCCGTACGCCGTCCGCGGCACTTTGCCCAGTTAGCGTTGAGTTAAAATTACGAAATTTTTTTTAATGGGTTTCGACCAACCCCACAATGGTCCTCGAAACTTTTCATAACCCTAGGTCAATGGGAAGGGGTTCAAAACGAATTTTGAAAATTTGAAAATCTCATATCTCGAAAAATTCATATAGAACGGTATGTTTTTTATTTCATATTTAGATAGAGTTTGTTCCGTAGAATTTTTTAAGACCATCCGCAGCTTTGTACGACCAGCCGTTCGTTTACAATGACGGCTCAAAGATTGTGCCTCACAACACGATCGTGAATCAAACTGTTGAAATACAGGTCCATTTTCATACTAACAAGCTCTTTGGGACATCATATGGCTTAAGTGATGTCGAGTTTGTTGTTCTGAGGTTGAATGTTTGTTGGTAGGTACTTCTTTTATAGAAAAATTATTACCGACGTAGTATTAAAAACCCCAGAATTATATCGTATTAATTAATCCTAATTAATTATTATTATTATTATTAATAGTAAATACGAATTATTAGTACCTAACAATAAATTATAACAATTTTCACTAGGTACTTGATAAAATTGTTAATAATTAGTGATAATTGATAATAATAATTAATCTAACATTTAGGATCTAGACATTTAGACCTAGTGATCTAGACAGAAGAGTGATCTGTACAAAGAAGATAATGAACGGTTGTGTCAAGAATTTGCAGAGTTTTTTAACATCATTCTATTTCAGGGGCTTCTCCCCACCAAACTGGTCCTTTTTCGAGCCGAATTCCCCATATAGTGGACTGTATATACAGCACAATTCCCCATATATACAGTCCACTATATGGGGAATTCGGCTCGAAAAAGGAATTCGGCGTCATTTTGGGTCATTTCTTGTAACTTATAATCGCCATTTTTTCATCAATTCAATCCAGTAGGTTGGAGAGCACCTTCATCGTACAGTGTTTACATTTCGCCTCTCCAAGTCCAAGGGTTCTCAGAGGAGGCTGTTGAATTCAATTGAGTTCAGCTGTTATCGGTTGTGTTGTTCGAGTCTTTGCCTCGCGTTCGTTACTTGTCGAATTATTCCCCTTGCGCATTGCATTTTCGATAATTCACAATGGAACAGCAATGGCAACAGCAACAGCAATGGCAGCGGAACAACAATTGGAAGTTCTGATAAAACGACGGGAACGGTTATGGCTTCAACTACAAGGGGCTCACGATCTGATTGATAATTTACCGGAAAAAACATCGGAATTTCTTGTCAGATGTGGGCGAATTGATGATAAGCCTGATAAAATGGAGACGATTCTCAATCAAATTGATGAAATAACCGCTGCAAACCCAACCCTTCGTGATGATACGAATGCCTTTAAAGTTAGCTTTGATTCAGTGTTCTACAAGTGCATCGAACATTATAAACATCATCAACCTATTGAGGAAAAGCCTAGTTTTTCGGAAGGCCCCCGTTTCACACTTCCAAAACTGCAGATTCCCTTCTTCAATGGTGAGTTGCATGCTTTCCCGACGTTCATTTCGTTATACGACACACTCGTACAAAACGTCAAGTGATATTCTGACATTGAAAAATTCAGTCTTTTAAAAACATTTCTGAAAGATGAAGCATTTGCACTCATTAACACTATTTCATTCACTGCTGAACATTACGCTGTCGCCTACCAGAAATTGACGGACCATTACAATAATCCTAGGATTGTAATCAGTCATTATTTTGATTCAATTTTGGATTTGCAACCTCTTACTGCAGAGAATTCTGTTAAATTGGCTGGTTTATTGAACACTATTCAGGTAAATGTTGACGCTATCCGGAGAACGAATTTACCCGATCTCTCAGGACATATATTTTTCCAAGTCACTTTCCGTCTCCTGGATAAACCTCATTTTGTGAAAAAAAGTGCACTTGATCACTTTTACCACCAACCCGACGATATAACGTTGAAGATTTCTGATGGGTTTTACCTTTGAGCCCTCATTGTGAACGAAAAGCTGGTTGTACAATGCTGTGGTTGGTCTATTAATATTCTCTGATCTATTAATATTTGACAGGGAAACGATACCTGTTGTGAGTTGGCCAACCATGGATTTAGAAATAAACGGGTTTATTAATCGAGTCTCTAAATGTAGCGGATCAATTTTGGAATACATGATATTGAGACTTTTGATGTCGATCCTTTTGTTTTGAATTGTGCTGATGGGCAGGCGAGTAACCGCGCTCTGGATACCGATTCAACACATGAATATCATCACAACCCTAATCTTAAAATTCTTCTGTGTAAGAAACATGACTCCCTCATATCCTCGGGAGTGGTTGAAGAGTATGCAGGAGTTTTTGGAGTTACCCGATCTTACGACAGACACAGACTTAAATATGGTCGATTTTATCGAGCTGTCACCAACAGTTTTGTTGTGCTTGAGTCAACGAAGCTGCTCTTAGTTTTCCGAGGAGAACCTTCATATTGTGCCAACACATAGAGGAAAGTTATCGAATAGGGAGTGATTGTATAATAAATTTGTCAGCTGACTATTGAACCTGAATCCATCAATAATAACACGAATAATTATTATTGTGGACTAGATGCTTGAGCGGTGGGTATGCTCTCAATATTGGATGTCGGTCGGGCGGTCAATCGGAACGAGGTGTTTTGTTTGGTCTCGTAAACAACAAGACAGAAAACACAACTCAAGGACGTCTGTTTCATCCTGCGGCACAAGGAAAAAATTATTGTAAAGTTTTGTGATTGGAGTAGTCATGTGAAGACAGCCCTACATTACTCACCGATAAACCACCCTTGGAACCTTTGGACATCCCTTATCTGTCGTCAATAGTTCGGGGTTCTTCGGTTCCTATCATCGTGCATCTAGAACATAGGACATAGATGTTTTATCTTTGATGTGTTTAGAACATACTTGTATTTTTCTCGGACAACTAAATTTATTATTAAATAATAATCACCTTTGTCTATTTGGAGGGTTGTAGGAGGTTGTAAAGAAAACGGGGGAGAAGTCTTCCCGAGCTTTCGGCTTCAGCTGAAACCGAAAGCTCGGAAAGACTTCTCCCCCGTTTTCTTTACAACCTCCTACAACCCTCCAAATAGACAAAGGTTATTCGACCAAGGAGGACATGAACAAAAGAACAAATAATAATCACGTAGTCCAAAAATTATAGTTCGAGGATTTTAGGAGGGTTTTGGGTTTTAGGAGGAGTTAGGAGGGTTTTGGCTGTCGGAAACGATTATTTTATGGTCTTACAGAAAAACGTTTATGGAGAGAGGAAAACTTGTTCGTAAAGTGGATAAGAACAAGATGGAAAACCGTAACTTTGGAGAAACATGTTTTTGGAGAGAAGAACCAACCGCGAACTATATTTAATGACTCAAAGAACTATATTTAATGACGTACAAGTACGAGTAATTCATCAAAAGAATCGTCGGTATATTCAGGAACGTATATATATAGTAGGATATGAGATCATGAGAAAAGTTGGATTCACTCTTCAAATACGCAGAACCCGTTACGCAGCCCGGAGGAGGGCTTAGGTTCACTCCAGTCTTCCATCAAATATAGCGCCTATGATCGTGAGTTATTAGCTAGGTATATAGTATACGAAGCTGTGAAACATTTTCGACATTTATAACCCAGTTTTCCACAGTCATCAGACATATATCTGGAAATTTTCTCGAATGCAGGAGGATTTTCTATTGAAGAGAAAAACCAAGCGAATCACAATTTGTACTCATCTGAGGAAGGGTCGAATTTTTTTAGAGTTGGTGGCCACGAAAAGCGATAGGAGTGTTGAGAAGTTAGTGCAACGGACTGAATGAATCCACCCCTGTGGACAAGAGATATTGGAGTAGAGAAAAGATGAGAAATTGGGATCAGAACAAAAGACAGTCGTTGTATAAAGAACTATATTGAATTACTCAAATTTAAAGTAATATGAATATGAATATCACAGAATCGTTGGTATTGTTAGGAACGTATAAGTAAGATATGAGATCATGAGAAAAGTTGGATCCATTCTTCAAATACGCAGTACCCGTTTCTTAACGGAGGAGGGTTTAGGTTCATTCCTGTTTTCCGGTCGTTTCCTCTTTAGGCACTGGTCGCTGCGATTCTTCATGAAGAAATTCATATCTGTAACGAGAGAACTCAAATAAGCAATGGTCCGAGGAGAGGATTGTAAGTAGCAGTTGTGATGATAAACTCAAGACATCAGTAGGGGAAATGAGAGACATGAGGCAAATTGCCTCGGCCGAGGCGACCCTGTGTCAGTAAGTGTGCCCCTTAACGTATGAGAGACATGAGGCAAATTGCCTCGGCCCTGTATCGGTGTGTTTGTGTGTGTGCACCTATCGTGTGAGAGATTTGAGTAATAATTTGCGCCGCACCCCCGAGGCAGCTCGTATTGGCGTGTGTGTCCCCAACTTGGCGGTTGAGCTCTATTTCCCTACGACCCATCTCCACCTAATGTCGACGTATGAGATACTCCGGGCTTAGAGTAATAATAATAATACGAGTCTTGACCCCCAAGACCATAACCCTCCTTATCACATTGAGTTAACTCGAATACCTTCACTGAATAGGGGGAGTCGGGAGAACGAAAAACAGCGAGGGGAAAACATTACTACTGCTACATTTATTAATGCAGATTTCGGTGTAGAATTAACATAAATGGTAAAACAGAGCTGGGCTAGCCAGTAAAATCGAGTGGGTGATGAATAACAGCTGGGGCATGAATAATAGCTTGGATGTTTCACAAGAGTAGGATAAGGTCCGGCATGACGGCTTCATGGTGAAAGTGCACACTTCAGAGTAAACCATGAAGAAAAGAGTATTCTCTGGCCTATGTAGTATCTATGTAGAGGTCACACAAGGTAGTGTCTTTGGACCTGAGCTAAACCCAATGTACACAATAGATTTGCCATCTGCTGAGATGCTGAGAGTAGGGTTAAAGCAACTTTCGCGGATGATACAGCTTTCATGTTGGGGGGGGGGGAGGTCAAGACACGTATTATTACTCGAAGCCTGGAGTTTCTCATACGTCGACATTAGGTGGAGTTTGGTCGTAGGGAAATACAGCTCAAGCGCCGGGTTGGGGGCATAAGTGCACACACACACACACCAATACGGGGCCGAGGCAATTTGCCTCATGTCTCTCATGCGTTAAGGGACGAACACACACTGATACAGGAGGTAAGTTCCTGCGCTTCACAGTTCCGGAAATTTCCAGCGCAGTAGCCGCGCGCAGGAAGAACTGCGTTCCGGGACTGTTCGGAAAGAATCGAAGGCAGGGCCCGGGAAAAGAACTTGAAAGGTAACCGGTCATCGACGTGATAACCTACCTAAATACTCATTCCTCATCGCTCACTCTAAGTGAAAACGTGAAAGACTTTTACATTTTTCTAGCGCCTAACAGTGTCGGGTAGGCATAATTAAGTCGTCATTTGACCAAATGTAAATTATAAGATTACGCTTTCAAAATTCAGGCTTTTGTGCTCTCTTAAAGAGAAAAAGTACACTATAAATATGAGTCAATACAACTCAGAATGCAATTTGCAACTAGGTAAGTATGCTCTTGGGAACAAGAAACAGGCGGAGCTAGGAAAGTCGAAAAATATAAAGGTGAAAGCAGTACGTACAAAGTAGGAAGTAAGTTGACCAACTGGGACTAGGACATTTACTATCACTTACATTTACATTTACTTACATATAGAGCGAACAGTGGGGAGCCTTCCATCCAGCTTCCTGTTTTCTTTCTTGAGGCGTCTCCGTTCATCCAAGTAGCATCTGATCCTATTGGACAGCACAGGATCATTCAGACAGAGATCTCTCCACCGTGGGGATACCAAGATGACATTTATCAAGGAATCATCATCCAACATCCTGCAACAGAAAAATCATAAACATCGTTAGGAGTAAATAAATTACCACGATGAAAAGTCATACCCAGAGTAGGATTGTGGACTTGTCATATAAAATGGAAACATGATGAAGAGGAAATATTTTTTACCGAAGGATATGACATCCCATTTCTGGGGGGAGTTTCCCGACGAGGTCGCTTTTACGGGGAGGAACGACTGCATTGAGGAACGTAAACACGTTGAAGACGTATACTGACGGTGCCATGTTACTCGTATGAAATTCAAGTGGAGAATGGTCAATAGATTAGAAATGCCCCTGTACGCGCCTACCGCTGTTTGTAAACACGAGACCGTTTGATTCCTGTCTGAGGTTGTGCTGTGGGCTTACTGCCCTGCCCCCCTCTCACACTCATTGTTCTGCTCGCCTTCAACGTGTCAATCTTTTTCTCCTGCGTCTCAAATTTTTCCAACTTATTAAAACTTCTCGTTTTTCAAGACGAAACGATCTGGACCTCAGACGTTTCCGTCCAATACAAATTCCGTTTTCGATTTCACGTTCAAATTCCCTTCAATTCAAATTAATTCGATCCAAATTGTGCCAGCTCTTCGTCTGCGATCATCGTCTTCACCGCATCCGACTGTAAGTACCGGGCCGGGGGAAAAGTCATCGTCGTTGGTGAGTCTCGCATCCTTACGCTAATTTGGATCGTACTAAGAATTAATTATAATAAGTCCACTCATATATTCAAATTTGTACTTCATAAAATCAGCGCTTGAGTCTGTACCGATGAGGTGTGTTCGTGTTGAATAAAGTACAAGACGGAATAGAAATCGAGGACCATTGTGGGGTTGGTCGGAACCCATCAAAAAAATTTCGTAATTTTAACTCAACGCTAACTGGGCAAAGTGCCGCGGACGGAGGATTTTTTTTTTATTCGATTTTCTGAATCTACGTATCTTGAAACGTAAACCAACAAATTTTGAGGGGGGGGGGGGTTAAAAAAAATTTCTTTGGGCGATTCCAATGGTTCATTATCGAAGATAATAAACCAAAAGGAATAACATGTAATAACAGGAATAATATTGTATTAGTCAACCGAAAGAATAAGAAATTATTCACATCAACCAAACAGCTGTTACAAAAGGGTCTGCACGATGAAATGGATCGGTTGATGTGGTAGGAGGGATGTAGGAGTCCTGTGGTAGACTGGTGGGCACAGGAGGCACAGGAGGATCAGCATCCGGATCTGGAGTGTGGCCAAGTAGGAATGCTGGCTGCAGTCTGTCAATTGAGGTGGATGCATGTAGATTGTCCGAGTTGTCCGTCTGAGTTGGCTCGCGTTGTCCGAGTTGGCTCGCGTTGGCCGTCCGAGTTGTCTCAGGGTTTTGTGTGGCATCGTACGAAACACTACCCACCGGAGATTTTATTCGGGGTCGCCACTGTACCGATGGGTGTGTTCGTTTTAAATAAAATACGAGACGTAATAGAAAAAGGAATAACATGTAATAACAGGAATAACATTGTATTAGTTAACCGAAAGAATAAGAAATTATTCACATCAACCAAACAGCTGTTACAAAAGGGGAATGTGTCAGCTGCACATTGGGGTTGAAAATTCGCCGTTGGCTGGTGGCTACCCACAAGTCTACGAGTCTACTCGTATATATGGCGAAAAGTGAAGTGGCCTATTTCGAGCCGGATCATTTAATTAATTAAATTTTCCGTCGTAATTATTCAATCAATCAAAATTAATTAGAAAAATGCAAAACTCAGTTGTTGAGTAGTTACGATTCGGCAACTATTATAAATAGTTTCAAGATACATCGTGATCTGGTAATAGTGTTTCACCTTGTACTTTGCGAAGTTATCTCAACAACATTTTTGATCACTTTGTTTCACTGTTTTTGTTTTTGCAGTACAAATTTATTGTTTTTCTACTTACAATCGCAATAAAGCGTTCATACAAAACGTTTTACAGGCCTGATAATAATAGAACAAAGCTTAGGTATTTTATCCCGAACATCCCAAATTTCATTCCTTCCTTCTACACCTATATCATTCCTATATAAATGGCTACTTCGGCAGTATCCGCTTTGCGTACGCTCCGACAATTGAAAAGGAGGAGGGAAATTCCATTTGCCGAGCTCCAAACCGCCTACGATCTTATAGGGAATGTAGAACCAGGTGCTACTGTACATTTTCTCGCCCGTGCGGAATCTTTGCTATTTCCGCGAAAGGAATTCTGCTCTCTGCAACTCGAAATGCTCGAAGCCAATGAAAATGTGCTGCCCGGGGATCAACTTCCAGTTGAGACAGTTTCCGAGGTCTTCGATGAAATGTATTTCAAAGTAAAAGGATTGGAAAAATCGCTCACTGGGGTTATGAATCAGGCTGAAGCTGTTCGAGTAAATATTTCTTCGAATAATTCCAGTAATGCTACTATGTCATTTGCGATTGTTGCCGATTGAGGCAGATATAGAGCTATATATATACTTAAACATAGAACGAACAGTGGGGAGCCTTCCATCCAGCTTCCGGTTTTCTTTCTTGAGGCGTCTTCGTACATCCAAATAGCATTTTATACCTTCCGATGGCGTGCGCTGAGAGCTCTGATTGGCTGATTCGAAGCGAAAGGCACAAGGGCAGTGTAGGCTTTCAAAAACAATAGAGGAGCCCATGTTGTGGTGGATTGTTTTTCCGAAATTGAACTACTATGTGGACTCATAGATTCGTATAGTCCAAAACATTGAATATACTTTTATAGTATTGAATTTCAATTTATATGAGGCCCTAAAAATAGTTGAATGGTTACCATAGTCGGTTGCTTTTCATGACTCGCTCACGCACGTACCCATAATAAAGTTATATCAACAACCTAATCGAGTAACCTACGTTGAATGAAGGAGGAACGAATTTACAAATAGATTAACTTTTGAGTACTAATAGGCTGATATTTGCCACCTACGATTAAAATATTGAGAAAAATATGGGCGAGTTGTGAAGAGATTGTGATGTATGAGCGTAATTAGCTCGAATGGAGGAGGATTTTGATACGTATTCTCTGGAGAAACTCATTGAAGAGAAAAACCAGGCGAATCACAATTTGGACTCATCGTCGGTTTTCGTTAGAATTGATGGCCAAGAAAAACGATCGGAGTGTTGAGAAGTTAGTGCAACGGACTGAATGAATCCGCCCCTGTGGACAAGAGATATTGGAGTGGAGAAAAAAGATAAGCAATTGGGATCATAACAAAAGACATTCGTTGTATGAAGAACTATATTTAAAGTAATATGTACAAGTAATTCATCAATATCACAGAATCGTCGGTATTGTCAGGAACGTATATAGTAGGATATGAGATCATGAGAAAAGTTGGATACACTCTTCAAATACGCAGAACCCGTTTCTTAACGGAGGAGGGCTTAGATTCACTCCTGTCTTCCGGTCGTTTCCTCTTTAGGCACTGGTCGCTACGATTCTTCATGAAGAAATTCATATCTGTAACGAAAAAACTCAAATAAGCAATGATCCGAGGAGAGGATTGTAAGTAGCAGTTGTGATGATAAACTCATGACATCAACTTACATATAGAGCGAACAGTGGGGAGCCTTCCATCCAGCTTCCTGTTTTCTTTCTTGAGGCGTCTCCGTTCATCCAAGTAGCATCTGATCCTATTGGACAGCACAGGATCATTCAGACAGAGATCTCTCCACCGTGGGGATACCAAGATGACATTTATCAAGGAATCATCATCCAACATCCTGCAACAGAAAAATCATAAACATCGTTAGGAGTAAATAAATTACCACGATGAAAAGTCATACCCAGAGTAGGATTGTGGACTTGTCATATAAAATGGAAACATGATGAAGAGGAAATATTTTTTACCGAAGGATATGACATCCCATTTCTGGGGGGAGTTTCCCGACGAGGTCGCTTTTACGGGGAGGAACAACTGCATTGAGGAACGTAAACACGTTGAAGACGTATACTGACGGTGCCATGTTACTCGTATGAAATTCAAGAGGAGAATGGTCAGTAGATTAGAAAGGGCCTCTTTTATACCTTCTAATGGCGTGCGCTGGGAGCTCTGATTGGCTGACGCGAAGCGAAAGGCGCAAGGGAGCAGCCGTTAGGTTTGATTGGTTGGAAGAACGGAAGTGTAGCCGCTCAAAAACAATAGAGGAGCCCATGTTGTGGTGGATTGTTTTTCCGAAACGATTGAACTAATATGTGGACTCACAGATTCGTATAGTCCAAAACATTGAATATACTTTTATAGTATTGAATTTCAATTTATATGAGGCCCTAAAAATAGTTGAATGGTTACCATAGTCGGTTGCTTTTCATGACTCGCTCACGCACGTACCCATAATAAAGTTATATCAACAACCTAATCGAGTAACCTACGTTGAATGAAGGAGGAACAAATTTACAAATAGATTAACTTTTGAGTACTAATAGGCTGATATTTGCCACCTACGATTAAAATATTGAGAAAAATATGGGCGAGTTGTGAAGAGATTGTGATGTATGAGCGTAATTAGCTCGAATGGAGGAGGATTTTGATACGTATTCTCTGGAGAAACTCATTGAAGAGAAAAACCAGGCGAATCACAATTTGGACTCATCGTCGGTTTTCGTTAGAATTGATGGCCAAGAAAAACGATCGGAGTGTTGAGAAGTTAGTGCAACGGACTGAATGAATCCGCCCCTGTGGACAAGAGATATTGGAGTGGAGAAAAAAGATAAGCAATTGGGATCATAACAAAAGACATTCGTTGTATGAAGAACTATATTTAAAGTAATATGTACAAGTAATTCATCAATATCACAGAATCGTCGGTATTGTCAGGAACGTATATAGTAGGATATGAGATCATGAGAAAAGTTGGATACACTCTTCAAATACGCAGAACCCGTTTCTTAACGGAGGAGGGCTTAGATTCACTCCTGTCTTCCGGTCGTTTCCTCTTTAGGCACTGGTCGCTACGATTCTTCATGAAGAAATTCATATCTGTAACGAAAAAACTCAAATAAGCAATGATCCGAGGAGAGGATTGTAAGTAGCAGTTGTGATGATAAACACATGACATCAACTTACATATAGAGCGAACAGTGGGGAGCCTTCCATCCAGCTTCCTGTTTTCTTTCTTGAGGCGTCTCCGTTCATCCAAGTAGCATCTGATCCTATTGGACAGCACAGGATCATTCAGACAGAGATCTCTCCACCGTGGGGATACCAAGATGACATTTATCAAGGAATCATCATCCAACATCCTGCAACAGAAAAATCATAAACATCGTTAGGAGTAAATAAATTACCACGATGAAAAGTCATACCCAGAGTAGGATTGTGGACTTGTCATATAAAATGGAAACATGATGAAGAGGAAATATTTTTTACCGAAGGATATGACATCCCATTTCTGGGGGGAGTTTCCCGACGAGGTCGCTTTTACGGCGAGGAACAACTGCATTGAGGAACGTAAACACGTTGAAGACGTATACTGACGGTGCCATGTTACTCGTATGAAATTCAAGAGGAGAATGGTCAGTAGATTAGAAAGGGCCTCTTTTATACCTTCTAATGGCGTGCGCTGGGACTCTGATTGGCTGACGCGAAGCGAAAGGCGCAAGGGAGCAGCCGTTAGGTTTGATTGGTTGGAAGAACGGAAGTGTAGCCGCTCAAAAACAATAGAGGAGCCCATGTTGTGGTGGATTGTTTTTCCGAAACGATTGAACTAATATGTGGACTCACAGATTCGTATAGTCCAAAACATTGAATATACTTTTATAGTATTGAATTTCAATTTATATGAGGCCCTAAAAATAGTTGAATGGTTACCATAGTCGGTTGCTTTTCATGACTCGCTCACGCACGTACCCATAATAAAGTTATATCAACAACCTAATCGAGTAACCTACGTTGAATGAAGGAGGAACGAATTTACAAATAGATTAACTTTTGAGTACTAATAGGCTGATATTTGCCACCTACGATTAAAATATTGAGAAAAATATGGGCGAGTTGTGAAGAGATTGTGATGTATCAGCGTAATTAGCTCGAATGGAGGAGGATTTTGATACGTATTCTCTGGAGAAACTCATTGAAGAGAAAAACCAGGCGAATCACAATTTGGACTCATCGTCGGTTTTCGTTAGAATTGATGGCCAAGAAAAACGATCGGAGTGTTGAGAAGTTAGTGCAACGGACTGAATGAATCCGCCCCTGTGGACAAGAGATATTGGAGTGGAGAAAAAAGATAAGCAATTGGGATCATAACAAAAGACATTCGTTGTATGAAGAACTATATTTAAAGTAATATGTACAAGTAATTCATCAATATCACAGAATCGTCGGTATTGTCAGGAACGTATATAGTAGGATATGAGATCATGAGAAAAGTTGGATACACTCTTCAAATACGCAGAACCCGTTTCTTAACGGAGGAGGGCTTAGATTCACTCCTGTCTTCCGGTCGTTTCCTCTTTAGGCACTGGTCGCTACGATTCTTCATGAAGAAATTCATATCTGTAACGAAAAAACTCAAATAAGCAATGATCCGAGGAGAGGATTGTAAGTAGCAGTTGTGATGATAAACTCATGACATCAACTTACATATAGAGCGAACAGTGGGGAGCCTTCCATCCAGCTTCCTGTTTTCTTTCTTGAGGCGTCTCCGTTCATCCAAGTAGCATCTGATCCTATTGGACAGCACAGGATCATTCAGACAGAGATCTCTCCACCGTGGGGATACCAAGATGACATTTATCAAGGAATCATCATCCAACATCCTGCAACAGAAAAATCATAAACATCGTTAGGAGTAAATAAATTACCACGATGAAAAAGTCATACCCAGAGTAGGATTGTGGACTTGTCATATAAAATGGAAACATGATGAAGAGGAAATATTTTTTACCGAAGGATATGACATCCCATTTCTGGGGGGAGTTTCCCGACGAGGTCGCTTTTACGGGGAGGAACAACTGCATTGAGGAACGTAAACACGTTGAAGACGTATACTGACGGTGCCATGTTACTCGTATGAAATTCAAGAGGAGAATGGTCAGTAGATTAGAAAGGGCCTCTTTTATACCTTCTAATGGCGTGCGCTGGGAGCTCTGATTGGCTGACGCGAAGCGAAAGGCGCAAGGGAGCAGCCGTTAGGTTTGATTGGTTGGAAGAACGGAAGTGTAGCCGCTCAAAAACAATAGAGGAGCCCATGTTGTGGTGGATTGTTTTTCCGAAACGATTGAACTAATATGTGGACTCACAGATTCGTATAGTCCAAAACATTGAATATACTTTTATAGTATTGAATTTCAATTTATATGAGGCCCTAAAAATAGTTGAATGGTTACCATAGTCGGTTGCTTTTCATGACTCGCTCACGCACATACCCATAATAAAGTTATATCAACAACCTAATCGAGTAACCTACGTTGAATGAAGGAGGAACAAATTTACAAATAGATTAACTTTTGAGTACTAATAGGCTGATATTTGCCACCTACGATTAAAATATTGAGAAAAATATGGGCGAGTTGTGAAGAGATTGTGATGTATGAGCGTAATTAGCTCGAATGGAGGAGGATTTTGATACGTATTCTCTGGAGAAACTCATTGAAGAGAAAAACCAGGCGAATCACAATTTGGACTCATCGTCGGTTTTCGTTAGAATTGATGGCCAAGAAAAACGATCGGAGTGTTGAGAAGTTAGTGCAACGGACTGAATGAATCCGCCCCTGTGGACAAGAGATATTGGAGTGGAGAAAAAAGATAAGCAATTGGGATCATAACAAAAGACATTCGTTGTATGAAGAACTATATTTAAAGTAATATGTACAAGTAATTCATCAATATCACAGAATCGTCGGTATTGTCAGGAACGTATATAGTAGGATATGAGATCATGAGAAAAGTTGGATACACTCTTCAAATACGCAGAACCCGTTTCTTAACGGAGGAGGGCTTAGATTCACTCCTGTCTTCCGGTCGTTTCCTCTTTAGGCACTGGTCGCTACGATTCTTCATGAAGAAATTCATATCTGTAACGAAAAAACTCAAATAAGCAATGATCCGAGGAGAGGATTGTAAGTAGCAGTTGTGATGATAAACTCATGACATCAACTTACATATAGAGCGAACAGTGGGGAGCCTTCCATCCAGCTTCCTGTTTTCTTTCTTGAGGCGTCTCCGTTCATCCAAGTAGCATCTGATCCTATTGGACAGCACAGGATCATTCAGACAGAGATCTCTCCACCGTGGGGATACCAAGATGACATTTATCAAGGAATCATCATCCAACATCCTGCAACAGAAAAATCATAAACATCGTTAGGAGTAAATAAATTACCACGATGAAAAAGTCATACCCAGAGTAGGATTGTGGACTTGTCATATAAAATGGAAACATGATGAAGAGGAAATATTTTTTACCGAAGGATATGACATCCCATTTCTGGGGGGAGTTTCCCGACGAGGTCGCTTTTACGGGGAGGAACAACTGCATTGAGGAACGTAAACACGTTGAAGACGTATACTGACGGTGCCATGTTACTCGTATGAAATTCAAGAGGAGAATGGTCAGTAGATTAGAAAGGGCCTCTTTTATACCTTCTAATGGCGTGCGCTGGGAGCTCTGATTGGCTGACGCGAAGCGAAAGGCGCAAGGGAGCAGCCGTTAGGTTTGATTGGTTGGAAGAACGGAAGTGTAGCCGCTCAAAAACAATAGAGGAGCCCATGTTGTGGTGGATTGTTTTTCCGAAACGATTGAACTAATATGTGGACTCACAGATTCGTATAGTCCAAAACATTGAATATACTTTTATAGTATTGAATTTCAATTTATATGAGGCCCTAAAAATAGTTGAATGGTTACCATAGTCGGTTGCTTTTCATGACTCGCTCACGCACATACCCATAATAAAGTTATATCAACAACCTAATCGAGTAACCTACGTTGAATGAAGGAGGAACAAATTTACAAATAGATTAACTTTTGAGTACTAATAGGCTGATATTTGCCACCTACGATTAAAATATTGAGAAAAATATGGGCGAGTTGTGAAGAGATTGTGATGTATGAGCGTAATTAGCTCGAATGGAGGAGGATTTTGATACGTATTCTCTGGAGAAACTCATTGAAGAGAAAAACCAGGCGAATCACAATTTGGACTCATCGTCGGTTTTCGTTAGAATTGATGGCCAAGAAAAACGATCGGAGTGTTGAGAAGTTAGTGCAACGGACTGAATGAATCCGCCCCTGTGGACAAGAGATATTGGAGTGGAGAAAAAAGATAAGCAATTGGGATCATAACAAAAGACATTCGTTGTATGAAGAACTATATTTAAAGTAATATGTACAAGTAATTCATCAATATCACAGAATCGTCGGTATTGTCAGGAACGTATATAGTAGGATATGAGATCATGAGAAAAGTTGGATACACTCTTCAAATACGCAGAACCCGTTTCTTAACGGAGGAGGGCTTAGATTCACTCCTGTCTTCCGGTCGTTTCCTCTTTAGGCACTGGTCGCTACGATTCTTCATGAAGAAATTCATATCTGTAACGAAAAAACTCAAATAAGCAATGATCCGAGGAGAGGATTGTAAGTAGCAGTTGTGATGATAAACTCATGACATCAACTTACATATAGAGCGAACAGTGGGGAGCCTTCCATCCAGCTTCCTGTTTTCTTTCTTGAGGCGTCTCCGTTCATCCAAGTAGCATCTGATCCTATTGGACAGCACAGGATCATTCAGACAGAGATCTCTCCACCGTGGGGATACCAAGATGACATTTATCAAGGAATCATCATCCAACATCCTGCAACAGAAAAATCATAAACATCGTTAGGAGTAAATAAATTACCACGATGAAAAAGTCATACCCAGAGTAGGATTGTGGACTTGTCATATAAAATGGAAACATGATGAAGAGGAAATATTTTTTACCGAAGGATATGACATCCCATTTCTGGGGGGAGTTTCCCGACGAGGTCGCTTTTACGGGGAGGAACAACTGCATTGAGGAACGTAAACACGTATACTGACGGTGCCATGTTACTCGTATGAAATTCAAGAGGAGAATGGTCAGTAGATTAGAAAGGGCCTCTTTTATACCTTCTAATGGCGTGCGCTGGGAGCTCTGATTGGCTGACGCGAAGCGAAAGGCGCAAGGGAGCAGCCGTTAGGTTTGATTGGTTGGAAGAACGGAAGTGTAGCCGCTCAAAAACAATAGAGGAGCCCATGTTGTGGTGGATTGTTTTTCCGAAACGATTGAACTAATATGTGGACTCACAGATTCGTATAGTCCAAAACATTGAATATACTTTTATAGTATTGAATTTCAATTTATATGAGGCCCTAAAAATAGTTGAATGGTTACCATAGTCGGTTGCTTTTCATGACTCGCTCACGCACGTACCCATAATAAAGTTATATCAACAACCTAATCGAGTAACCTACGTTGAATGAAGGAGGAACAAATTTACAAATAGATTAACTTTTGAGTACTAATAGGCTGATATTTGCCACCTACGATTAAAATATTGAGAAAAATATGGGCGAGTTGTGAAGAGATTGTGATGTATGAGCGTAATTAGCTCGAATGGAGGAGGATTTTGATACGTATTCTCTGGAGAAACTCATTGAAGAGAAAAACCAGGCGAATCACAATTTGGACTCATCGTCGGTTTTCGTTAGAATTGATGGCCAAGAAAAACGATCGGAGTGTTGAGAAGTTAGTGCAACGGACAGAATGAATCCGCCCCTGTGGACAAGAGATATTGGAGTGGAGAAAAAAGATAAGCAATTGGGATCATAACAAAAGACATTCGTTGTATGAAGAACTATATTTAAAGTAATATGTACAAGTAATTCATCAATATCACAGAATCGTCGGTATTGTCAGGAACGTATATAGTAGGATATGAGATCATGAGAAAAGTTGGATACACTCTTCAAATACGCAGAACCCGTTTCTTAACGGAGGAGGGCTTAGATTCACTCCTGTCTTCCGGTCGTTTCCTCTTTAGGCACTGGTCGCTACGATTCTTCATGAAGAAATTCATATCTGTAACGAAAAAACTCAAATAAGCAATGATCCGAGGAGAGGATTGTAAGTAGCAGTTGTGATGATAAACTCATGACATCAACTTACATATAGAGCGAACAGTGGGGAGCCTTCCATCCAGCTTCCTGTTTTCTTTCTTGAGGCGTCTCCGTTCATCCAAGTAGCATCTGATCCTATTGGACAGCACAGGATCATTCAGACAGAGATCTCTCCACCGTGGGGATACCAAGATGACATTTATCAAGGAATCATCATCCAACATCCTGCAACAGAAAAATCATAAACATCGTTAGGAGTAAATAAATTACCACGATGAAAAAGTCATACCCAGAGTAGGATTGTGGACTTGTCATATAAAATGGAAACATGATGAAGAGGAAATATTTTTTACCGAAGGATATGACATCCCATTTCTGGGGGGAGTTTCCCGACGAGGTCGCTTTTACGGGGAGGAACAACTGCATTGAGGAACGTAAACACGTTGAAGACGTATACTGACGGTGCCATGTTACTCGTATGAAATTCAAGAGGAGAATGGTCAGTAGATTAGAAAGGGCCTCTTTTATACCTTCTAATGGCGTGCGCTGGGAGCTCTGATTGGCTGACGCGAAGCGAAAGGCGCAAGGGAGCAGCCGTTAGGTTTGATTGGTTGGAAGAACGGAAGTGTAGCCGCTCAAAAACAATAGAGGAGCCCATGTTGTGGTGGATTGTTTTTCCGAAACGATTGAACTAATATGTGGACTCACAGATTCGTATAGTCCAAAACATTGAATATACTTTTATAGTATTGAATTTCAATTTATATGAGGCCCTAAAAATAGTTGAATGGTTACCATAGTCGGTTGCTTTTCATGACTCGCTCACGCACATACCCATAATAAAGTTATATCAACAACCTAATCGAGTAACCTACGTTGAATGAAGGAGGAACAAATTTACAAATAGATTAACTTTTGAGTACTAATAGGCTGATATTTGCCACCTACGATTAAAATATTGAGAAAAATATGGGCGAGTTGTGAAGAGATTGTGATGTATGAGCGTAATTAGCTCGAATGGAGGAGGATTTTGATACGTATTCTCTGGAGAAACTCATTGAAGAGAAAAACCAGGCGAATCACAATTTGGACTCATCGTCGGTTTTCGTTAGAATTGATGGCCAAGAAAAACGATCGGAGTGTTGAGAAGTTAGTGCAACGGACTGAATGAATCCGCCCCTGTGGACAAGAGATATTGGAGTGGAGAAAAAAGATAAGCAATTGGGATCATAACAAAAGACATTCGTTGTATGAAGAACTATATTTAAAGTAATATGTACAAGTAATTCATCAATATCACAGAATCGTCGGTATTGTCAGGAACGTATATAGTAGGATATGAGATCATGAGAAAAGTTGGATACACTCTTCAAATACGCAGAACCCGTTTCTTAACGGAGGAGGGCTTAGATTCACTCCTGTCTTCCGGTCGTTTCCTCTTTAGGCACTGGTCGCTACGATTCTTCATGAAGAAATTCATATCTGTAACGAAAAAACTCAAATAAGCAATGATCCGAGGAGAGGATTGTAAGTAGCAGTTGTGATGATAAACTCATGACATCTACTTACATATAGAGCGAACAGTGGGGAGCCTTCCATCCAGCTTCCTGTTTTCTTTCTTGAGGCGTCTCCGTTCATCCAAGTAGCATCTGATCCTATTGGACAGCACAGGATCATTCAGACAGAGATCTCTCCACCGTGGGGATACCAAGATGACATTTATCAAGGAATCATCATCCAACATCCTGCAACAGAAAAATCATAAACATCGTTAGGAGTAAATAAATTACCACGATGAAAAGTCATACCCAGAGTAGGATTGTGGACTTGTCATATAAAATGGAAACATGATGAAGAGGAAATATTTTTTACCGAAGGATATGACATCCCATTTCTGGGGGGAGTTTCCCGACGAGGTCGCTTTTACGGGGAGGAACAACTGCATTGAGGAACGTAAACACGTTGAAGACGTATACTGACGGTGCCATGTTACTCGTATGAAATTCAAGAGGAGAATGGTCAGTAGATTAGAAAGGGCCTCTTTTATACCTTCTAATGGCGTGCGCTGGGAGCTCTGATTGGCTGACGCGAAGCGAAAGGCGCAAGGGAGCAGCCGTTAGGTTTGATTGGTTGGAAGAACGGAAGTGTAGCCGCTCAAAAACAATAGAGGAGCCCATGTTGTGGTGGATTGTTTTTCCGAAACGATTGAACTAATATGTGGACTCACAGATTCGTATAGTCCAAAACATTGAATATACTTTTATAGTATTGAATTTCAATTTATATGAGGCCCTAAAAATAGTTGAATGGTTACCATAGTCGGTTGCTTTTCATGACTCGCTCACGCACGTACCCATAATAAAGTTATATCAACAACCTAATCGAGTAACCTACGTTGAATGAAGGAGGAACGAATTTACAAATAGATTAACTTTTGAGTACTAATAGGCTGATATTTGCCACCTACGATTAAAATATTGAGAAAAATATGGGCGAGTTGTGAAGAGATTGTGATGTATCAGCGTAATTAGCTCGAATGGAGGAGGATTTTGATACGTATTCTCTGGAGAAACTCATTGAAGAGAAAAACCAGGCGAATCACAATTTGGACTCATCGTCGGTTTTCGTTAGAATTGATGGCCAAGAAAAACGATCGGAGTGTTGAGAAGTTAGTGCAACGGACTGAATGAATCCGCCCCTGTGGACAAGAGATATTGGAGTGGAGAAAAAAGATAAGCAATTGGGATCATAACAAAAGACATTCGTTGTATGAAGAACTATATTTAAAGTAATATGTACAAGTAATTCATCAATATCACAGAATCGTCGGTATTGTCAGGAACGTATATAGTAGGATATGAGATCATGAGAAAAGTTGGATACACTCTTCAAATACGCAGAACCCGTTTCTTAACGGAGGAGGGCTTAGATTCACTCCTGTCTTCCGGTCGTTTCCTCTTTAGGCACTGGTCGCTACGATTCTTCATGAAGAAATTCATATCTGTAACGAAAAAACTCAAATAAGCAATGATCCGAGGAGAGGATTGTAAGTAGCAGTTGTGATGATAAACTCATGACATCTACTTACATATAGAGCGAACAGTGGGGAGCCTTCCATCCAGCTTCCTGTTTTCTTTCTTGAGGCGTCTCCGTTCATCCAAGTAGCATCTGATCCTATTGGACAGCACAGGATCATTCAGACAGAGATCTCTCCACCGTGGGGATACCAAGATGACATTTATCAAGGAATCATCATCCAACATCCTGCAACAGAAAAATCATAAACATCGTTAGGAGTAAATAAATTACCACGATGAAAAGTCATACCCAGAGTAGGATTGTGGACTTGTCATATAAAATGGAAACATGATGAAGAGGAAATATTTTTTACCGAAGGATATGACATCCCATTTCTGGGGGGAGTTTCCCGACGAGGTCGCTTTTACGGGGAGGAACAACTGCATTGAGGAACGTAAACACGTTGAAGACGTATACTGACGGTGCCATGTTACTCGTATGAAATTCAAGAGGAGAATGGTCAGTAGATTAGAAAGGGCCTCTTTTATACCTTCTAATGGCGTGCGCTGGGAGCTCTGATTGGCTGACGCGAAGCGAAAGGCGCAAGGGAACAGCCGTTAGGTTTGATTGGTTGGAAGAACGGAAGTGTAGCCGCTCAAAAACAATAGAGGAGCCCATGTTGTGGTGGATTGTTTTTCCGAAACGATTGAACTAATATGTGGACTCACAGATTCGTATAGTCCAAAACATTGAATATAATGATGTTGAGGGATGTCGAGGGTCGGTCAAATGAAAATTGATTTATGTGCCAACGTTTCGAAGAATATATTTCTTCATCTTCAGGGCCTAAAAACAGTTTCATAATATTGATTACAGTTCTATTGTGAGAAAGTTGTTGTAGTTATTTAGTTATATTTAGTTACAGTAATAATTTAGTTGTAGGTAGTTTTTATAAACAATTTGGTTAAACGAATGACGTTAAAACAGATAGCTAAAGAGATAAATTGAAATGGTGTGTGGGCTGTACAATAATTTGTGACTTACAGTGGGAAGTTCTTTCCTCCAGGGCACCGGAGTTACAACTTAACAACTTAGCTTAAAGTTACCTATATATATATACGGATGAAAGTATATCCAAGAGTGGGGTAACAAAAGCCAGGACATCGTGGCGCCAAGAAACGTGTGAAAATTGAACAAACAAAGTCGTAAAAAGCAGGTACTTTAAAAAGGTCGGTGTTATTCCAACTAACTTCATAAAATGGTACACATGCGAAAAATAGAAAAACATTGTTGAATTTTCTAGTGCGATATGTTTGTGACGTTTTAAAATGGTACCCGATGCCGTGCAATAGTGTTGTCGGATGGAACTGATGAAACTGGGGATTTGAGATTGATCCGTGGTTGCTACCTCTGCCATAAGTGTGTGTGGTTTTGTTGACCGTCAGTAACAATGATGTTGAGGGATGTCGAGGGTCGGTCAAATGAAAATTGATTTATGTGCCAACGTTTCGAAGAATATATTTCTTCATCTTCAGGGCCTAAAAACAGTTTCATAATATTGATTACAGTTCTATTGTGAGAAAGTTGTTGTAGTTATTTAGTTATATTTAGTTACAGTAATAATTTAGTTGTAGGTAGTTTTTATAAACAATTTGGTTAAACGAATGACGTTAAAACAGATAGCTAAAGAGATAAATTGAAATGGTGTGTGGGCTGTACAATAATTTGTGACTTACAGTGGGAAGTTCTTTCCTCCAGGGCACCGGAGTTACAACTTAACAACTTAGCTTAAAGTTACCTATATATATATACGGATGAAAGTATATCCAAGAGTGGGGTAACAAAAGCCAGGACATCGTGGCGCCAAGAAACGTGTGAAAATTGAACAAACAAAGTCGTAAAAAGCAGGTACTTTAAAAAGGTCGGTGTTATTCCAACTAACTTCATAAAATGGTACACATGCGAAAAATAGAAAAACATTGTTGAATTTTCTAGTGCGATATGTTTGTGACGTTTTAAAATGGTACCCGATGCCGTGCAATAGTGTTGTCGGATGGAACTGATGAAACTGGGGATTTGAGATTGATCCGTGGTTGCTACCTCTGCCATAAGTGTGTGTGGTTTTGTTGACCGTCAGTAACAATGATGTTGAGGGATGTCGAGGGTCGGTCAAATGAAAATTGATTTATGTGCCAACGTTTCGAAGAATATATTTCTTCATCTTCAGGGCCTAAAAACAGTTTCATAATATTGATTACAGTTCTATTGTGAGAAAGTTGTTGTAGTTATTTAGTTATATTTAGTTACAGTAATAATTTAGTTGTAGGTAGTTTTTATAAACAATTTGGTTAAACGAATGACGTTAAAACAGATAGCTAAAGAGATAAATTGAAATGGTGTGTGGGCTGTACAATAATTTGTGACTTACAGTGGGAAGTTCTTTCCTCCAGGGCACCGGAGTTACAACTTAACAACTTAGCTTAAAGTTACCTATATATATATACGGATGAAAGTATATCCAAGAGTGGGGTAACAAAAGCCAGGACATCGTGGCGCCAAGAAACGTGTGAAAATTGAACAAACAAAGTCGTAAAAAGCAGGTACTTTAAAAAGGTCGGTGTTATTCCAACTAACTTCATAAAATGGTACACATGCGAAAAATAGAAAAACATTGTTGAATTTTCTAGTGCGATATGTTTGTGACGTTTTAAAATGGTACCCGATGCCGTGCAATAGTGTTGTCGGATGGAACTGATGAAACTGGGGATTTGAGATTGATCCGTGGTTGCTACCTCTGCCATAAGTGTGTGTGGTTTTGTTGACCGTCAGTAACAATGATGTTGAGGGATGTCGAGGGTCGGTCAAATGAAAATTGATTTATGTGCCAACGTTTCGAAGAATATATTTCTTCATCTTCAGGGCCTAAAAACAGTTTCATAATATTGATTACAGTTCTATTGTGAGAAAGTTGTTGTAGTTATTTAGTTATATTTAGTTACAGTAATAATTTAGTTGTAGGTAGTTTTTATAAACAATTTGGTTAAACGAATGACGTTAAAACAGATAGCTAAAGAGATAAATTGAAATGGTGTGTGGGCTGTACAATAATTTGTGACTTACAGTGGGAAGTTCTTTCCTCCAGGGCACCGGAGTTACAACTTAACAACTTAGCTTAAAGTTACCTATATATATATACGGATGAAAGTATATCCAAGAGTGGGGTAACAAAAGCCAGGACATCGTGGCGCCAAGAAACGTGTGAAAATTGAACAAACAAAGTCGTAAAAAGCAGGTACTTTAAAAAGGTCGGTGTTATTCCAACTAACTTCATAAAATGGTACACATGCGAAAAATAGAAAAACATTGTTGAATTTTCTAGTGCGATATGTTTGTGACGTTTTAAAATGGTACCCGATGCCGTGCAATAGTGTTGTCGGATGGAACTGATGAAACTGGGGATTTGAGATTGATCCGTGGTTGCTACCTCTGCCATAAGTGTGTGTGGTTTTGTTGACCGTCAGTAACAATGATGTTGAGGGATGTCGAGGGTCGGTCAAATGAAAATTGATTTATGTGCCAACGTTTCGAAGAATATATTTCTTCATCTTCAGGGCCTAAAAACAGTTTCATAATATTGATTACAGTTCTATTGTGAGAAAGTTGTTGTAGTTATTTAGTTATATTTAGTTACAGTAATAATTTAGTTGTAGGTAGTTTTTATAAACAATTTGGTTAAACGAATGACGTTAAAACAGATAGCTAAAGAGATAAATTGAAATGGTGTGTGGGCTGTACAATAATTTGTGACTTACAGTGGGAAGTTCTTTCCTCCAGGGCACCGGAGTTACAACTTAACAACTTAGCTTAAAGTTACCTATATATATATACGGATGAAAGTATATCCAAGAGTGGGGTAACAAAAGCCAGGACATCGTGGCGCCAAGAAACGTGTGAAAATTGAACAAACAAAGTCGTAAAAAGCAGGTACTTTAAAAAGGTCGGTGTTATTCCAACTAACTTCATAAAATGGTACACATGCGAAAAATAGAAAAACATTGTTGAATTTTCTAGTGCGATATGTTTGTGACGTTTTAAAATGGTACCCGATGCCGTGCAATAGTGTTGTCGGATGGAACTGATGAAACTGGGGATTTGAGATTGATCCGTGGTTGCTACCTCTGCCATAAGTGTGTGTGGTTTTGTTGACCGTCAGTAACAATGATGTTGAGGGATGTCGAGGGTCGGTCAAATGAAAATTGATTTATGTGCCAACGTTTCGAAGAATATATTTCTTCATCTTCAGGGCCTAAAAACAGTTTCATAATATTGATTACAGTTCTATTGTGAGAAAGTTGTTGTAGTTATTTAGTTATATTTAGTTACAGTAATAATTTAGTTGTAGGTAGTTTTTATAAACAATTTGGTTAAACGAATGACGTTAAAACAGATAGCTAAAGAGATAAATTGAAATGGTGTGTGGGCTGTACAATAATTTGTGACTTACAGTGGGAAGTTCTTTCCTCCAGGGCACCGGAGTTACAACTTAACAACTTAGCTTAAAGTTACCTATATATATATACGGATGAAAGTATATCCAAGAGTGGGGTAACAAAAGCCAGGACATCGTGGCGCCAAGAAACGTGTGAAAATTGAACAAACAAAGTCGTAAAAAGCAGGTACTTTAAAAAGGTCGGTGTTATTCCAACTAACTTCATAAAATGGTACACATGCGAAAAATAGAAAAACATTGTTGAATTTTCTAGTGCGATATGTTTGTGACGTTTTAAAATGGTACCCGATGCCGTGCAATAGTGTTGTCGGATGGAACTGATGAAACTGGGGATTTGAGATTGATCCGTGGTTGCTACCTCTGCCATAAGTGTGTGTGGTTTTGTTGACCGTCAGTAACAATGATGTTGAGGGATGTCGAGGGTCGGTCAAATGAAAATTGATTTATGTGCCAACGTTTCGAAGAATATATTTCTTCATCTTCAGGGCCTAAAAATCTTCATCTTCAGGGCCATCATTGTTACTGACGGTCAACAAAACCACACACACTTATGGCAGAGGTAGCAACCACGGATCAATCTCAAATCCCCAGTTTCATCAGTTCCATCCGACAACACTATTGCACGGCATCGGGTACCATTTTATAACGTCACAAACATATCGCACTAGAAAATTCAACAATGTTTTTCTATTTTTCGCATGTGTACCATTTTATGAAGTTAGTTGGAATAACACCGACCTTTTTAAAGTACCTGCTTTTTACGACTTTGTTTGTTCAATTTTCACA